>CM042162.1:4084777-4122277 GCA_023376005.1 Doryteuthis pealeii
TATCTATTCTATCTATCTATCTATCTATCCTATATATCTGTCTGTCCTATCTATCTATCTACTATATATCTATATCTATCTACCTACCTACTACCTACCTACCTATCTATCTATCTATCAGTCTGTTCCTATCTATTTATCTATCTATCTTACATTGCTTATATCTATCTATCTATCTAATCCTATTAATATCTATCTATCTATATATCTTACTTTGCTTATATCTATCTATCTATCTATCTATCTATCTAATCCTATCAATATATATCTATCTTTGGTTATATCTATCTATCTATCTATCTATCTAATCATATCAATATCTATCTATCTTACTTTGCTTATATCTATCTATCTATCTATCTATCTATCTATCTAATCCTATCAATATCTATCTATCTTACTTTGCTCATATCTATCTATCTATCTATCTATCTATCTAATCATATCAATATATATCTATCTTTGGTTATCTATCTATCTATCTATCTATCTATCTAATCATATCAATATCTATCTATCTTACTTTGCTTATATCTATCTATCAATATCTATCTATTTATCTCTACTTTCATCTATCTATCTATCTATCTATCTAATCCTATTAATATCTATCTATCTATATATATCTTACTTTGCTCATTATCTATTATTCTATTTATCTAATCCTATCAATATATATATCTATCTTTGCTTATATCTATCTATCTATCTATCTATCTATCTATCTATCTATCTAATCCTATCAATATCTATCTATCTTATTTTGCTTATATCTATCTATCTATCTATCTATCTATCTATCTATCTATCTATCTATCCTATTAATCTCTATCTATGAAAGACATTTTGAATGTAAAGACGCAGTCGATTCTAAGATGAAACAAAAAACAAAAAACATGACGAGGTATGTAAATCGATAAATTGATAGAGACAAATCGAGTGAGATTGGAAAATAAACAGATCGATTGAAAGCTTGAATGGATCAAAACAAAATGGTTCACGATGGAAGCAGACTGAAATGGATCGATATCTATGGATGGAACGAGATAGAAATGGACAATAATAATAAGGGTGATAAACTTATTCTCTATCATTCAGTTTTACTACACACACACACACAGACACACGCACGCACACACACACCACACACAATATATATATATATATATTATATATATATATATATATATATATTATTTTTATATACGTATAAATAATCCATGTAAATAAAAATTTACAAAAAAAGAAAACAAAACAAAACAAAAACAAACAAAAAAAACTACAAGCCCGCTTGAAACAAACCTGACAAAATTTTAAAAAATTATTTCATATATTTTGGAAAAGATATTCTAAAAATATCTATATTGTTGGTTGGTTGGTTGGTTGGTTGTTGAGTTTTTACGACATGTAAACCCTTGTTGGGTTATCTTATGCTGAAGACTTTTTGTTCTATTTAGGCTTGATGCTTAAAAAATAGATAATAATACATGCTTATCCATTAGCAAGTCAACAAGTGAATTGGTCAAAGACGAAAATTATTTTGAGATAAGTTGTTGTTTTAATTATTTCTTTATAAGAAAGACCAATATATCGAAGCTTTTTATTTTGACTCTAACACACTTTATTCACAGCGCGTAACTCCAGTGTCACTGTAGACATTAACTCATGTTTATATCGTTTTACCCTATTTTACTGCTAATAGACCTAACACTAGTGTCTTTGAAAAGCATTAAGTGGAATTTGCTTACCGATTTGTATTTCTAATTTAAAATGGTACATGTGGACTTATATTAAGTTAAAACTTGGACCTTTTTTTTTTTTTTTTCCTCGGTGTGGTGGACCCGTAGATCTCGTCAGATCATCCACCTGCGTTCCCCAAAGTCTCTCAGTCATCCTGCCTCGGCTTGTCCCTGATACTTGACTTCGGGGAAGGAGAGCATGCGATGCGTGTCGCACAAGCGCATAACATGTAAAACAAAAAACATGTGCAGATATTTCTACAAGTCTCAGTGATAGCAGAATGGTGAGGTGTGCAGGCCTGACGGACTGGAAGCACGCAGATATGAACCTGCATACGGCGTGACTCGTGACCTACTTGATGTCACCACCTTGCTGATGGAACAGCAATGTGCCTCGTTGAGGTTGTAGATGAATGAGCAGACCCTTGGTTAACACTGTTCACCCAGCCATTTGGGAAGTATCTAGAAAACCTGACCTAAACAAATGCCGATTCAGCTATTAAGCTGGCCAGAAACCAGTGCTTCGACAGATGTCTACATAAGCTGGGCGAAAACAAAAAAATACTAAAACACAAAACAAGGCTAAGAATAGCGACCTGGAATGTCTGGACACCTCCCAATCTGGAGAGATTGGGAAACTCCAAACTCCAAACTGGCATCGTGAAAGGGGAGCATCTCGATATGGGCCGACATCAATGCCCTTGCGGAAGTCGGTTGCAGCTATAAGGACCAATTGACAGAAGGAGGTGGGCGCGATACACCCCCTCATGAAAAGACAGGCCGACGGTAGCTGCAAGAAGTTTGAGGTAAGGTAAGCCCTCCACCTGAAGCGACATATGACGGACGCCATGGAAACATTTCCTACATTGAAGTCTGACCTGTGTGGCAGGGCCTGTATGTCGAGGGTTTTTTATATGTGACAGGGTACATAAAACAAGCCGGATCCATAGGCCACCTGCATGCTCACAACCGAACTACTTGTAGAAATGGCCTTATTCTGTCAAGAAGCGGCAATCACCATATATATATATATATATATATATATAATTTCTACAAGTCCAGAGTGATGGAAGAACAGTGAGGTGTGCAGGCCTGACTGGCTGGAAGCATGCAGATGTGGTTCTGCATACCGCGTGATTCCTGACCAACTTAACGTCAGCAACGTGCCTCTGCGAGGTTTTGGGTGAAGGTGCAGCCCCTTGGCTAACACTGTTTACACAGCCATTTGGGAATTATCTAAAAAAGGTGACCTAAACAAATGCCTGTCCACCTATCAAGATGGCCAGAGACCAGCGCTTCGACGGATGTCCACATTAGCTAGGCGTAGACAAGGAAATAAAACACAAAATAAGGCTAAGAATAGCCACCTGGAATGTCTGGATACCTCCTGATCTGGAGAGATTGGGAAACCCCAAACCATGTACTGGCATCATGACAGGGAAGTCTCTCGATAAGGGCAGTCACCTATGATGGTTGTAAGAAGTCTGAGGTAAGGTGACTCGAGCCCTCCATTCTGAAGCGACACATGACGGACGCCATGGAAACATTTCCTATAAGGAAGTTTGACTTGTGGGACAGCGCCTGCATGTCGAGGATCTCATGTGTGACTGGGTACATAAAAACAAGCTGGTTCCGTGGGTCATCTGCGTGCTCACAACTGCTCACATCTGGACTACTTGTAGAAATGGCCTTATTCTGTCAAGAAGCGGCAATCACCATATATATATATATATATATATATATATATATATATATATATATTTATAAAAAATCAATGTAAATAAAAATTTACAAAAAAAAAAAACTAAAATAAAATAAAACAAAACAAAAAAACTACAAGTCCGCTTGAAACAAAACCTGACAAAATTTTAAAGAATTATTTCATATATTTTGGAAAAGATACTCTAAAAATATATCTATATTATTGGTTGGTTGGTTGGGTTTTACGGCATGTAAACCCTTGATGGTTATCTTATGCTGAAGACCTTTTGTTCTATTTATACTTGATGGGTATGCAAAATTTCCTTTTAAACTTTTATTTTCAAACACATTTTGAAATATTATTTAAATCATAGATGGGACGAAAAAAAGGTACAATCACTCCGGGTCAGAGTGAACCTGGGAGTAATGGCGACGAAGGATACTCCAGACTCTCTAGAGCTTTACGATTGGAACCTCACCATCAGATAAAGCGTTCTGTATCTCGTGATTAATGATATATTTATTTCGTTTTTCCGTTTACAATGTTGCTTTGATAAATACCGCATACGGTCGAAACAGATTTCTGTCAGCAAAACTTTAAACATCTTTGTTTTTTCTACAAAACTTTCTACACATAGAGTTTAATGTAATACCCAGGACATTAAGATCCTCAGCCAACACCTTCTAGCACATATATGATGGAAAGGTTTTTGTGGCTTGACATAAGGGCAATAGGGTTGTGACAATCACACATGTGCTAGGGCTCGTCTAGCCTAAGGATGCACCAACGTGGAGTGTTGCATATTATAAACCACTCAGCCAGCAGGAATCTATCCTTAAGCCTCACGGGTCACCACCCACGGCCAACGGGTGGCCCCATTGGGGATGATTTTACCCCTGTACATGTGAAATCGGTGTATTCTATTGCCCCAGCCGACTGCGTGGGGTCCTGTTTTTGAATATGAGATCGATATATGTAGAAAATATGTAAAAAAGTCGTCGGGGCGGCCTAATGTCGGTATCAGCCAGACAGAGAGGGAGTCTATCCCCTTTTCACTAGCGCTAGACCAAGGAGATTATTTTAACATCTTAGGTGGAGCGCCACACCTACCATCAGCACCTTACTTTACTGCACAGATCCCTGTTGGCGAGGGCCGGTATCGAACTAGGAACCTTGTGGTTTCTAGCCGAACGCTCTACCGACTGAGCTAATATATATATACATATATATAACCTTACTGATGAGACCTAATAGTTCGAAATGTACATTCAGGGATTGACATTTTCTCGATCTATTTAGCCTTACATTTGAACATATATGCCCGCCTAAATTCATTAATTATTAACTAATTAATTTTCAAAAAATTAGGTATGACTTCAATTAAGCACATATCCTCCAAATATATATATATATATATATATATATATATATATATATATATATATAATCCAAAAGTCCAGAGAGAAAATCTTCCTTACGACAGAGGAGTTTAAAAAAAAAAGCCTGTCGCAGTTTGAGAGCTCAATGTGTGCACTTATTGTTAGAGTCACACAAATGCCTTAAAAGTAATAAATAATTCATCATTCGCATCTGATAAGTTGGGAGATTTAGACACTTTGTCTAAGCTCCCTGAAATAGACTATAATGCAAAATCTCTAAGTCTTTTGTTATTTCTTTACTTATATATATATATATATATATATATATGTGTGTGTTGGTGTGTGTGTGTGTGTGTGTGTATATCAAACCAAAATAACCGGTTCATTTTCCCAATTCAAAGTTGTCTCACGAATTTTATTTAATAATGTCGTGTAAATTTCGATGTTCAACTTAATCCCCACCCCCCCAATCCCAATCGTCGATTCAAATCACATTTTGATCTCGTCCTATGAAGAAAGTAATTCCATTGAAACTGATACAAACAAACTCAAACTTTTTAAAACAATTAAAAAAACAGCAGCAACAAATAATTAGGTGGAAAATTAAGGTCAGTAGAATTCAAACTAAATTCGAGAATTAAATCGATCCGCCATTTTCTTTTTGAGTGTTTGGCGGGAAATAACAATCTTAAATTTGGATTCTTTTGGTTTGGTTTGTTTTGTTTTACGGCATATCAACCTCAGTGGGTCATTTAATGCCGATAAAGTTTTGAAATAAATCAATTCTTAATGGATAATACAATTTTTTTATAAATACATTTTTCTATTTAACCCATAGATGGGACCCTAACAGGTACTACCACTCCGGGTCAGAGCGGGCCGTGGAGGAATGGTGATAAATGGGGTGCTCCACATTCCCCAAACCTCCAAAACTGGAACCTCACCATCAGATAGAGTTTAACGTCATTCCCAGGACATGTAGACCCGCAGCCACCGCCTTCTAGCACCCATATGATAAAAAGGGGTTGGGTCTTGCCATAAGGGCAATAGGGTTGGGAAAATCATATAGGTGCTAGGGCTTGACGTGACCAGCCGATTGATCGGAGGGGCCTCTCCGACCGCCCATCTAGCCCAAGATAGGGCCAAAGTGGAGTATTGCATGTCATGAATTGCTCATCCACCTGGGCTCTATCCTTAAGAATCACGGGTCGCCACCCACGGCCAACAGGTGGTCCCATTGGGGAGTCTTACCCCTCTGCAGAGGTGCAGTCGGTGCATTCTGACGCCCCAGCCGACAAAGCGGTTGGATTCTTTTACTTTTTTTCTAGTATTTTATTGTGTATATAACAGTAAGTAGTAAAGGTGCAATCGATGCATTCTAACGCCGCAGCCGACAGGGTGGTTTGCCGATAGATTGAGAGAGAATAATTGGATTAATACCTTTTCAAAGGTTATTAAAATGGATTTTCTCGTTGAATTAGACTCATGAGGGTTCATCCAATGAACAACCTACACAGTGTTTTGTTTATAGTGGTGAAGGTTTGTGTTAGACCATCCGCACTTTTTCTCACGGTCTATAAGAAACAATTGGTGCACAATCAAAGACTGACCTCAGGTTTTTTCAAATTCAGAGTTTTTCTTCTCCTAGATTGGTTACCTATCCAAGGTAAGATCCCATTCTGCCCTACTGTTTTAACCATAGCTGGAAGGATAATATATGGATTCATACCTTTCCCAAGGGTATTAGCATTATGTGAAATGTAAACAGACTTGTCTAGGATTTGAACTCGGGTAGACGAGTCCATTTCCTACGACTCTAACCATTATGCCACACGCCTCCATTACAAAGAGTATTAGCGGTATATGAAACGCAAACAGCCTCTTTCAGGATTTGAACTCGGCTAGAATAGTCTCGTGATACGACGATAACCATTACGCATTCTCAAGTGTCCTGAAAGTGTCCTGAAAAGCAATGCCTTTGTACTTTGAATTGTTTATTTTAGATATATTCCGTTTCGGTTACAGACTCACAAACTCACAGACACCGAGTCTCCATTATAATAAGATGTATTTCGTTAATGTCCGTTGAAAGAATAAATGCTTTGTCGAGAGACCCAATAATCAACGCCTTTCCACTTTGAATTGTTTTTCTATATATTCATCAATATATTAATACTCGAGTTCCTTAATTTTCTGACCGTTATCATCTTTCAACACATCGTGGTTTAAAATGAGACCGTCCAAATTGTATAAGATAAAATGCAATAATGTAAATCCAGATAAACTGATGTTGCTTATCCACCGAATTCTTATTTCTTTTGGGTGTCACCTCAGCTGAATAAATGAACATTACGCTTTTATTATGAAGAAAGGAAAGAAAAGGGACATGGTACACAGAAGGAATATAACAAGAAAGAAAGAAAGAAAGAAAGAGAGTAGGGGAAAGATTGAGAGAGCTGGTGTGCGTGTGGAAGAGATGATGCTAATCTGTTTCAATCGAACACAATGAAAAGAAGAAAAGAGCATGTATGTGTGTGTGTGTGTGTGTGTGTGAGAGAGAGAGAGGTGGATAGAGAGACAGAGACAGTGAGAGACAGAGAGAGAGAGACAGTGAGAGAGAGAGAGAGAGAGAGAGAGAGAGAGAGAGAGAGAGAGAGAGAGTGTGTGTGTGTGTTAAATCAAGATTATTATATTTTTTTGAATATTGTACTATTTTACAACAGTTCTTAAGTAAACAAATCTAATCTTACTCTGAGAAGATAGGACAATAGTCCGAATAATACAATTAATACTAAACAAATCTAACGTCGTAATAATTAAATTATCATATTTATAGTATATCTACAGGCCCTACTAGTTTCAGATTATTCTAACTTTTAAGTGCTATGTGAAATGTAAACAGTCTCGTCCAGGATTCAAACTCAACGAGACGATTCCATTTACTTCGATGATAAACATTACACACCGAGCGCCTCATTTTTCTTTTTTCTTTTTCTTTTTATGAAAGCATTAATAGTGATTATGATTTTTCGAAAGGAGTTATTGTCTTGGAAAATCTATGAACCAGAAAAAAGCCATAAAAAACAAACAAAGAGAAATATGAAAATATAATTTGAATCTCATATAAATAGATCTTTGGGGGGGGGGGATTGGATAAATTAGTATTTAGTTGATTTTTTTTGTTGTTGAAAGGGTTTTTTATCATCCGCGATAATACAATACACAAACAGATCGATAATTCCTGGCACAGAAGTGAATTTTGATGAGTAATATTCCAATGTGTAGCGTTTCAGTTTATGTTAATGAAATTCATGAATAAAATTTAGCGTAGCGACAAGGAACGGAATAATCTTGAAAACAAAAACCAACCAATATCTTGTTATAGATAAGATTCCGTGCCTATCTGTCCGTAACCGAAACTACATCACTGATTACGTCACAATATACAAAATCGTCACTATATCTCTGAATTTTTTAGATGAGGCTTCATTGCGACAAGTAGATAGATAGAGAGAGAGAGAGAGAGAGAGAGAGAGAGAGAGAGAGAGAGAGAGAGAGAGAGAGAGAGAGAGTTCGAAAAGAAGGTTCCCGAGTCCGACAAGAAATGCTTGAAAAAAGGCCGGAGGGCACATCGGCCGAAACGTTCTACAGATAACATGAAGATGAGGACAATAGTCCGAATAAAATAAATAATACTAAAATCGACATTATATTCAATATCAATTCCAATGTGTACCCTTTCAGTTTATGTTAACGGAATTCATGAATAAAATTAAGCGTGTCGACTAGGAACGTAATAATCTTGAAAACAAAAACCAACCAATCTTATAAATAAGATTCGGTGTCTGTCTGTTCGTAACCGAAACTACATCACTGATTACGTCAAAATATACAAAATCGTCACTATATTCAATATTGATAAAATAAAAAGGAGCAAAGAGAGCCAAAAAGAGGGAGAAAAGACAGCAGCCCCAAAAGCATCACAGTTTTTGTGCAATTCAGTGCACCAAAGACTGTGACTCAGGAATTGGCCTGCAGAGTCACTTGCAAAGATGCAGATGATTTTTTGGACACTACGTCATCGTCCTTAATGGACGGAAAGGTGTTAATAAAATAAAAAGGATATGTTCCTTATAATTCAACATTTGAATCCTTTCCATTGTAATAATGAGAATTTAAATAAATAAACTTTGAAATTAATTAAAAAGTTGTATTATCTTATTATAATGGAGATTGTGGGTTTGTCTGTAACCGAAACTATATTACTATACAAGTTACAATTCCCTTTGTTATTTACATCACATACTCCATGATTTTATTTTTATTTAAACCTCAATGATTAATAAAATTGTTTTACATTATTAATACTGTTGACCATACCTACATACCAATAACATGCAATTGTATTTACATATACAACAAAAATAGCAGATTACAGTGTGAATGGGAAGGCTAATTTGCATATTGATCTTAAAAAATTGATTTTAATAAATATATGCTTAGTATTATTGATTTCTAATTGTTTGGTTTTATCTTATTGAATATGAGCAAAAATCTCGGGTATAAATCTTAAAAGAAATCCATTAACAAGAATAAATAACTGTAATTTTATTCTTTACTTCCTATTTTAACTGAATAGTTAAATCAGGAAAATTTACCAATGAAAGACGGGAGTAATAGAAAATGATGGAAGAGTTAGTTTCAAAGTTGTTCTATTTTTCGATAATACCCCCTCTGTTCCAAATCTTTTTAACTGCATTCTTATTCAGTTTTATTAGCCTTTCTAATTTAACATAATATTTTATTATATCAAAACTTAAAAGCTTGCACTTTACTTCAAATGGAAAAAAATTGCGAAAGTTGGAATCAATCTTAAAATTATTTGGTTTAGTATAGTCAGTAGAACACTTATATAGGAATCGAAAGGTTCTTGGTTCGATGCCGACCCTCGCCAACTGAGCGTATGAGTAGTAGTAGGCACCTATGCGGTAAAGTGAGATGTGGCGTTCCAACTCAGACACAAAAACAATCTGCTAGTCTAGAGAAAGTGAAATGGGGATCTAGTCGCAATTGGGAGCCATCACGGAACTTTGAACCCAACCCGTTATTCAATACCACGTGTGTATCATATTATTCCGCTAACCATAGCTGGGGTGGTTTAACTGTGTCAATGTGCTTAACCCCTTAGCACCAGAGATAACAGTCTCTTTAGAACTGTCTTAACCTAACACCTTTATCTACTACGCTATCTGTCCAATTGTACGATAACAGTAAAGATGAGTACAATAGTCCGAATAAGCCAAATAATACTAGCTCTTAAGTAAACATATCAAATGTTGTAATAATTAATTTATCAAACTGTGGTATATCCACAGGTCCTGCTAGTCTAATAAATTTCGTTACATTAAAATTTAAATACTTACACTCAGATGGAATACATTCTTGCTGTTTTGTGTAAAGTAAATATATTTTTTGTTGGTTATTTCCTAGTTGAGTAACATGATATTACAGGGTGACCCAGAAAAAACGGAACCCAAATTATTTAATTTCCCATTAAACTAACCCTAACCCTAAACCCTAACCCTACCCCCCTAGTTGAGTAACATAATATTACAGGGTGACCCAGAAAAAACAGAACCCAAATTATTATTTCCCATTAAACTAACCCTAACCCTAAACCCTAACCCTACCCCCTAGTTGAGTAACATAATATTACAGGCTGACCCAGAAAAACAGAACCCAAATTATTTATTTTCCCATTAAACTAACCCTAACCCTAAACCCTAACGCTAACCCCCCTAGTTGAGTAACATAATATTACAGGCTGACCCAGAAAAAACAGAACCCACACATTTTGTAATAAAACTCACACAAATCCCTTTTTTTCCATTCAAGATATGAAATGAAAATCAAATTTTACTTACTTGTGATTTTCAAGAATTCAAAATTAAAGTAAACATTTCAGCTGTACTTACCTAAAAAGAAAAGGAAAAAAAGAAAAATATTAAAAAAATGTCCAACATAGATAATACAAAATATATTTAAATTATATACAACACAATATATATATAACATAGTGTTGTGAGGTTTTAAGGGGTCAAATAAGAACAAAACAACGGGTAACGAAAAGTAGAAAAATGTATTAACAGAAAGTAGACAATACAATAGAGAGATGTGGAAATTACGTCCAACGAACAGAGTTATTGGCACTCGCATTGGCTTGCTCCTAAGCCACACTTATCCCTGTTTATTTATAGTAGCCGTCAGCGCATTCCATTGATCAATATGGTGTATCACCTATAACACATAGATAATACAAAACTTATCTAAAATTCAGACGGATGGAATGTTTTTTCGTAGTTGCAAACACGTTTAGCCAATTTGTAAACATATTTTTCGGTTATTTCCTAGTTGAGTAACATGATATTACAGGGTGACCCAGAGAAAACAGAACCCAAATTATTTATTTATTTTCCCCAACCCTAACCCTAACCCTAAACCCCAACCCTAACACCCCTAGTCGAGTAACATCACCCCACTCCCAGCCTGTCCTTCGAGACGGGGTCCGGTGTGCTTCGGCCACTGGATCGGTGTGTTGAATAAATTGCGTCGATCCCAGGGGGCTTTCCCCCAGGCAACACCTACCCCGTTGGGGGCGTGGCTGGGTTTATTGCCAGCGCCTGAGGCGCCCCTTGAGGGGGAATGCCGAAGGATCGACGCAATTTTTGTTCTTTCCACCTATGAGCTTCGGCTTGTGGGTGGCCCACGTTAAAACGAGGTCCTGTGCCCAGCCCATACAAGTGGGGTATGAGGCAAATACCACCCCTGGTCGAGTAACATAATATTACAGGGCGACCCAGAAAAACAGAACCCACAAATATTGTAATAAAAATGTTAATTTTAATTTTTATATTAAGTTTAAGTCTAACAAGGGTTAGGGTTAGGGTTAGGTTAAGCGTTGGGGTTAGTTTAATGGGAAAATAAATAAATAATTTGGGTTCTGTTTTTTCTGGGTCAGTCATGTTACTGAACTAGGAAATAACCTTTTGTTTTTCATCGTAAAATCGAGGGACTAATTCATGTAGATAAGCTATCATTATTTAATGAAATATTCAGTCGAGAAAGGATTTTTTTTGTTTGTTGTTGCCCCCCACTCCTCATTCCCATTACTGCGATTGGTCAAATGACACAGACCCGTATGATTGATGGGCTGCATTATAGATTAGCATAGTGCCCGTCAAGTATCATGGGATGATTTATGTCGGGTTAGGCAGTTCAACCGAGGGTCGGAGTATTTGTGTATAAAGCTAAGTATCGCCTTTTGACATTTATGGTTTAAAATACACACAGACACAGACATACCTCGCTCTCATTTTTCTCTCTCTCGATATATATATATATATATATATATATATATATATATATATATATATATATATATATATATATATATCGAGAGAGATTAAAATAAATAAAAATTAAAAAATTAAAAAGTAAAAAAAAATAAAAATTCACTCTGATGAAGGTCGCAAAAAATCTCTCTGTGTAAGGTATATTTTTTTCATTTTTCCTATTATTATTATTATCATTATTTCAACTCCATCTGATTATTTTAATAATAATAATAGCGTAATCCGTATACATTTTGATAAACGGACCGAAACACATGTGTAAGTGATATCGATTAAAGTGATATCGATTAAATTCATTTTATCCATCTACATTCTTTTCTTTACTCATTTTTCCTCATATATATATATATATATATATATATATATATATATATATATAATAAGTAACGTCGTCGGGTGGTCTAAAATCGGTTGAAGCCACACTGCAAGGGAGACTATCCCATTTTCATTAGCGCTAGACCAAGAAGGAGATCGTTTTGACGTCGGATGTGGAGCAACACACCTACCATCCGTTCCACACTTTACCGCCCTGATCCCTGTGCTACTCATAGAAACAATGATTGTAAAAAATAATTTGAAATAAATGTTGAATTCCCATCAAGAATGAATAAAACAAAACATCTTCGGCATAAAATAACCCATAAGGGTTGACATGCCCTAAATGAAAATATGAAAGAAAGAAAAAAAGTGTTAAAGAGAGTTAAATGATGATTATTATACTTTTTAATTATTTTGCTCTTAAGTAAACGTTGTAATAATTTAATTGTCACACTGTGGTATATCCACAGGTACTGCTAGTATAAATAAATTTACAATGAAAGGGATTCCCTAACCTTTATGCATGAATTAACATTAGACAGGTTGACGTGCCCGTTAAAACACCAACCAATCATTTCAATTTCTATTAAAAGTCAATTGTTTTTGTTTAACGTCATCCATTTTTTGTTTGTTTATTGATTTCTAACGGCATATCAACCCGTCTGGGGGTTATGTCATACCTTATAATAAGATATCCTCTGGGTAGCGTAAAATTTATTTTTTATGTCATTCAGTTTTTTTTGTTATTTAGACTAGCAAAAATAGGCACCCTCCGGTTGTAAGTATTTGAATTTTAATGTAATATTTCTTGACATTAAAATTTGAATACTTATTAAATTCGGAAGACTGAAGAATAAAACAATGATTTTAGATCAATAACTCTAAATAATTATTTATTAAATCCGGTTTTGTCAAAACCAGTACATAAATTAACCACACCATATATTATGTAAATCTTTATTTCTTACTGATATATAAAACATTGCTGGATTTTAAACGCACTAATAACATGGGCTGTTTTGAGGAAATCTACCAGATTTTCATAGGACATCGTTAATAAATAAGATTTATTTTATGTATTAATGATTTTAATTATGAATTAAATACTCATTGATAAACTTACGTAGAGAGGGAATAGACAGAAGTATATAGATATATGTTGATAGTTTTTTGAAAGGGTAAAAGACCGCCCTGTCGGCTGCGGCGTTAGAATACACTGACTGCACCTCTGCAGAGAGGTAAGTCTCCCCAATGGGGCCACCTGTTGGCCGTGAGTAGCGACCCGTGATGCTTAAGGATAGAACCCATGTGGATGAGCAGTTCAGGACTTGCAATACTCCACTTTGGCCCTATCGGTTGGCGGTTGACTGGTCATGTCAAGCCCTAGCTATATGATTTTCCCAACCCTATTGCCCTTATGGCAAACCCTTTTTATCATATGTTGCTAGAAACATGTCCTGGAATGACGTCTCTATCTGATGGTGAGATTCCAGTTTTGGAGGTTTGGGGAATGTGGAACACCCCTTCATCACCATTGCTCCCTGATCCACTCGACCCGGAGTGGTAGTACCTGTTAGGGTCCCATCTATGGGTTAAATAGAAAAATGTATTTATAAAAAAATTGTATTATCCATTAAGAATTGATTTATTTCAAAACTTTATCGGCATTAAATGACCCAACGAGGTTGATATGCCGTAAAACAAAACAAAACAAACAAAAACAAAGGGTAAAAGAGAGAGTGAGAAAGATTGAGAGGTGAAGAGAGAAAGACAGAGACAGGAATAGACAAAAGTTGTAATAAATAATTGAGAGTTACCTCCTTTATTCTATGATTACCTCCCCTTTGGAGAACTCTCTAGTGAATACTAGATTATATAAACTCTCAATAAGTGTACCAATTATTCTAAGCAGAATAACGCGTTCCAAAGTCTATCGGTGTCATCGTTTGTCATTACACGTGTATTGTGATTTAGGCAGTTACTTAGGTTCGGTTAGCGATAAACAAACACCGAATCTCCATTATAGTAAGATGATAATTATCTGTTCATTCAGCTTTATTTTCGATCTGTCGAAAAGGTTTCATCGACCAAAACGAGGTTTGTTTGAGTTCACTACAGGACCACGCCCACTTTTTTTGTAAAGATGACACGATGAACTCGTGAACTTCAATGTTTTTAATGTTTCAACCTTCAATCAATCGAGGAAGATAAAAAAAAAAAAAACAAAAAAAAAAAAAAAAAACAAAAAAAAAACTAATAATATGCGGCATGTTGTCTGTTTAGCGAAATAGAGTCTCCCTCTGCCTTGCACCCTTCTCCTATTTTTTTTTATGTACGTGCCGGATTGCAGTTCAACTTCCGGTTCTGCTTTCGATCGACTTCCGCTCGACTCTGTCCCAGTTGCAGCGTAACCTTTTTCGTGACAGCAAATAAATTCAACAATTTGATCATGTCAGATAACAGAGAGAGAGAGAGAGAGAGAGAGAGAGAGAGAGAGAGAGAGAGAGAGAGAGAGAGAAGAAGAGAGACGAACCATTGAAAATAAGAGAGACCTTTTCAGGGCAATATGTTGAAGGTTACGACCATTATATTAGTAAACTACGTCAAGAAAGAAGATTTATTTGGCGGGAAAATGTATCTCATATTGTAATCACTCCCTCTGTCTCTTTCTTTCTCTCTCTCTCTTTATATATATATATATATATATATATATATATATATATATATATATATATATATATATATTAATGGATGTGGAGGCTGGAAGTAGGAGAATTGATAGGAAAGTGTTATAGGCATTTTTGTTGTATACAAAAATGTCCCTTAGGAGATTGCTGTCTCCCCCAAAATGAAAATGCCTACATCGGTTTTACCTCAACGACTTTATCACGCCGTTTAACTCTTCATATGACAGATAATAGCTCCATTTCACAGCGTCTAAATTACATGCATGCCCCCACTCTAATTACCGAAATATCCTAACGGAAAATACGCACATTCTGCACAAAGAAAAAAATAAACACAAACTCCAAATACGAGAAGCTTTATTCATCAAACAACACAAACCATCCTTAAATAAAATTAATTTTCAATGCAGTACTCACATTTTAAAATGCCTATAATACTTTTCTTATATATATATATATATATTGTCTGATCAGTGCACCCAAGGACTAGGCTGAATAGGAAGTGCATGGGGGTCAGGTGCAGCCTGGAAACGAAAACAGGATGTGGGCCTGACCTGACCTTTTGCACCTGGAAATGCAGGTGAACATTTGACATGATTTAGGAGCAGAAATATGTAGGCGTAGCCCATAGCCAATGAAAACAGCCTGCGTGGCGAAGAATCGTGTCTACAGAAAAACTGCGTAGTTGTCACGAACAAAGAGGCGTGACACCGGAGGTCAGACTACAATAAAAGAAGCCCGTAGAGATCGATTAGACAGACAACGATCAGGTTCGAGATCACTCGAAAAGAATTCCCGGAGGCTTCACGTTTGCGTAACCCTGCCAACGACTCTCAGTTGTACACAACCGAGGGAATAAACATCTCATCTTACATTTTCCTAAATACAAGTGTTTGTGTTCTTTGACGGGTCCAGTGTGTAACACACACATATATATATATATATATATATATATATATATATATATATATATATATATTCCGAAAAGACTGGAATCTTAAGGAGTTTTAAAAATTTCTTTAAAATTTTGAAAAACTTTTGAGTTTCTGGTCGAAATAAATTTATTTCGGAATGGCGGTTTGTTAAGTTTTCTTATTCTTTGAAAATTAAATATTGCTCTGTATTCAATATATGTATATAATATATATAAGGTATCCAACTTCTCACAACTTGTGCCCCCTCCCACAAAAAAATCACTACTGCATCGCTTGCTCGAACAACCTCCCACTACCAATTGTTATTACCTCCCACTTCTTATTCCTTGCTACTACTCGTTCTCGTTAAAAACGAGACACGAAACCATACCATCGTTTCCTACCTGATGATGGCAAAGTGTATTGCCGAAAGCGCTCGTATCGAAACCTTTGGTGGACTGTTACACCAGTTCCACCCCAACACCAAAAAATGGCAGAAATTAGAAGGATCAACAAAACCTTGTCTGATTGTCTGTATTCAACAAAACACACACATATATATATATATATATATATATATATATATATATATATGCTCCGAATCCCACAGGGGGTTGAGCACTTTGGAGGGGATTACAACCGCCAACTAAAGCGTAAAAGCAACGCTCTCCTATAAAAGGATGGAGCACTCCATGGCAGCCTTTTAGTGTATACAGATGTGTGTATTTAACTGTTAAAAACTCTTTCCCATTCTGTAGGTGACGATGACCGAGCGGTTAAGTAGCCCGGTTGATGATAATCGATCGGGTTTCTATCCCGGCTGTAGGTAGCTTACAAATGTCTAGCCACACGGAAGAGACGTGATACGTCGAAACATGGTGTCTGTGGATGACTACATATATTTCACTTCCTCATCACTGGAATAATGTTTGCCTCTCTTCGGCCCCATGAAAGAGCGTTTGAGAGGCAAACATTATTCTAGTGACCAGGAAGTTAAATCTGTAGTGAGGAAGAGGACTCAAAGAACAGTCAACAGTATTTTACGGGGCAGGGATACATGCTCTCATTCGAAGTTGAAACATTGCTATTGAGAGAAACGGTGACTATGTGGAGAAGTAGGGATGTGATCCACAGAGGACCAGCTTCATTTTGATGTATGATACACATTCCTGTGTTCGTTATTATCACCATCATCATCATCATCATCATCATGTCGCGCAATTAGCACGAATATCCATGACAATCTCTCTCCAACCCTCCCTATCATTCATCGTCCAAGAGATGTCCTCCACGTAGCATCCAGTATCCTCGCATAGTTGGTCAATGTAGGTCCTTGGTGGCCGGCCCATATTAGCATGTCCATGTGTTGGCTTCCACAGGAGGACGTCGCTTATGTTCTCGTCCTTGCTTCTCCAGCAGTGTCCAGCATGCTTTGTCCGTCTCACGCGGATGGTTTGTGAGATGGGGCAGGTGGCCGTACAGCTGCTTCCTTTGTGGGGCTGCTTCCACAACTTGTTCAAGACCGCACGCAGCATCCTTGTGCAGCTCCCAGCTAGCTTATTCTCGAGACGCTTCGTTAGGTTCCAGGTGGTGCAGCCATACATCAGTACTGATATAAACTCGCTTAACTTGTCAGTGACTAAAACAAATAGGCATTACTTTTTGACTTACCCTTGTAAAAAGAAGAATCTAATGATAGTCACGCACTGTCGGCTGGGGCGTTAGAATGCACCGACTGCACCTCTGCAGAGGGGTAAGATTCCCCCAATGGGGCCACCTGTTGGCCGTCGGTGGTTAAGGATAGAACCCGGTGGTTGAGCAGTTCAGGACTTGCAATACTCCACTTTGGTCCTATCTTGGGCTAGACGGGCGGTTGGAGAGGTCCCCTTCGATCAATCGGCTGTCAAGCCCTAGCATCTATATGATTTTCCCAACCCTATTGCCCTTATGGCAAGCCCCAACCCCTTTTTATCATATGGGTGCTAGAAGGCGGTGGCTGAGGGTCTACATGTTATGGAATAACGTTAAACTCTATCTGATGGTTCCAGTTTTGGAGGTTTGGGTGTGGAGCACCCCTTCATCACCATTGCTCCCTGGTCCACTCTGACCCGGAGTGGTAGTACCTACTAAGGTTCCATCTATGGGTTGAATAGAAAAACATGAGTTTATAAACAAAATTGTATTATCCATTAAGAATGAATTTATTTCACAAATTTGTCGGCATTAAATAACCCACCGAGGTTGATATGCCGTAAAACAAACCAAACCAAACCAAACTGATGATAATCCAATATTAAGAGAAACACATATATTATTTCATAAAAGAAAAATAATTAGGAAAATCAATGATTTAAATCTTGCAAAACCTTTTATAAAAAAATACCTCAACGCACATTGAACTAATCATTTCAATTTAATGTCCTTATTCAATCAATAATTCCGTTTATTCAAAGGTTTCCTTGTGAAAATACGCGGGAATTTTTTCTTTAATGTCCATACAATATCGTTTAATCTTTAATATAGTTAACAGGTTTGCAAAGAAAATTCACCAGAGAATTAAAATGACTTTAATATTTTCTGTATCTCCCATAAATAAGTACACCCCTGGTAATTCGTTTTTTTTTTAAATTTTTAATTTTTATAAGTTAGTTTTCTTCCAGTCTTGTTAAACATCGCTGAAAAGGTTATTAGTGGTGCTTCTCCAATATCCTTATAGTCTAGAAGATAAAAAGGTCGAAAAATTGTTACCAGGATAAATTTGGTATTTTTTGAAAGCTTTAGGGTCCACTTTTTAAATTTGAAAACTCCTCTTTTTGTCCCCCTAACCAGGTCCATTACAGATTTCGGGTTTTCCAACATTATATATGTTAAACCGTTAACCCTGACATGTTATTAGGCCGACTCCTTTCCAGATTCGCTCTGTGTATTTTATGAATAGTTCCTAAATTCTTATATATTGGCCCAGGGATACGCAACAGCCACGCAGGGACTTGCTATGTACATGTATAATATATGAGATTAAAAGTAAAAAAAAACCAACAAAAAACAATTAAATATACGCTCTTTACTACATTTTGGATGGCGTCGTCAGTTATATCATTACTTGGGTCACTGGGGAGTTCCGGGTCTTTTAACACTATACTCCATATCAGACCCCACAAAAGAGAATCAAACTCTGATCCATCCTCTTAGTTAAAAGTTTTTTCCTCTAAACCAAAGATGACAGAATAATTTTGATATTTCGGATTGTTGTCTTCAGTTATTGTGGTGTGTATAAAAACAATGTTTCAGGTGTTGTATCGTCCGGCCTTCCTCAGGTGTTCGCTGTGTATCCGATTTCAGTAGTCTTTCTGATTTAATATATTTAATTACGTTAAAACTCAAATTCTTACACCCGGGTGCATATTCTTGTTAGTCAATATAATTCAATGTAAAATAATACTTAGAAATAAAAAGGTTATTACTGGGAATTTTTCCATAGCAGTTTAAGCTTTAGGGACCCCCAAAATATAGGTCCTTAGCTGTTAGGAATTGTTTATTACTTGCAATATATGATAAATACACCTTTTTGTGACTTAAAATATGGATCCTTCATTACAGAAGTATATAGATTTAATTGTTGTTTTCTCTTAGTTTTGAATTTGATCATCTATCAACTAGTGTTATCTTTTTATTTATTGTGAAGACATTTTAGCTTCCTGACCTGTGAAAGGTGTCAAGAAGAGACAAGGGAAATGTGAGATTCTCACTATCCACATATACACACATTAGGCCCCTCCAAACACATACACAGACTTCTTTTTTATCTTATTTATCTTCATTTGTTTATTTGCTCTTGAGAGGTTGACAGTCATTTGGAAAGTCTTCAGATTCCCAGCCTTCTGTCCTGGGGTAGGTATAAGGGCACCCCTAAAGGAACCAACTCCCAGAAAAGGGATTTATTTTTAGAGATAAAGAGATAGCTTCTTCAGAGAGGATGAGGGAGGCGTCTGGGATCTTTGTAATATAATCTTATAGTAATGACCCAATCTAGGAAATCAATTTTAATAGTTTGAGAGTTGATCCAACTGGCATCGAAGAACTTTTGAAGATGTTATTCAATAATAACGTCATTGTTTTTGCAAGCCTACCATTCTAACATGTGTCGAGAAGAATCACGATCATTTAAAAATACAGCCAAATAACAAATATTACAGGTTCTTATAATCTTTTGTAGAACATTATACAATTAAAACGGATATTATTAGGTAGTAACTATTACCAAACAATTCAGCATGGAAACCTTATCGAATAATAGAATATTATGCGAGAATATTAAATGAAAAGCACAGAATATAAAATCAAATCAGATTTTCTGTGAGGAATATATATATATATATGTCTAGCCACACTGAAGAGGCATGATATGCCGAAACACGTGTCTGTGGATGACTTATAATTATTATATATATATATATATATATATATTGTGTGTGTGTGTGTGTATGTGTGTGTGTGTGTGTGTGTGCTATTTCCAAAGGTATTGTTAAAGATGACAGAATATTTCTTCTTTTTGACGTTCAAGTCTTCTAGCAGATTTTTCGTAGATCGGGATACAGACAGTTAAAAATTCGATCCCCTGAGGAAGACCAGAGAAATGATTGAAAGCGCTAGTTAAAGATATGGGACAATTGCTACACCAGCTGATCTACAAAAAAACTACTAGAAGACTTGAACGTCTATGACTGAAGACCATATTCCGTGGTCATTAACAATATCAGCCTAAATAACAAACAACTATTCAATATATGAACAATAAAAGATTATAAAACAAAAATAACAGAAAAATTTCATTAATCTATATATAAATTAAGATAAGAAATTTATTTTTAGCGTTTTAAATCCCGGCCAACTCCGGTTGGCTCTGCTAGAAATACAGTTCATAAAATATAAGTAAAAATTAAGTAAAGTTGTCGGTGTGGGCAAAAGCCGGTATCAGCCAGACAGCGAGGGAGTCTATCCCCTTTTCCCTAGCGCTAGACCAAGGAGATTGTTTTTGTGTCTGATGTGAAGCGCCACACTGACCATCAGTTCTTCACTTTACCGCACAGATCCCTGTGCTACTCATACGCTGAGTTGACGAGGGATGGTATCGAACCAGGAAATTTGTGGTTCCGAGGCGGACACTCTGTCGACTGAAATCACCCATCAGCATACAACTATGTTTTAATCATTACTAGAATCTGCAGCGTGAAAAATCAATTCAGATTACAGAGTTTCAATGCTGCAGAATTTTGTAATAAACAATACCTAATGATATCCGTTTTGATTTAAAATGTTCCACTCGAAAATAATAAATCCTGGTAACTTTGGTTTACGAAAGAATACAATTGTTATAAAACATTGGGTTATTTCCTAGTTGAATAACATGATATTACAGGATGACCCAGGAAAACCGAACCCAAATTATTTATTTATCTTCCCTTTAAACTAACCCTAAACCCCAACCTAACCCTAACCCTAACACTAACCTCCTAGTTGAGTAACATGATATTACAGGATGACCCAGGAAAAACCGAACCCAAATTATTTATTTATCTTCCCTTTAAACTAACCCTAAACCCCAACCCTAACCTAACCCTAACACTAACCTCCTAGTTGAGTAACATGATATTACAGGATGACCCAGAAAAACAGAACCCAAATTATTTATCTATTTTCCCATTAAACTAACCCTAAATCCCAACCCTAACCCTAAACCCTAACCCTTACCCCCCCCTAATTGAGTAACATAATATTACAGGGTGACCCAGAAAAAACGAACCCAGAAATTTTGTAATAAAACTGTTAATTTTAACTAGGGGTTAGGGTTAGGGTTAGGGTTTACGGTTTAGGGTTAGGTTTGGGTTTAGGGTTAGTTTAATGAGAAAATAAATAATTAATTTGGATTCTGTTTTTCTGGGTCATCCTGTAACATCATGTTACTCAACTAGGAAATAACAAAAACATTGTTTGGGGTATACATAGATGAGAATATACATAGGTAATTATGGAACTGGAAAGAGGAGAGTCTCCGTGGAGTATTGGCTAACGTGCTGGACGTTGTAAGTAACTTCGAACTCTAGTCGATTACTACTTTAATTTTCGGACTAAAACCCTTGGGACTGGTATGAACTTCCGCATATCTCCAGCTATGGGTTAAATAGTACCACTAACGTTCTTTAACAAGTATGGCTTTGTCATTAAATAACCCACGAAGCTTGATGTGCCATTAAACAAAGAAAACAAACCAAACCATCTCCATATTGAGTGGTAAGCCTCTGAAATTAGGAGACCAGTTTTTAGGTTTAATCATTCACTAGCAGGACCTGTGGATATAGCAGAGTATGATAATTTAATCATTACAACGTTTAATATGCTTACTTAAGAGCTATTGCTGATATGTAAAAAGTATAATAATTTTGATTTAACTCTTTCTCACTCCTTTTTTCTTTCTTTCCTTCTTTTCATCTTTTCTTTATGTTCAATTGAAACAGATTAGCGTTATCGGTTCAGTGCGCTCACCCCTCCTCTCTAACTTTCCCCTACTTTCTTTCTTATAATATCTTTCTGTGTAGCATGTCCTTTTTCTTTATAATAGAAATGTGGTGGTCCATTATTTAGCTAAGGTGACGACACTGATATGAATTGAGAATTCGGCGGATAGGCAACAGGAAATAAACAGGATTTACATGTTTGCATTTCATATTGGACGTTTTGGACGGTCTCATTTTTGACAAGAGGGCATTGCAAAATTATAACGGTCGTACTTTTAAGGAACACGAGTATTACTATATAGATATATCTTTTTTGTGTTTCTGTGAAAGTAGACATTTTAGGACTCCGTTACGTAATATAGGATAATTTTCCACTTGGGAATGCGAAACTTGTCCTCATAACTGCTACGAGTTCTCATAAAAGGTTCAATAATGACGCAATGGATTATTACCAATTTTATGCTAATAACTGTGTCTCCTTTGGACAGTCATAACATAGAAATGGGAAACGTCATATTCCCATAAAATGAACATGGCCCCTGTAAAATGCACACACACATATATATATATATATATATTATAATGGAGATTGTGGGTTTGTCTGTCTGTAACCGAAACTATATTACTATTCAAGTCACAATTCCCTTAGTTATTTACGTCACATTCTACAGGATTTTATTTTTATTTAAACCTCAATTATTAATAAAATTGTTTTACATTATTAATACTGTTTACATAGGAATAACATGCAATTGTATTTATATACACAACAAAATAGCAGTTTACAGTGTGAATGGGAAGGCTAATTTGCATATTGATATAAAAATCTGATTTTAATAAATATGTGCTTCGTATTATGATTTCTAATTGTTTGATTTTATCTTAAGAATATTAGCAAAAATCTCGTGGATAAATCTTAAAAGAAAACCGTTAACAAGAAGAAATAACAGTAATTTTATCTTTACTTCCTATTTTAAATAATAGTTAAATTAGGATTATTTAGCAATGAAAGACGGGAAATGGGGAAAAGTTAGTTTCAGTTGTTCTATTTTTTGATTATACCCCCAGTTTCAAATCTTTTTATCTGCATTCTTATTAGTTTCATTGGCCTTTCTAAATTAATCTAATATTTTATTACATGAAAACTTAAATACATGCACCCGGAGGGTGCATACATTTGCTAGTATATATAAAAGAAAAAGGCCTCATACTAAAAAAAGCAAGAAGCAGGCGATATCCCGCACATACTATTACGGATGCGGACTATGCTGATGACCTGGCACTACTCGCAAATACACATGCACAAGCCGAAACCTTACAACACAGCCTAGAAAAGGCAGCACGAAATGTCGGCCTGTACGTGAACTCTGATAAAACTGAGTTCATGTCTTTCAAAAACAAAAGCGACATCTCCACCATCGATGGCAAACTCCTAAACTCTGTAGAACAATTTAGATACTTAGGCAGTAACATCTCCTCCACAGAAAACGACGTTAATGCACGCATAGGAAAGGCATGGGCCGCTATAAATAGATTATCTATCATATGAGGTCCAATCTCACAGACAAGTTAAAGAGACAGTTCTTCCAGGCCGTGTCGTGTCAGTACTGCTGTATGGCTGCACCACCTGGACCCTAACTAAGCGACTAGAGAATAAACTAGATGGGAGCTGCACAAGAATGCTGCGGGTGATCATGAACAAGACGTGGAAACAGCACCCTACGAGAAAGCAGCTGTACGGCCACCTACCACATATCACACAAACCATCCGAGTAAGACGGACAAGACACGCGGGACACTGCTGGAGAAGCAAGGACGAACTTATAAGCGACGTCCTCCTGTGGAAGCCAGCACATGGACAGGCCAGTGTGGGCCGACCAGCAAAAACGCACGTTGATCAGCTCTGTGCGGATGCAGGATGCTGCATAGAGGACCTCCCGAGAATGATGAGCGATAGGGACGGATGGAGAGAGATTGTCATGGATATATGCGCTGAAAGCGTGACATGATGATGATGATGATATATATATATATATATATATATATATGAAGAGAAGTGAAAGTGAATCCGACAGTATGTAATATAGTGAAGAGTTGAAAAAACACAAGTTCATAAAACGAGTAATGCTACGCTGCAGGGTTTCGTCTTTTCAATAGATCTTCATCAGGGCTTTTGTTAATTTGAGGAAAATACATTTATCAGAAGAGAATAAGAAGACTGTGGGAGTCTTTTGCTTTGTCGGTCACTCTATCAAACAAAAAATTGTTGAATGAAAAACTAAAATGTGTGACCGTTATAATTTTGCAATCCCCTCTTGTCAAAAAATGAGACCGTCCAAAGTGTGTATGTAGTGGTATCTTGACATCCGAATGCCCAAACTGACACGTTTTCTTTGTTCCGATGTTTGCTTTGTGTTGAAAGCTAAAATTCGAGGTACTAGCGAGCTTTGGATACGCTTATGTTAATAAGTCCACTAAAATATTTAAGTTTACAAATTCATTACCACAAAGAAAAAATACTATTTATAGAAAAATAAATATTAAAATGTAATGAATTATGTGCAGTGATATACAGCACATAATTCATTACATTCTATTCTATTGTGTTTGTATCCAACACAATTATTAGTCCACCAAAGTCCATATCCCGAGTACTTTCGGCACTTCGAAGTGCCATCATCAGGGGTGATGTGTTCCAGTTTTTTAAATTATATCAATGGATGTGGAGACTGGAAGGAAGAGAATTGATAGGAAAAGTGTTATTTTTTGTTTTAGTACTATTTCATCAGGTTTCACCATTTCTTCCTCAAAGCCGATATTCTACTCCGAACTCAAAAACATCAAACAGACGCTAGTTAATAACGGATTTCCTAATCACGTCATTGACGAACAAATCAAACAGACCATCCAAAAAATAGACGCTAGCCACAAGGAAAAACATACTACAGCAAATACTTCTTCAAATAACATTTACTATCGCAACCAGATGCACAGGAATTACAAACTTGATGAAATAGCACTAAAAAAATAATTCGGAATAATGTTACTGCGACCACACCTGATAATAAGGTAAAATTGATTATTTATTATACAAAATTCAAAACAACTAACCTCGTATTATTTAAAACGAAACTTATGAATAAATTAAGTTGTTTTCGGTTGGTCTGGAACAGATCAATGGCATATGTTTATTTCAATTCGGAAAACTGATTTGATATACGAGGAAATTGTTTTAAGAGAGGAACAAATTAATATCTTGACTCAAGGCATCACTATATCTCCAGACCTTAATACCTTAGAGAATCCGTGGAGGGAGCTGACGCTGAGTTGGCGAGGGACAGTATCGAACCCAGAACCTTGTGGTTCCTAGTCGAACGCTCTACCAACTGGGCTCCTATGTAAAGAAAAAAAATCACGAAACATCAGCTAGATGGAGCTCCCATTGCCACTTGCCTGAGTTAATTTGCACCACAGAGGTGAGAGTTTAAAATGTTGGAGGTATTTGTGCTGCAGCCCATACAATCAAAACGGATATCGTTATGGACTATTTATTACCAAACACTACAGCCCACTTGCCATAATTAATTTGTACCACACAGGTGACATTCTAAAATGCGGGTGATATTTGTACCACACAGGCCATACAATCAAAACGGATATCGTTATGGACTATTTATTATTAAACCACTAGAGCATTGAAACACTATGACAAAAAAAAATTGTTGGAAAATACAATTACTATACAGGATTTTTGTGTGGGTGTATATTTTGTACCACGCCATATTAATATTCTGGTTAGAATCAATATACAAGGTGTGTCATAAAAGTATCGTGATTGAATATAAGGTGTGATTATATATATATTTATATTATATTATATTATATATATATATATATATATATATATATATACGGGCAACCACACATTCATAAACAGATAAAAAATGCACAATGCTTTTTTCGATACAAACACTTACACATTCTAATACTCACACCGCAAAAAAGAATATTTGACGTCATATTTCAAACCGTTCATTTTTTCAACGTTCTTTTTTCTCAGGCTTCAAATTTAAAACAGACCGATAAATAAGGACTATTACTCGCCTTTCTCCTTATTCTGAGATAAAAACAATTTTTTTATCACCTTCCACATACCAACAAATGCCCTGAAGATGATCTAATTAATAGATCGAAACACTGCAGCGTCGGCCAATAAACTCACCACTCAACTCATTTAAACCAGTGTTTTTTCAATTTTTTTTATTATACTACATACCGTCGGATTCACTTTCTTTTATTCACACACACACACACACACACACATATATATATATATATATATATATATTATTGAAAAGTTTTTGGGTTGTTTTAAAAGCATGACAAACATGAGTCTATCTTTAAGAAAGAGGGATATACCTCGAAAGATTGTTAAATAGATAGAATTAAGAACACAATATTCATAATTTTGTTTCTGATCTTATTTTTTAAAAAATACTTCTAAGACAAACAAAAAACATTTTTCACCCAGGGGCCGGGTTAGCTCAGTCGGTAGAGCGTTCGGCTAGAAACCACAAGGTTTCTAGTTCGATACCGGTCCTCGCTAACTCAGCGTATGAGTAGCACAGGGATCTGTGCGGTAAAGTAAGGAGCTGCTGGTAGGCGTGGCGCTCCACCTCAGACGCTGAGATAATCTCCTTGGTCTAGCGCAAGTGAAAAGGGGATATATATTTATATATATAAACACTTACCAGATATACTGACAAAGAAGCATAAGCGTTCCCATAACAACATGCTATATATATATATATATATATATATATATATGTATGTATGTATGTATGTATGTATGTATGAAGTATTTACACACACACACACACACATATACACATATATATATATATAAAAATATATTTATATTATTGTGTACACGTTTATATCTACTCCAATTTATCTATATAAATATATTTATCTACTCCAATATATATATATATATATATATATATATATATATATATGTGTGTGTGTGTGGTGCGTATTCACACACAGACATATATATATATATATATATATATATATATATATGTATATATATTTACTTATATTATTGTGTACGCGTCCATATCTACTCCAATTTGAGGAGTGTTTGTCTCTCTGATAACAGATATATCATCATATAGATATAGGCGTTTTCGATACCCACGAGGCTTGATCCCAATTTATAAGCTTATATTGATATTGATGCCTTGCTTGGTAGATTTGCGATAAGCCGGGCATATTTGGAGACATTATTTGTCTGACGTAGGCTGGGTATTTTTGTGTTCTATCGTCCGTGCAGGTCCCTTGCGCGTTATGATGTGATAATGGTTTGTTGATCGCTATGCCGTGAAAATAGAATTAATGGAAGTGGGCTTCTCCGTTCTTGTCAGGGAAAAATGTCCAGTAGTTTCCCCGAGGGTTGGTGTGCAAGAATCGACGGTTTCATGTTGCTTTTTCTGGTTGGTGTTTGTAGGAACGATCGGTCTCTCGACGGTGGAGTATTTTTGGTCGATAATGTTGGCGCATTTGCCGGAGAAATTTGCCGGGTTATTATATATATATATATATAATCAATGAAATATATATATATATATATATATATATATATATATATATGCATGTATACATTATATCACATATATATATACATAATCAATGAAATATATGTATGTATATATATATATATATATATATATATATATATATATATATACATAATCAGGGGAATATGTATATTATATATAATATATATATATGTATATATATATATATTATATTACAAATATATATATAATCAGCGGAATATGTATATATTATATATGTATATATTATATTACAAATATATACACACACACACACACACACACATATATATTATATATATATATATATATATATATATATATACATATATATATGATATAATATATCTATATATAATATATAATATCCCGGGTTATGTATGTATGTATGTGTATATATATATATAATATATAATATATATTATATATAGATATAATATATATATATATTATATATATATATCTCGGGTATATATGTACGTATGTATATATATATATATATATATATATATATATATACGTATTATATATATATATATATATATATATATATATATATATATATATTTTACGTGCATACATAACCCGGGATATATATTATATATATATATATTATATCATATATATATATATATATATATATATATATATATATACATAACCCGGGGTATATATTTATTATATATATATTATATCATATATATATATATATATATATATACTCAGGGAAATATATATATATATATATTACATATGTATATATTATATCACACACACGCACATAATCAAGGAAATATATACATATATCATATTATATTGTGTATATATATATGTATACATTATATTATATATATATATATATAATGGAGATTCGGTGCCTGTTTGTCCGTAACCGATACTATGCCACTGCTTACGCCGGAATACCTTTAGCAATTCCGTACGTTTATTATTGAGTATCAAATTTATAGTAAAAACCATTAATACATAGAATAGAATAAATATTTGCCACAAAACAAACCCATGTTATTAGAACATTTACCTCGCCATCCCACGTATGATACAAGGTCTTTTAATGTGGGACCACCACGAGCGATGCTTATGGGAGGGCGGGTGCAAAAATTGATTTTCCCTAGATACCTCCTACTTGTGACCTAACAAGATATTTGTATATCTCTTTAAATATTGGGAATTGTAGCAACGATCATAAAGACTGCACTGCTAATCTATCTATCTATCTATCTATCTATCTATCTATCTATCTATCTAGAAAAGAATTTCGAACTCGCTTATATATGTCGCCGCCTAGCACGTTAGCCATACGTCAAGGGGACTCCTCTCAAAAGAGTGTATACTTGTTATACTAATATGTACTTGGACGGTCGGAGAGGCCCCCTCCAATTATTCGGCTGGTCACGTCAAGCCCTAGCACCTATATGATTGCCCCAATCCCTATTGCCCTTATGGCAAGCCCCAACCTTTTCTATCATATGGGTACTAGAAGACGGTAGCTGAGGGTCTACATGTCCAGGGAATGACGTTAAACTGATGGTGAGGTTCTAGTTCTCGAGCTTTGGGTAATGTGTAGCACCCCTTCATCACCATTGCTCCCTGGTCCACTCTGACCCGGAGTCTTACCTATCT
The DNA here is from genome assembly GCA_023376005.1 of Doryteuthis pealeii. NCBI lineage: Eukaryota > Metazoa > Mollusca > Cephalopoda > Myopsida > Loliginidae > Doryteuthis > Doryteuthis pealeii. Next base: position 4,114,706 of record CM042162.1, read on the forward strand.
GCAGGAGATACAGTCAATATATTCTTAGCACCATCGACAGGGTTGGTCATTTTCAAGTAGAAATTCGCCTCATTAAATTTTGGTCTGTGAACAATCATGGTATACCAGTAACGAGACCTTTTGCCATGGTGGGTAAACATATTATTCGGAAGACCTATTCCATTTTGTGCACTTATATTTTTTGTATCACTTCGCTCATCTAAAGAGAAAAATCCTAATAGGTTGTTTGTTTGGTTAGTAGGATTTTACGGCATGTCATCTCTTGTGGGGTTAATTTATGCCGAAGATGTATTTTATCCTTCTTGCTAGGTACTCAATCTTTTTTAACTCATTTTTTTCTTCTTTTTAACCCATAGATGGGAACCCTAACAGTACTACCATTCCGAATCAAGTACCTGGGAGTAATGGTGATGAAGGGGTACTCCACATTTATCAGAGCTCCAGAACTGGAACTTCACCATACGATAGAGTTTAACGTCATTCCTAGGACATTAAGACCCCCAGTCAGTGCCTTCTAGCGCATACATGATAAAAGGGTTGGGGTTTGCCATAAGGGTAATAGATTTGGGACAATCATATAGGTGCTAGGGCTTGACGTGACCAGACGCTCAATCGGAGGGTATCCCAACATGTACTACCAGTTCAGATCAGAGAGGACCTGAGAGTAAATGAACGACTGAACCTACACTATTTAGAGAGTTCCAGAACAGGAACCTCACCACCAGATATAATTTAGTAACATACCCAGAACACGTTTATGTAAAGTTGGCGGAGTTACCTATTGGTGGTATCAGCCGAACAGCAAGGGAGTCTGTCCTCTTTTCGCTAGTGATAGACCAGGGAGATTGTTTTTGCTAGGGTAGACCGTCACATCTACCGTCAGCTCCTCCAATTCACCACAAAGATCAGATGAGCGAATATATGTCGCCGCCCAGCACGTTAGCCATACGTTCAAGAGGACTCCTCTCAAAAGAGTATATACTTGTGTACTAGTATGTACTTGGACGGTCGAAGAGGCCCCCTCTGATCATTCGGCTGGTCACGTCAAGCCCTAGCAAACATGCAATCTCCATTATTATAATATGGTTCAGTTTAATTACGATCAGTAGTTTAGGCATGGGAGCTGCATAAGAATGCTGCATGCGATCTTGAACAAGTCGTGGAAGCAACACCTCTTAAGGAAGCAGCTGTACGGCCACTGGCCCCTATCTCACAAAAGAGTGAGACAAATAAGACATGCTTAACACTGCTGGAGAATCAAGGACAAAATCATAAGCGACATTCTCTGTGGAAACCAGCACATGGACAAGCTAATGTAGGCCACCTAGCAAGGAACGACATTGACGCGGATACTGGATGCTGTGCAGAGGATCTACCGGAGACAATGAATGATAAAGAATGTTGGCGAGAGATTGTTATGGATATCCATATTTTTTAATAACTGATACATATGATCTTTGATTTGAATATTATGTCCTTGAGATGGTCACCATCATGACGGAAACATTCAAGAGCTCGATTTCTCATATTACGTAAATTGTGGTTTAGCATATCAACTGGAATAGCTTTTCTCGTTATTCTTTGATAAAAATTTCTTATTACCTTCCATATACCAACAAATGCCCTGAAAATGATCTAATTAATAGATCGAAACACTGCAGCGTTGGCCAATAAACTCGCCACTTAACTCATTTAAACCTGTGTTTTTTCATTCTTTCTTAATATAGATAGATAGATAGATTTTGTACATCACTATTTACATTTTTCTTTTAAATTTGCACAGAAAAAGTTTTGCAATAGTTACAGTACATGTCTTTGCAATACATTAAAATTGTGATACTAAAACTTTTTTGATATACATACATACAGGTTCTTTTCTTGTACAAAATGAATAATAAAACTATAATAATCTATTAACTAAAAGTAATTTCTCTACAGATGCTTTCTCTCAGTTCCACTCTCGTGTGGGGTTATCTGAAACTAACTATATATAAAATACGTCATAATCTTATTTAACATTTACTCGTGGACAATTCACGTTCGACATGCGACGGTTTCTGATCATCAATTTTTGCTTTCACATGCAATGATCGCGTCATAGGCTTTCATATAAAACACCAAGTAAATAGCGGATAATAACCCTTTATCAAATATTCAACATACACTGAACATCCTTCATCTTTTACTTATACAAATATTCAATGTCCTGAAGAAGATTTTTAATTAAAAAAAAACAAAAACGAAATACTTAAGTATCGACATAAAGAATTTCCATTGTTCATGATATCCTGTGTTTGTTTTCTTTAAAAATTTTCTCCACAGAATACTAAGTATATTTATTACATAATCAATACATAGGAGTTTTACATGTGATCTAAGATTTGAATATTATGTCCTTGAAATGGTCACCATCATGACGAAAACATTTTTGAGAGCTCGATTTCTCATATCACGTAAATTGTGGTTTAGCATATCAACTGGAATAGCTGTTATCACTCTAGTAATGCTTTCTTTCAGTTCCACTGTCATGAGGGGTTATCTGAAAGTTCGGTTATACGCAGGCAGGCCCCACACGCGACAGGACAAGAAAAGCAATCCACAGAGAGATAACGGCTATTCAAGTTGATATGTTTACAAATTACATGCTGCTAGCGCGACTTGATGATGAAGATGATGATAAGTTTAGACATCTATTCTCTGTTGCTAAGTTGTTTTGGTTTGGTTTGTTTTGTTTTACGGCATATCAACCTCAGTGGGTCATTTAATGCCGATAAAGTTTTGAAATAAATCAATTCTTAATGGATAATACAATTTTTTTATAAATACATTTTTCTATTTAACCCATAGATGGGACCCTAACATGTACTACCACTCCGGTCAGAGTGGACCAGGGAGCAATGGAGATGAAGGGGTGCTCCACATTCCCAAAACCTCCAAAACTGGAACCTCACCATCAGATAGAGTTTAACGCCATTCCCAGGACATGTAGACCCGCAGCCACCGCCTTCTAGCACCTATATGATAAAAAAGGGGTTGGGGCTTGCCATAAGGGCAATAGGGTTGGGAAAATCATATAGGTGCTAGGGCTTGACGTGACCAGCTGATTGATCGGAGGGGGCCTCTCCGACCACCCGTCTAGCCCAAGATAGGGCCAAAGTGGAGTATTGCATGTCACGAACTGCTCATCCACCTGGGCTCTATGCATAAGCATCACGGGTCGCTACCCACGGCCAACAGGTGGCCCCATTGGGGGAGTCTTACCCCTCTGCAGAGGTGCAGTCAGTGCATTCTAATGCCCCACCGCCAGGGTGGTGCTAAGTTGTATATTACTCTACCCTTCCCTTCATCAGTTTTGTAAAGAGGGGATATTGGCTGCATGGGCAACGGACTGTCTTCCATTCAACGTTGCCCACACCTGTGTTTGAGTTTCAGATGCAGATCCATAGCCCTATTGGACAGAATAAATGTTTGGGAATTCCATCGGAATTCATTTGGTATATTTTTAATGGCATATCAACCTTGGTGAAATATCTATTGCCAATGCTATCCTTGTAAAAGAACAGTAGTGGTACTATTTAACCCATAGCTGGGCAGGGAAGGGGATTATTTCCATTTTTCAAGTATCAATCGTCCTTACATTTTCTATTTTTCACTTTTTACTTTTCTTCATACTATCAAATTCAATTTTTCTCATTATATATATATATATATTATATATATATATATATATATATATAATATATATATATGAAAGGTAAAAATGGATATTGAATCCGACAATATGTGTAGAAAGTTTTGTAGAAAAAAACAACAAGATGTTAAAAGTTTTGCTGTTTCGACATTATGAATATGTCTTTATCAAAGCAACATTGTAAGCGGAAAAACGAAATAAATATATCATTAATTACGAGGCACAGAACGCTCTCGATCAGTACCGGAATTAAAAAAAAAAAAATTAAAAATACGTATTTATTGTTAAAAATAAAATAAATTTTATTTTTAAAAATTATAAGCATTTTTATCATAAAAACGCTCAAAAGAGTTTTGCAGTAAAAATGTATATGAATATCAAAAAGTTCAGGAAAATGTTCCGGTTACAAATGAAAGTTTAAAAAATATAACAAGTCCAGCAACAGGAATTTGCAATGATGATAAAGTCGTTTTTTCCGCTTACAATGTTGCTTTGATAAAGACATATTCATAATGTCGAAACAGATTTCTGTCAGCAAAACTTTTAACATCTTGAATATATATATATATATATATACATCTTGAATATATATATATATATATTGAAATGAAAAAAAAAGAAAGAAAATGTTGAATGGATAAATAGGATTTATTTTATTTTATTTTATTTTACTGAGACGTGTTTCAGCCTGGAGTTTATCTATGCATACATGTATTCTATCTATTATTTTAAATACAAAATGAAATAAAATAACATTTTTGATAATAAACAATAAGGATTTACTCTGACGAAGGCCGTTATTTCTTTGTATACTAAACAAATTTCTGTAGTTTTTCTATTATTTTTATTTTATACTATATATATATATATATATTATATATATATATATATATATATATATAGATAGATAGATAGATATATAGATATATACTGTGTGGGTGTTCATTGTGTGTGAACCCTCATGCGTCGAAAATCGACGAGAGAGTCCAATATATATATATACTATGAGAGAGAGAGAGAGAGAGAGAGAGAGAGAGAGAGAGAGAGAGAGAGAGAGAGAGAGAGAGAGAGAGAGTTACTAAGAGATAACGAATCAGAAAGAGAGAGAGTTATATATATATATATATATATATATATATATATATATATATATTCAGTCCGAAATATCAAAATTATCTATAAATATGTTTCTATATATTATTTAGACTTTTCAGACTGTTGTCCTCATCTTTATTCTTATATACACAACGTTTCGGCCGATGAAACCTCTGAATTTCTTTTGGTGTCTCCTGTAAAAATCATTCATATCAAGCCTCATCTGATAAATACAGACAAGTATGAAAAAAATGTAGTTGAAATTTTTAAAACCCATTTTTTATTTGAAGCTTTTTGGCCTTCTTCATGTAATAATATCTTTCCAAGGATTTTTTTTCTTTTTTGAAATATATGAATTGTTAATTTGATCGATAGGGGGCACTGGCGGGTGTGAGTGGGGGGTTAAATGTTATCGCGTTTAAAATTTATCAAGTGTGGTCATCAGAAAATTCCGTTGATGCATCAGGAAATTGAATTAATGGAAACGGTTAGATAAAAACCCAACAATTCTGACTTTGATGTTAGCTTGATATAAGAGGTTTGTTTACTAAAAAAAATGGTTTCATGATTGGTCTACAGAAGTGAAGAGAGAGAGAGAGAGAGAGAGAGAGAGAGAGAGAGAGAGAGAGAGAGAGAGAGACACACACACACACACACACATATATATATATACATGTACAGAGTAATAGTGTGAGACACACACACATACATACATATATACATAAAGAGAGTGGCAGAAAGAGGCGGACAGGCAGACAGATATACACAAATACGCACAAAAATATGTATATGTATGTGTGTATATGTATATATATTATAGATATACAGAGCAACACACGAGACACACACACACACACACACACACACACACACACATATATATATATATATATAGGTCACTCACGGAGCAGTCTCCCATGTCTATAAGCTTGCTGATGAGACCTCATAGGTCGAAATGTATATTCAGGGATTAACATTTTGTCGATTTGTTTAGCCTTACATTTGAACATATATGCCCGCTTAAAAATTAATTAATTATTAAATAATTAATTTTCAAAATTATGTATGACTTCAATTAAGCACATATCCTCAAAAAATTGTCGGCTAAAAGCCATATCAAATAAACGCATTTTTGTTTACGTACTCTCATATATATATATATATATATATATATATATATATATATATATATATATATATATATATAGGGAGAGGGAGATATTGCATCTATTCAGACAGACAAACACACACACCGTATGTATATATATATATATATATATATATATATATATACAGTTACAGACAGCCATATATATATATATATATATATATATATATATATAATATATATATATACTAGCAAATATATGCACCCTCCGGGTGCAAGTATTTAAGTTTTAATGTAATAAGATATTGTATTAAATTAGAAAGGCTAATGAAACTGAATAAGAATACAGATAAAAAGATTTGAAACAGAGGGAGTATAATAAAAAATGGAACAACTGAAACTTACTCTTCCATCACTCTCGTCTTTCATTATTATTTTTTCTAATTTAAGTATTTAGTTATAAGAGGCAGTAAAGAATAAAATGACAGTTATTTTATCTTGTTAATGGATTTCATTTAAGATTCATTGAAGAGATTTTTGCTTATATTCATTAAAAAAAACCAAACAGTTAGAAATCAATAATTACTAAGCACATATTTATTAAATTCGATTTTTTTAATATTAATATGCAAATTAGCCTTCCCGTTCACATTTAAACCGCTATTTTGTTGTATATATAAATATAATTGCATGTTGTTAGTACGTAGACATAGTTAACAGTATTAATAATGTAAGACAATTTTATTAATAATTGAGGTTTAGATAAAAAATAAATCATGGAGAATGTGATTCAATAACTAAGAGAATTGGGACTTGAGTAGGAATATAGTTTCGGTTACAGACGGAAAAGCACACAATCTCCATTATAATAAGATATATATTATATATATATATAATATATATATATATATATATATAGGTTCCCGAGTTCGAAAAGAAGGTTTTCGTGTTCAACAAGGCTCCTGAGTCCAAAAAGAAATACCTGAAGAAGACCGGAGGGCACGTCGACTGAAACGTTGTACAGATAACAAGAAAGATTAGGAAAATAGTCCGAATAATTCAAATAATACTAATTATCAAAGCTCATCTAAAAATTCAGAGAAATACCAAATACATTTGTAGTGTGAAAGTTGAATGCGCAGTTGATCACATTACATTAAACAGATCGGCCAAGAGATTATTTTCGGGTTGTAAGAACCTCGACGATCAGGATTAGGGGAGACTTAAAACCGTGGATTCTGAATCCGTACTCTAAGCCAGCGTGCCAAATCAAACGAATAATACACGGAGAGTATCAGGTGAGCTCGATATATCATAATCCATTTCATCTCAATCACACCCTCGGCAAAATCATTCGAGGGTGCTGAAATTGTCTCACGTTATCAATGTATTGTATACATTCTAACTCAGCCACGAATATCTCTGACCAAGACATTTTTAGTCCTTCTGCTCTTTATTAAAATAACTGGGTCATTTAAAAAAATCTCTGTGAGATTCCAATTTTGCATCAATCTTTTTTTCTTTTTTTTCAGTTTTTTTTTTCTTTTCTATTCAAAACTCTTTCTTTCTTTCTTTCTTTCTTTCTTTCTTTCTCTATTCAATACTCATTTTTTCTTTCTTTCTTTCTTTTCTTTTAATACTTTCTTTCTTTTTCTTTTCGTTCTTTCTTTCTTTCTTT
>CM042162.1:4127277-4147082 GCA_023376005.1 Doryteuthis pealeii
TGGAATAGACTGAAATAGATAGATAGATAAACACACAAAATGATATAGATAGATATGAACAAATGGAGATAGATATTTTCGACAAGTAAATGTATTGGGGGTGGGGTGCTTCTTTTTTTGTCGTAATTCTTGTTTATTTAAACTAAAAACAAGACATTAAACAAACACGAATAAAATAAAATCTTAGTATTTAAAGTAATCTAGATAAATATGAACAAACTGAGATAGATAGATAGATAGATAGATAGATATGAAGATGGATAGTTTTGAATAGACTGAGCTGGGTCGTTATTTTAATAGTCACCGGGTAGCAATTTTTGAGACAGGGGACCGGGACGCACTTCCTCATAAATTACCGGAAATTTTAACAGTAGATCTTTACTAACCAAATTTGGCTTCGTTTAATTGCACAACATTTGTAAGGATTTGTCTAAAACACAATTCAAAATTCTATTTGTACCAGTGAATGGCATTACTCTACCTGGAAAGAAAACAAAACATAATTTTGAGTTATTTTAACACATTGGTCAAGTTATTAGATTACAAAATATCAAACTTTTTTGAAAATCCCTATTCATCTCAAAGGATATCAATTCTTGTGAAATGCCCTTGTGGGAATTGCTGGGTTTTTTTAAATTTCCACTTAGAGATAATCACAAAAAATCTTTAGACACAGAACATTTGAGAATTTAACAGTAAGATAGTCGAGCAGATAATTACTAACCAGATTTATTTTGGTTTCATTGCTCTGTCATTTATTTGTTTGCACACAATTGTATGGTTTTGAGTATTTATTTCTATCTAATATTGTCGTGTCAGTACTGCTGTATGGCTGCACCACCTGGACCCTAACGAAGCGACTAGAGAATAAACTAGATGGGAGCTGCACAAGAATGCTGCGGGTGATCATGAACAAGTCGTGGAAACAGCACCCTACGAGAAAACAGCTGTACGGCCACCTGCCACATATCACCCAAACCATCCGAATAAGACGGACAAGACACGCGGGACACTGCTGGAGAAGCAAGGACGAACTCATAAGCGACGTCCTCCTGTGGAAGCCAGCACATGGACAAGCCAGTGTGGGCCGACCAGCAAAAACGTACGTTGATCAGCTCTGTGCGGATACAGGATGCTGCATTGAGGACCTCCCGAGAATGATGAGCGATAGGGACGGATGGAGTGAGATTGTCATGGATATCCGCGCTGACAGCGCGACATGATGATGATGATGATGATCTAGTATTAATTATTTATAATTATTAGTATTATTTAGGTAATTCAGACTATTGTAAATCTTTATTGTTATCTGTACAACGTTTCGGCCGATTTGGCCTACTGCCTTCTTGGGGTATTTATTGTCGGACTCGAGAGCCTTCTTGAACTTGGGAACCTTTTTGTCAGACTCGGGAACCTTCTTTTCGAACTCGGACCCTTCTAGTCGTAATCGGGTGCAATCACAGAACTTTGAACCCAACCCTTTATTCAACCCACCGGGTATCCTGTTCTCATTCCGCTAACCATATCTGGGGTACAGGTGTTAAAACCGCCGTGAGACAGGTTAGTTTTATCCTACCGATCGGCACGTGTGTTACGTCGGCCGTTGCCACGGCTATCCCGTCCAGTACAAGAGGAACCGCGGGATCGGAGCATCGGTTCGCGTGCTAGCTCGATTAAGCGGCAGTGCCAAGCTGCCTCCGCGTGATAGCGGCTGAAAGCCTCTAAGCCGGAACCGCGACAGGTGTGGCTACGGTATTACGAAAGGCGTCTCTTTTCGTTCCGCTGGAGCCTGCCATAGCGGTCGTCTGTCGCTAGTAGTCGCTACTACTGTTAATAATTATTCTATGTTACTGCCGTGGATTGAATAAAGTTTTGGATTCAAAGTTCGGTGATGGTTCCCGATTACGACAAGAATGTTCCCGAGTTCGAAAAGAAGATTCCCGAGTCCGACAAGAAATATCTGAAGAAGGCCACATCTGCCGAAACGTTGTACGGATCACAATGAAGATGAGGTCAATCGCCCGAATAATCCAAATAATACTAATTATCAAGCCTCATCTAAAAAATTCCGAGAAATATTATAAAAATTAATTTTCAACAGTTGCCTACTCCAACGGCTGTACCAAATTTTATTGGTAATTTTTACCTGTATGATGGGATATTTCAGAGTTCACTATTCATCTAAGAAACTCGGGTTATTCAAATAAAGTCCTATTATGATTGTCAGACCATATTATTTGTATTTACCACGTACCTCACGTGTACGGGTTAGGCACAAGGTCCTATTAATGTGGGACAACCCACAAACCGAAGCTCATGGGTGGTGGTGCAAAAAATGCGTTGATCACGTCGGGCAATAAACCCAGTCATGTCCTTTTAACCCAAGGGGCCAGGTGTTGCCTGGGAGGATGGCCCCCTGGGATCACGCCGTTAATTTCATTAATAGACACAGGCCCCTTCGAGCCCATGTTATTAAGTGTGTTTAATATCTCGCAATGTGTCTTATATATCACTAAGAAATAAAGGCTTACAAAATATATGGTGTGCTTAATTTACATACTAGTTTGAACAAAACCGGGTTTAATAAATAATTATTTGATGTTATTGATCTCTAATATTATGTTTTATTCGCCAACGTATTAAAATCAATCCTATGAATGATTTTATATAGAAACCAATTAGAATATAATTAGAATAAGTGTTATCTTTTTATATGCGTTCTCATTTAATTTCATTAGTCTTTCTAATTTAATATATTTTATTGCATTAAAATTGAAATACTTACGCCCGGAGGGCGCATATTCCTGCTCGTTTTATTAATATCATAGATTACCTGAAAGTTAGATACATTCACAATAGAGATTAAATGAACTGTTAAAGTTTCAAAAGAATACCATTCAATATTTAATATTTCAATGGCGTTTTATTTGCAACTAGCAGGACCTGTGGATATACAAGAGTATAATCACTTAATCTTCCAACGTTTGATATATTTACTTAAGCGCTATTGGGTAATTCCCTGTCAAATCATCCAGAACAAAGTAAAATTGTCACCCACCCCTTCAATTTCTCTGGGTTTTTTTCAGTTGTGGTTTATGTTAATGTTAGACAATCCACCGATTTTTAGCTCTCCAAATTGTGTGGGTTTTCGTGAAAAATGGCGACTTTTGTAATCTATTTTTGTTCCTGTAAAATGAGCTCTAAAGTTTTCCTATTGGTTTATAAATGCATTTTTGTCCACAATTCTTATTAAGAAAATCTTAAAGAGAACCGATTTTAAGTTATTGATGATTTCTGATTTTTTCATAGCAAGATCAATAACCCGATGTGGCACTGCATCTATGACAATTCTTTTTCTATTAATATTTGACATATATTGAACTTTTTTTTGTACCAAAAAGATAACTAACTTAAAATTGGTTGAAATTTTGATAACATTTTTGGAATCCTTATAAATCAATTTTTAGTAGTAGGGAAGCTCTAGAACTCATTCTACAGACAAAAACAAATTACAAAATGTCGCCATTTTTCGCGAACCCGACCAAATTTGGAGAGCTAAAAATCGAGAAACTGCGCCAATTTTTGGAATCGGAAGCTCAAATTTTGTGGATCGTCTAACGTTAGCAGAGTTCACACTCGAAAAAGATTTCAGAAAAATTGAAGGTGGTTGGTGAAAATTTTACTTTGTTCTGGAGGATTTGACATGAAATTACACAATAATCTTGATACAGCTCTCTCTCTCTCTCTCTCTCTCTCTCTCTCTCTCTCTCTCTCTCTCTCTTCTTTCCTTCTCTCAATCTTTTGCTTTTCATTATGTTCGACTGAAACAGATTAGCGTACTCACCCCTCTCTCTATCTTTCCCCATCTTTCTTTCTTTCTTTCTTATTATAATTTTTCTGTGTAGGTTTCTTTCTTTCTGATAAAAACGGAATGATCCCTTACTTAGCTGAGGTAACAACACTCACAAGAAATAAAAAAAAATTAGCGGATAAGCGACACCAAATAATCAGGATCTACATCTTGAATGATTTGGCCGGTCTCATTTCTACCCTTAAAGTCTTTCAAGATGATAACGGTCGGAAGATTAAGGGAGAAGAGTATTGCTATGTAGAAGATTTAAGGTTTATAGACGAGATATTATATTTCAATGGTGTTTGCCATGTTCCGTTTATTCCGACAAAATCTCTTGATTAATTTCATCATGTTTGGCAGGTAAGATCGCTTACGTATTAATGTTCGGTGCCAGCGGTTAGATAATTGACCCCGGGTCAAATCCAGACTTAAGTTATTGAATGCAAGCAAGGCTCCCCCCCCATTGTGCAAACAGATCCTCTCGGCGAAATCTCGACCCTCACCCCTGTTGCGCTATAACTCGCTAAACTGGAAGATCTCGGGCATGATGTTATCATTTGTTTATGACCAATTATCCACTTGATACGGTAAACGACTTGGGGTCACATTTTATGGAGATTCACCCTGAAATTGCCGTATTCTTTCGGTCATTGCCGTAGACATTAGGACTGTCTGTTGACTTTAATACTCTTCTTACAGAGATACACAGGGAGAGATCAATCCTGTTAGAATATTTTGGGCCATCCTGTAGGCTCTAAGCAAGAGCGCTTGTCCAGTGGAATTGGATCCTTGGTAAAGAGTCCTCCGATAATGAATCATTTGGTTCTTCTGGTAAAGAGTCCTCAGTTCCTTAGTCAATAGTCGTAAGTTCCTCCTCAATGCCTGCAAGTGAACTGTCGCAAGTATCCGTGTTTAAGTAATGTATCCGCCACGCAGTATGGCTTGTTGATTGGTCGGGGGAGTAAACAACGTGACCTTGGCTAGTCTATAAATCCAGGTGGGGAATTAGAGCACACCTTATATAAAAATTTATACAAACGCATGGTCTACTATAGACAGATTATCACCCGTATGGAAATCTATACGTTGTATCAATGCTACTGTATGGCTGCGTTACAATCTTATGGGCCATCCTGTAGGCCTTAAGCCAGAGCGCTTGTCCAGTGGAACTGGATCCTTGGTAATCCCTTGGTAAAGAGTCCTGAGTATTGATAATCGTATGGTAATCCTGAGTATTGTATGCCCCTACTTAATGAGTATAATTAGAATTATGGCCAGTGTGGGGGTTTAAGTAGTGTGTCAGCCACGCAGTATGGCTAGTGATTGGCCAGAGGTATAATCCACGTACTCTTTAAGTCCAGGTGGGGAATTGGAGCACACCTTATATACAGAAATGTTCCAACAAACCCCTCCACAATTACGGTTCTTGTTGCCATTTTAGGCCCCTCAGAATTGTATTATGTCCAGTTTCAGTGGATATTAATTGTACAATTTCTATAATAATCTCTTTCTATATAATGTCTTAGTAGAGAACACAAGCTTCTCAGCTCTACTGAGAGTCGTCTCCGGTGGCTGGGCCATGTCCGCCGGATGGATGATGGACGAATCCCGAAGGACATCCTCTATGCAGAGATTTCGTCTGATAACACAGATGGGTCGCCCCCAGTTGCGTTTCAAGGAGATCTGCAAGAATTATCTCAGGTGCTTTGGCATTACCCTTTCCAGCTGGGAAAATTTGGCTCTGGACCGCCCTCGGTGGCGGTAGGCTCTCCGTATTGGACTGTTCAGATATTTGCCTCTCATCCCACTTATGAGGGCGTGACACAAGGACATTTTTATGTGGGCCCACCCACAAGCCGAAGCGTATGGGTGGTTAGTGGAAAAAATTGCGTCAATCCCGTCGGCCTCAGGTGCTGGGCAATAAATCCAGCCCTGCCCGTTTAAGTCAAGGGGGTAGGTATTGCCTGGGGGGATAGCCCCCTGGGATCGACGGTATTAACTTTTAAAGATCCAAGGCCGAAGCCACTGGACCCCCATCCCGTTGGGCGGGTCTCTCCGTATTGAACTGTTCATGTCTGATGCAACCCTGGCGCAACACCATGAAGATAAGAGATCCAGAAGAAGGCGGTGACAACAAAGTACTGGCACATAAACATCTTTAGGGATAAACTTCACATGCGACATCTGTGGTCGAGAATGTTTTTCGAACATTGGACTTCATAGTCACGGGACACACAAACTATATAGTCTTCCGAGACTGCAATGCCAATCATTACTATGAATATTATTCTCGCATAACTTATAAGGCTTTGATATTGTTTGAGTCTTCCAACAATTCTGTGATACCAGTGTTATATACCCACATGCCCATGTTGCTGGTATATAAACAATGTTCTTATGTGATAGGGGGGAGAGTGAGAGATAGACAGAGTATCAGAGAGATATATGACAATGCATATTTGCATTACTTCTTTCTTATTATTTGGCCATCCGTGATCGTCCAGTCGCCATCTTGAATTCTGTCTTCTTCTACTTCTTGTCTGGGTTCTTGTTGTTGATTTATTTTCTGGCTAAGGCATTCATTGACCAACAACGCCATGGTCCCAGGGGGCTATCCCCCCAGGCAATACCTGCCCCCTTGGTGGCAGGGCTGGGTTTATTGCCCAGTGCCTGAGGAGCCCCCTTTGAGGGGAAATGCCGAAGGGATCGACGCAATTTTTGTTCTTTCCCGCCCATGAGCTTCGGCTTGTGGGTGGGCCCACGTTAAAACGAGGCCTTGTGCCCAGCCCATACAAGTGGGGTATGAGGAAAATACCCATTGACCAACAACGCCATGGTACTTTTTTTTAATACTTTTAATCTTAACTAAGTTTCTTTACTACCTAACACAGCGCGCGCAGTTGGTGAGTTCCAGCTAAGGCAAGAGACATCTCTCCCCCCAACATCTTGCCTGGAACTGAGGATCTAACTAGATCTCACGTGACTTCATGTGATTGGTGGTTTTCCCGCCTCTGGGGTCAAAGATCCCCAACGGTCTGTAACTTTCCACTTGGGCTCCTTGTATTCTCGCCCCCGCAGAATTACAGGGTGTTGCCAATAATCCACACTATCCATGGATTATGCAACACTAGCACATTAGGGATGTACAAACACAGGGGGGAGATCAATCCCACTACCAGGCTTCACTTCATATTTCCCTTTCAGCACGTGAGTTCGAATCTCAACGAAAGGTTATTTATTCACCCATACCGTTTCTCACTTTGTATTATTTGGATTATTCGCACTATTGTCCGCATCTTATCTTTATATAAGTGGCATAATGGTTAGAGTCGTGGGAAATGGACTTGTCGACCCGAGTTCAAATCCCAGACAAGGCTGTTTGCATTTCACATAGCGCTAATACCCTTGGAAAAGGTATGAATCCATATATTCTCCCTCCAGCTATGGGTAAAATAGTAGGGCAGATTGGGCTCTTTAACCTTGTGTAGGTAACCAGTACAGGAGAGGGAAAACTCTGAATTCAAAATTCCTGAGGTCAGTCGTTGATTGGGTCTGTGGCATTCCTTGTGCACCAATTCTTTCCTATCGACTGTGCCAAAAAGTGTGGATGGTCCAACACAAGCCTTCACCACTATAAACAAATCACTCGGGTTGTTCATTTTATTAACGCTCATGCGTCGAAAATCGACGAGAGAGTCCATTATCTTTATATAAACAACGTTTCGACCGACGGATCCTCCGGAATTCTTTAGATGTTTCTTTTCGAACTCGGGAACCTTCTCAAACCTGGGGACGTTCGCTTCCAAGTCGGGAACATTCTTGTCGAACTCTGGATTATTCATATTCTAATCGGGAACATCCACGGAACTTCGAACAGAACCCTTCCTTCAATCCACGGGTGTAGACTGTTCTCATTCTGTTATCTATGACCGGGTACAAGTATTAACCCAGGTTAAATATTCTATTTTGGACACTTGGCGCAACAGATATAGAGGTCGAGCGAATACAATTCTAAGGGACAATCATCTCTAGGCTACGAGTTCAATCTTGACCAAAGGCGATAATAACATAAAAGATAGTTGCATCAATAAACCAATAATTCCTGGAATTGACATTTCGTCTCAGAGTTTCAATGGGGACGCTATCATTACGTAGCGTTTTGATTTGCATTTTTCTTATATTTTGAGTATCAACAAAGGCTTATATATACTATAAAACACAGGCTTACAAGCTTTTGCTTAGTCCACAGTTTTCGTTTTATATGATTAATGAATTAATAGCCCTGTTGATGTTTTGGTTAAAAACCGAAAGAGTATAGCGCCGGCTTAAAAATGTCAATTTTCGACTTTTCCTGATTGTACACATTTTTGTACATTTCTACTGTCGGATTTATACCCATTTCTTTCTTGATATACATATATGTGTATACGTGTATATATCTGTGTGTGTGTGTGTGTGTGTGTGTGTGTGTGTGTGTGCTTGTGTTTATGTATGTGTGTATGAAGACTGAATTCAAAAGGAACGCATATAAAATGACATGAGAGAAAAAAGTTATATATATATATATATATATATTATATATATATATATATATAAATGAATAGATAAATGTATGTATACAAATTGCCACCAGTTTTAAGTGTCAGACTGTAAGCAGAAAAAGATTTGATGAAAATATTGAGGAAAAATAAACAAAGATTGGTGTGATTTATAATTAAAAAAAAAAAACACACAATAATACCTGGAATGTCACGTGACGATGGAAGTAACCAATCAGAAGGCGCAGTTGCATTAACGTCGGAGCACTTCTTTCCAGTCAAACAGACACGCGACATCAGAACACACAGACAGACATACACATCCACAGACACGCACATATCCACATCAACACATTCACACACACATAAATACTCATACACGCATGCATACCACAGACATACACACACTCATACATTCTGGATAGTTTAATGCGTTGGCACATACACACGATCTATTATATGTATGTATGTATGTGTGTATTTATGCATATGTGTGTTAATATGCGTATACATTGGTATATGAAGTAGTCAAACAATGTGTTTGAAATGGCGAAGGCCGACAATTTGTTGGAGATTATGTGCTTAATTAAAGTCATACCTAATTTTGTTAATTAATTTATTATAATTAAATGAATTAGGCGTGCATATCGATTTAAATGTAAAGCGTAAACAAACCGAGAAAAAGTCGATCTCTGTATGTATATTTCAGCCTATTAGGCCTCATCAGCAGAGCTATAGACAGGGCAGTGCTTTGTGCGTGATTCGAACCCTACCTGTCAGGCTGACAGGCGGACATTCTAACCACTACACTAGCTGGCTTCCCTAGAATTTCTCGTTCATTTTAAACTGATATGTATATCGCACTTTTTGGGTGACTTATGGCACGGCAGTTGGGTGACTTATGGCACGACAGTATGAAGTAGTCAAACAATGTTTGAAATGGCGAAGGCCGACAATTAATTTAATTATAATTAATTAATTAACAAAATTAGGTATGACTTTAATTAAGCACACAATCTCCCACACATTGGTATATGTAAGACAGGAGAATGACCAATGATTATAGATGCCCAATTATGGTCAGGTGCTATATGTAGTAGGAAGTGTGGCCGGATATGTAGTTATTCAAATTAGACGATTATTTCATTATCTTCTCTCGATAGGAAATGATGGATGGCGTTGCCTCAGGGTTTTCTAGCCCTTTTCTGGCACATCTATCGGGAGCTCTATTCGCTTTGTTGCTTATTTATATAAAGGCCTACACGAGTAGGTGAAATCTAGGTAGATAGTGTCTGACTCATGCTCTACTTTGAGTATTGAGCACTTTTTACCAATATAACTTAGAAAACTTCCCCGGTGCTTTTCTTTTGGCCACTACATATGATACTGATGATTATTTTCAGAAAGTACGGATGTCCTGGTCTTTTGTTTAAAATTTGTTTCCCCAGATGTCAATTTGAAATTGTTTTTATTTTGAAAAACTAAGTTATCTGTTTTTTTTTTGCCACACCGGTCGAGTTTAGAAATTAAAAATCATATATATATATATATATATATATATATATATTATATATATATGTGTGTGTATTTGGGCAGCATTCTTTCATTTATACATGTAGAATTAAACAAAAGGCACATCTCCTGTTTAACAATTTTATTTTTGATCTTTTCGAATTTTCTGGCCAACTTTTTAATGTTTGTGTGGAATTCGTGGATAAGTCCACCAAAGTTCAAGTCCCGAGTACTTTCAGCACTTCGAAGTGCCATCATCAGCCTCCACATTAATTTAATTAAAAAAAAAACGGAACACAACACCCCTGATGATGGCACTTTGACGTGCTGAAAGTACTCGGGACCTGAACTTTGGTGTACTTATCCACGAATTCCACCCAAACATTAAAAGGTTGGCCAGAAAACTCTAAAAGATCAAAAATAAAATTGTTAAACAGGAGATGTGTCTTTTGTTTAATTCTATATATATATATATATATATATATATATACGTGGTAACATCTATCTATCTATCTATCTATCTATCTATATATATATATATATATTTAGCAAGTTCTCTTCCTGTTCACATCTATATGTCAGTTCATCTATCTATACCGCTTATATATATATATATATATATATATATATATATATATATATATATATATACCAACAAAAAAGAGACCCAGTCTCTACTGTATATTTAAAATTAATAACCTTTGTTCTTCTTTAAAGAATTACTTATATCTGTTTTAAATATTTTAAACCTATTTAAACCCGAAAACCTATGAATTAGCAGAGGTGGTCACTTATCGATATAGCTCAGTCGGTAGAGCGTCGGACTAGGAACCACAAGTTCCTGAGTTCGATACCGGCCCTCGCCCACTCAGCGTATGAGTAGCACAGGGATCTGTGCGGTAAAGCGAGAAGCTGATGGTAGGTCTGGAGCTCCATCTCAGACGCCAAAATAATCTTCTTGGTCTAGCGCCAGTGAAAAGGGGATAGACTTCCTCGCTGTTTGGCTGATACTGACTATAGGCCAACCCGACGACTTTACTTTAATTAGGGATCTCTCTCCTCACATTAATACTTTGTTGTGTTTTTTATAAAAACTATCATCATCATCATGTCGCGCTGTTGGCACGGATATCCATGACAATCTCTCTCCATCCGTCCCTATCGCTCATCATTCTCGGGAGGTCCTCTGTGCAGCATCCTGTATCCGCACAGAGCTGATCAATGTACGTCTTCGCTGGTCGGCCCACACTGGCGTGCCCATGTGCTAGCTTCCACAGGAGGACGTCGCTTATGAGTTCGTCCTTGCTTCTCCAGCAGTATCCCGCGTGTCTTGTCCGTCTTACTCGGATGGTTTGGGTGATATGTGGCAGGTGGCCGTACAGCTGCTTTCTCGTGGGATGCTGTTTCCACGTTTTGTTCAGGATCATCCGCAGCATTCTTGTGCAGCTCCCATCTAGTTTATTCTCTAGTCGCTTCGTTAGGGTCCAGGTGGTATATAAAAACTATAATGTGTGAAAATAAACATATTATTTCTTTCTTTTTTTCTTCTTTCTTTCTTCTGTATATTTATCTATTTATCTATCTACCTATCTATCTATCTACCTATCTGTACGGATTGTGTCTAGAAAGAAATCGACTTTTATTTCCCAAATAAAATTTATTGCCTGACTCACAGGGTTATCATACATATCTCCTTGAAAATAGTCCCCCCCCTATCCGATTGTCGATACCCCGGATATGTTTTCCCTGATATTGAACTTTTTTTTTCTTTCTGGAAGTGTTTTCTGGAGATTGCGTGCATGTCTCGAAGAGAATTCTGTCTTATCTCTTTTATCTTTCAGGACAGACTTCAAATTTGGGGGAAAAAAGCTAAGTTCGCAGGAATCATCCAAAAAAAGTACGGTGTCTGATGGATGGGTGTTGTCTTTTACTACGCCAAAAATTCTAAATGGAATCTTCGACCGGGAACTAGCAAGACTAACCAATCACCGGATGGAACTTCGATTTGAAAACATTCGTATAATACGAAACGTTACATACGGCTCATATAATCTACTCAGTTGTTCTGTCTATATATATATATATATATATATATATATATATATATTATTTGTTGCATTTTGTAAATATAATTGCTTTCCATAAGCAACTACCCAGGTTTCAGGCTATTTGACCATCATCAGGTTGCTAATAATTCTTCTGGTGTTTATGCGAAGACCTTTCTTGTTATGTTTTTGTACCGCAAATTACGTCGGTTGATTATTGTGGAATTTTTCAATTTCTGCATTTAAAAAAAAAAAATGCTCATAAAGTTATCTCCCTTTAATCCTTTGAAAATTTGTTCTTATTTGGAATTATTGTAATCAACTTCATATGTTAAAAGACGTATGTCTTTTAACAATATTTTCTGATAGTCTAGTCCTGTAAATTTCGCAATTTAATTTTCAGGGTGGATAGTGAGTTTCATTTATCGAAAATCCATTCTTTTATGGAATAATATATCCAAAATCACATTTGAAAAAGTCTGTTTATATTCAAAATTTCTACAAGATTTTTACAAGACTTTACCATCAGAAAGTTTGCGGCACACGCTAAATTTTTAAGCAGGGTTTAACAGGTTTAAATTCAAAGTTTTCGTTCTTGATGGGTTGCCGCATGAAGTTTAAAAAACCCAATCTGCTCTACTATTTACCCATAGCTGCAAGGAGAATATTTAGATTCATACTTTTCTGAAGTGTTTTAGTGAAATGCATCCAGTCTTGATCCGGATTTGAACTTGTGTCACCGTATCCACTTCCTACAACGGTAACCATTACAGAACGGGTGCCTCAGGTTATCAGTATATGTTTAATTATTATTATTATAGTAAAGCTGAGCGAATCAATGTTTTCTTCCCTAAGGTTTTTTTCCTGTTTAGTTTAATGACTAAAATTAAATACTGAAATATTCCTTACACGTTGGATTGAATTATGTTTGAAAAATAATTAATTTCCATCGTTTTAATTAGCAGTAATTTACAATTAACTCACATAACAACCCATCTCTCACTTATGTTATCGCCTATCAATTTCCACACCCTCTAAATAATTTTTATTCCCCTCGGTATTAAATTCTTAGTATATCTGTGGGAGCAACGAGCGTGAGAATAACTGCTACCATCACAAACTCAGCAGTCAGGTGATATCTCTTTTCACCACCCTCTTTAGCTAATAACAATCCTCAACTTCCCCGCTTCTATTTCACTTCTGACAATTTTTTCTTAAAACATTTTACTTTATTTTGAAAACTGTTTTCATTAGTTTTCTTTGGGAGAGATTAATTTTGATATTACATAAAAAATGATTTTCAGTCATCCCCACAATTTAGCTTCTCAACACCGTAGCTGTTAATAGAATTTCAAGAATCAGGTCCATTTAAATTTAAATTTGGTCAAACTTTCCCTTTCTTAGAAATCTCACAAAATCATTTTAAGGATTTTTTAAGAAACCGGCCGTATTCATTTTTTAAAAAATTAATTCGCTTTGCAAACTCTTTTCTGATCACAAAGAGTGCTCAATGGGTGACCAACGAGTCAGGTTAAACTTTCCCTTTCTTAAAAATCTCACAAAATGATTTTAAGGATTTTTAAAAAAACCGGCCGTATTCATTTTTTAAAAAATTAATTCGCTTTGCAAACTCTTTTCTGATCACAAAGAGTGCTCAATGGGTGACCCAACGAGTCAGGTTAAACTTTCCCTTTCTTAGAAAAAACCGGCCGTATTTATTAAAAAAAAAAATAATTCGCTTTGCAAACTCACTTCATTTCTGATCACAATGAGTGCTCAATGGGTGACCCAACGAGTCACGTTTTTTTAAAATGTTTATAGATGAAGATGTCTGTGTGTTTGCTTGACGGGCGCCTCTATAGTTGCCCGACATAGAAACCTTTTCCCAATTATCAACATATGTATTTACCCAACCCCTCCACACGACAGAATGCGACACTATGCCAGTTTATTAAGCAGAATATAACAGGTTTGAATTCAGAGTTTTCGTTCTCCTATACTAGTTGTCATACCAATATTAAAAGCTCACTCTGGTCGTCGATTTACCCATAGCTGGAGGGAGAGTAGGATTCATATCTCTTAATATATAGCTTGGAGCCATTATATAAGAATTATTGAACTATTTATTAAATTACACAGAGCGAATCATGAATAAGAGGTCGAGATTACCAGTTGAATAGATATCATCATCATTTCGCGCAATTTGCACGGATATCCATGACAATCTCTCACCAACCCTCCCTATCATTCATTGTGCCAGAGAGGTCCTCTGCGCAGCATCCAGTATCCTTGCATAGTTGGTCAATTGGACTCATACCTTTCCGAAGTGTTTTAGTGAAATGCAACCAGCCTTGTCCAGGATTTGAACTTGTGTCACCGTGTCCATTTCCTACAACAGTAACCATTGCACAACCGGCGCCTTGAGTTATCAGTATGTGTTTATAGATATGTGTATTTGGGCAACATTCTTTCAACTATACATGAGGAATTGAACAAAACATGTTTCCTTTTAACAAATTTATTAACGAACTTTTCAAGCTTTCTGGTCAACGTTTTTATATTTGGATGGAATCTGTGGATTACTCGACCATTTCCCCCAGACAAGTGCCGAAAGTACTTGGGATAAAAACTTTCGTGGACTAATCCATTCAAATATAAAAAAGTTGGCCAGAAAGCTTGAAAAGATCGTTAATAAAATTGTTAAACAAGAGACATCTGTTTTGTTAAATTCCACATGTTTATAAATGAAGGTGTCTATGTGTTTATATGTGCGTGTGTATGTGCGCGCGCAAAGGGGAATTGTTTGAGCTTGAAGAGAAATATTTTTTTTTTTTTTATATTTTATATTTTTTATATTTTTTTATATTTGGATGGAATCTGTGGGTTAATCCACCATTTTCCCAGACAAGTGTCGAAAGTACTTGGGATGAAAACTTTCGTGGACTAATCCATTCAAATATAAAAAAAAGATCGTTAATAAAATTGTTAAACAAGAGACATCTGTTATGTTCAATTCTACATGTTTATAAATGAAGGTGTCTATGTGTTTATATGTGCGTGTGTATGTTGCGCGCGCAGGGGGAATTGTTGAGCTTGAGAGAAATATATTTTTTTTTTTTTGAATAGCAGAAAAATGATCTTATGACTCATGCAACAATAACAGAAAAAACAGGTTAAATCGAACTTAACGGACCTAAATTCCACCACCGTATGTCGCCTCGCCGAAAGAAAAAAAAATACTAAAAATCAGGGAATTAACCAAATTTAATGACATTTTCAGTATTGATATATAGATTAATAAGAGATATAATGCACCAGTTATTTTATTTAAAAACTCATATATTTTTTCAGGAAGCGCGTTGTGTAATGGTTAAAGTCATGGGAAATGGACTCGTCACCCCGAGTTCAGATCCTGGACATGGTAATTGCATATCGCTTAGCACTAATACCCTTCGGAAAGGTATGAATCCTAATCTCCCTCCTGCTATGGATAAATAGTAGGGCAGGCTGGACACTTTAACCTTGGTTAGGCAACCACCCTAGGAGAAGGAAAACTCTGAATAGAAACCTGTTGAACTCCGCTTAAGAAATTGACCTTGTGTCACATCCTGCTCGTGCGGAGGGGTTGGTAATTTTTTTTCCAGGTCAGTTAACCTTGAACCACGTATTGTTGAGGCGTACCACTGATTCTCAAAGATGCGTGGTATAAAGTTAACTGACCTGATAAAAATGTTAAAGTTTTTAGATAGAATAACTGGTTCATTAATATATAAAATTGAAAATTTCATTAAATTCGGTTAATTCCATAATTTTTGGTATTTTTTTCTTTCGGCGGGGTGATATACCATAGTGGAATTTAAAGCCGTTAAGTTCGATTCAAACCAAAAAAAAAAAAAAAAAAAAAAAAAAAAAAGAGAAAAAGAAGAAGAAGAAGAAGAAGAAGAAGTGATAATTGAATTGTAAAAATGTTTGAAAAAGAGGAAGAAGAAGAAGAAGCCGGACAAATTTCTTTAATCACAGTGCAAGAAAAACGACAACAGTGATGTACTGATAGATGAACCAACCTGGTAACGAGATTGCTACAAAAGACAAAGAGGAAGAAGTTTGAGAGTTTACCGATTAATAACGCCTGACCTTCTTTTCAGTAAGATGGGTTCGCTGTTCCAAGGAAGAGAAAAGTCACAACAAAACGAGGAAAAAAAAAATAAAACGAGAAATGAAATATAGATAAATGTACCATATGTGGGTCACACTATAATAAATAACTCACTCTGTATTATTTTGTTGTCGTCTGTGTCAAATATACGTAAATGTATGGCACAAGGTCATGGACATAATAATAGAATATTATCGAGAGGAAAAGTTTTAAGGGTTCCCCGCAGTAAGTTTTGGCCCTTTTTTTTTCAGTAAGATGATTTCGCTGTTTCGAAGGAAGATAAAAGTCACAACAAAACGAGGAAAAAATAAAATGAGAAATGAAAGAAAGATAAATGTATGATATGTGGGTCACACTATAATAAATAAATGTCTGTGTATTAATATGTGATCATCAAATGTTTTTTTGTTGTTGTTGTCTGTGTCAACCATACGTAAACGTATGGCACAAGATCATGGACATAATAGAATATTATTGAGAGGAAAAAGTTTTAAGGGTTTCCGCGCTTCTTTTCAGTAAGATGGTATCGCTGTTCGAAGGAAGATAAAAGTCCACAAAAAAAAAAAAAAAAAAACGAGGAAAAATAAAATGAGAAATGAAAGAAAGATAAATGTATGATATGTGGGCCAGGCTATAATACATAAATGTCTGTGTATTAATATGTGATCATCAAATGATTTTTGTTGTTGTCTGTGTCAACCATACGTAAACGTATGGCACAAGATCATGGGCATAATAGAATATTATTGAGAGGAAAAAGTTTTAAGGGTTTCCTGGCCAATAAGTTTTGGCCTTCTTTTCAGTAAGATGGTATCGCTGTTCGAAGGAAGATAAAGTCACAAAAAAAAAAAAAAAACGAGGAAAAAATAAAACGAGAAATGAAAGAAAGATAAATGTATGATATGTGGGTCACACTATAATAAATAATGTCTGTGTATTAATATGTGATCATCAGATGATTTTTTGTTGTTGTCTGTATCGACCATACGTAAACGTATGGCACAGGGCCATGGAGACAATAATAGAGTATTATCGAGAGGAAGAGGGTTTGAGAGTTTCCCCACCAATAACTTTTGAGCTTCTTTTCAGTAAATGGTATCGCTGTTCGAAGGAAGAGAAAAGTCACAAAAAAAAAAACGAGGGAAAAAAAGAAGAGAAATGAAAGAAGGAAAGATAAATGTATGATATGTGGGTCACGCATTAATAAATAAATCACTCTGTATTAAATTGTGATCATCAAATAATTTTTGTTGTTTGTGTCGACCATAGGTAAGGTTCGAACCCAGTGTGGCAACGTCAATTTGTCTTTGCTCAGGACCATGTGTAGTAAATTCATCGTTGGTTAAAAAAAAGAGTATAACATTATCATAGCGTTATAAGTTGACTGGCGATATTAGATTAAATACTTAAGATTAATTATGATATGTAGCAAAGATATTCACCCTTCGAGTTGGAGTACTTTGGTTTTAATGAAATAAAATATACTAAATTATAAAGGCTAATGAAACTAAATAAGAACGTAGATGAAAAGATTTAAAACGTATATCGAAAAATAGAACAACTGAAACTTACTCTTCCATCACTCACGTCTTTCATTACTAAATTTTCCTAATTCAACTATTTAGTTAAAATAGGAAGTAAAGAAAAAAATGACAGTAATTTCTTCTTGTTAATGGATTTCTTTTAAGATTTATCCCCGGGATTTTTTATCATATTCATTAAGATAAAACCAAACAAATAGAAATCAATAATACAAAGCACATATTTATTAAAATCAAATTTTTAATATCAATATGCAAATTAGCCGTCCCGTTCACACTGTAAACGTCTATTCTTTGTATATATAATTGCATGTTATTAGTATGTAGATATGGCCAACAGTATTAATAATGTAAAATAATTTTATTAATAATTGAAGTTTGAATAAAAATAAAATTATCAAGAATGTGACGTAAATAACAAAGAGAATTGTGACTCGATTAGTAATATAGTTTTGGTTACAGACAGAAAAACACACAATCTCCATTATAATAAGATTTATTAAAAAATAGTTACAATACTTTTGATAATATCCTGTAAAAACATAACCATAAAAATTAAGGTAAGATACATACTGAGACGGGTAGTATCATGACAGTTGGTGCACTGACCTATTATGCATTGCTCCAATCTGTGTGTGATTTGAAAGCCAAAGAGTCGAACGTGCTATGTACCAGTGAAGGTCACCTAAATTCTTTTAAGGCCAAATCTAAAAGTTCCGTCGATAACAAATTCTGGGCCGTTTTGGTTAAAACAAAATGATCAAAAGTTCATTGTTAATTTTGATTTTTGGCGAGACAGAACATTGTTTCAAATTCCTAATGTCAACGAGTACAATTATTTTATCGGAAATTTTACAGCTTAAAGTATGACAAAGGCCATGGACACAATAATAGAGTATTATGGAGAGGAAGAGGTTTGAGAGTTTCCCCGCCAATAACTTCTGACTTTCTTTTTCAGTAAGATGGTTTCGCTGTCGAAGGAAGAGAAAAGTCTAAAAAAAAAAAATAAAAAAAAAAAAAATGAAAAAAATGAAAAAAATGAAAAGAAATAAGATAGAAAGATAATTATTTCTCTGAATTTTTGAGATGAGGCTTGATATGCATTTTTAAATTTAAATAAATTCCGGCTCCGAACATGAACGTTCACAACAACGTTCGTTTGTACCTTCGTATCGGTTTATTTATTTCTGTCCTTCCATCATATATATTTGGCTCTTGAAGAAGACCGCTAAAGGTTTTGAAAAGATTCTGTCAGCGATTATCACACATTTGTTTTTTCAAAAATGTTAATTCATACTGTCGGATTCACTTCGATTTTACTTACTCACACACACACACACACAACAACACACAACACACACACACACACACACACACATATATATATTATATATATATATATTATATATATATATATATCATTAAAATGTTTCCCATTATATTAATAAAGTGGCTCTACTCAGTATTGAGCACTTTTATATTTGTTGCATCGCTGTCTTATCATTGTGAAACTATATCAACTAACCATTATGGCCAATTTCACAGTAAGTCACCATTTTCATATATAAATCACACACACACACACACACACACACATATATATATATATATATATATATATATAATAAGATGAACAAAAGTGATGAATACATTTCTTTTGTATTATTTACTTATTTGATTATTCTTAAATAATTCCGACCTTAGCTTATCTCATTTTTCCGAAACATTTGACAGCCGTTATATGAATAATCGATACCCATAAGTATTGAACTATGTTTATCGATCTATCCTGAACTTTTGCCTGCTATTTCTATTGTATTAATTTAAAGAGTAAGTAAAAAAAAAGTTTGTCGGGGCGGCCTAAAGTCGGTACGAGACTGTTTGCATTTCACATAGCGCTAATACCCTTTGGGAATGGTATGAATCCATATATTCTACCCTCTGGGTAAATAGTAGGGCAGACTGAGCTCTTTAACCCTGGATAGGTAAGGGAAGAAAAAACTCTGAATTGAAACCTGTTAAAAACTTTGCTTAAGAAATTGACGCTTGTATCGCATCCTGCTAGTGCGGAGGGGTTGGTAAATATATATATAGAGTTTCGGCTGACACAGTTCATAGGCTGACCAAAGATAAAAGTAAAAAAGTGAATTTTTGAGTGCT
>CM042162.1:4147182-4179682 GCA_023376005.1 Doryteuthis pealeii
TATCTATTCTATCTATCTATCTATCTATCCTATATATCTGTCTGTCCTATCTATCTATCTACTATATATCTGTCTGTTCATATCTATCTACCTACCTACCTACCTACCTACCTATCTATCTATCTATCAGTCTGTTCCTATCTATTTATCTATCTATCTTACATTGCTTATATCTATCTATCTATCTAATCCTATTAATATCTATCTATCTATATATCTTACTTTGCTTATATCTATCTATCTATCTATCTATCTATCTAATCCTATCAATATATATCTATCTTTGGTTATATCTATCTATCTATCTATCTATCTAATCATATCAATATCTATCTATCTTACTTTGCTTATATCTATCTATCTATCTATCTATCTATCTATCTAATCCTATCAATATCTATCTATCTTACTTTGCTCATATCTATCTATCTATCTATCTATCTATCTAATCATATCAATATATATCTATCTTTGGTTATATCTATCTATCTATCTATCTATCTATCTAATCATATCAATATCTATCTATCTTACTTTGCTTATATCTATCTATCAATATCTATCTATTTATCTTACTTTCATCTATCTATCTATCTATCTATCTAATCCTATTAATATCTATCTATCTATATATATCTTACTTTGCTCATATCTATTATTCTATTTATCTAATCCTATCAATATATATATCTATCTTTGCTTATATCTATCTATCTATCTATCTATCTATCTATCTATCTATCTAATCCTATCAATATCTATCTATCTTATTTTGCTTATATCTATCTATCTATCTATCTATCTATCTATCTATCTATCTATCTATCCTATTAATATCTATCTATGAAAGACATTTTGAATGTAAAGACGCAGTCGATTCTAAGATGAAACAAAAAACAAAAACATGACGAGGTATGTAAATCGATAAATTGATAGAGACAAATCGAGTGAGATTGGAAAATAAACAGATCGATTGAAAGCTTGAATGGATCAAAACAAAATGGTTCACGATGGAAGCAGACTGAAATGGATCGATATCTATGGATGGAACGAGATAGAAATGGACAATAATAATAAGGGTGATAAACTTATTCTCTATCATTCAGTTTTACTACACACACACACACAGACACACGCACGCACACACACACACACACACAATATATATATATATATATTATATATATATATATATATATATATTATGTTTTATATACGTATAATAATCCATGTAAATAAAAATTTACAAAAAAAGAAAACAAAACAAAACAAAAACAAACAAAAAAAACTACAAGCCCGCTTGAAACAAACCTGACAAAATTTTAAAAAATTATTTCATATATTTTGGAAAAGATATTCTAAAAATATATATATTGTTGGTTGGTTGGTTGGTTGGTTGGTTGAGTTTTTACGACATGTAAACCCTTGTTGGGTTATCTTATGCTGAAGACTTTTTGTTCTATTTAGGCTTGATGCTTAAAAAATAGATAAATAATACATGCTTATCCATTAGCAAGTCAACAAGTGAATTGGTCAAAGACGAAAATTATTTTGAGATAAGTTGTTGTTTTAATTATTTCTTTATAAGAAAGACCCAATATATCGAAGCTTTTTATTGTTGACTCTAACACACTTTATTCACAGCGTAACTCCAGTGTCACTGTAGACATTAACTCATGTTTATATCGTTTTACCCTATTTTACTGCTAATAGACCTAACACTAGTGTCTTTGAAAAGCATTAAGTGGAATTTGCTTACCGATTTGTATTTTCTAATTTAAAATGGTACATGTGGACTTATATTAAGTTAAAACTTGGACCTTTTTTTTTTTTTTTTCCTCGGTGTGGTGGACCCGTAGATCTCGTCAGATCATCCACCTGCGTTCCCCAAAGTCTCTCAGTCATCCTGCCTCGGCTTGTCCCTGATACTTGACTTCGGGGAAGGAGAGCATGCGATGCGTGTCGCACAAGCGCATAACATGTAAAACAAAAAACATGTGCAGATATTTCTACAAGTCTCAGTGATAGCAGAATGGTGAGGTGTGCAGGCCTGACGGACTGGAAGCACGCAGATATGAACCTGCATACGGCGTGACTCGTGACCTACTTGATGTCACCACCTTGCTGATGGAACAGCAATGTGCCTCGTTGAGGTTGTAGATGAATGAGCAGACCCTTGGTTAACACTGTTCACCCAGCCATTTGGGAAGTATCTAGAAAACCTGACCTAAACAAATGCCGATTCAGCTATTAAGCTGGCCAGAAACCAGTGCTTCGACAGATGTCTACATAAGCTGGGCGAAAACAAAAAAATACTAAAACACAAAACAAGGCTAAGAATAGCGACCTGGAATGTCTGGACACCTCCCAATCTGGAGAGATTGGGAAACTCCAAACTCCAAACTGGCATCGTGAAAGGGGAGCATCTCGATATGGGCCGACATCAATGCCCTTGCGGAAGTCGGTTGCAGCTATAAGGACCAATTGACAGAAGGAGGTGGGCGCGATACACCCCCTCATGAAAAGACAGGCCGACGGTAGCTGCAAGAAGTTTGAGGTAAGGTAAGCCCTCCACCTGAAGCGACATATGACGGACGCCATGGAAACATTTCCTACATTGAAGTCTGACCTGTGTGGCAGGGCCTGTATGTCGAGGGTTTTTTATATGTGACAGGGTACATAAAACAAGCCGGATCCATAGGCCACCTGCATGCTCACAACCGAACTACTTGTAGAAATGGCCTTATTCTGTCAAGAAGCGGCAATCACCATATATATATATATATATATATATATAATTTCTACAAGTCCAGAGTGATGGAAGAACAGTGAGGTGTGCAGGCCTGACTGGCTGGAAGCATGCAGATGTGGTTCTGCATACCGCGTGATTCCTGACCAACTTAACGTCAGCAACGTGCCTCTGCGAGGTTTTGGGTGAAGGTGCAGCCCCTTGGCTAACACTGTTTACACAGCCATTTGGGAATTATCTAAAAAAGGTGACCTAAACAAATGCCTGTCCACCTATCAAGATGGCCAGAGACCAGCGCTTCGACGGATGTCCACATTAGCTAGGCGTAGACAAGGAAATAAAACACAAAATAAGGCTAAGAATAGCCACCTGGAATGTCTGGATACCTCCTGATCTGGAGAGATTGGGAAACCCCAAACCATGTACTGGCATCATGACAGGGAAGTCTCTCGATAAGGGCAGTCACCTATGATGGTTGTAAGAAGTCTGAGGTAAGGTGACTCGAGCCCTCCATTCTGAAGCGACACATGACGGACGCCATGGAAACATTTCCTATAAGGAAGTTTGACTTGTGGGACAGCGCCTGCATGTCGAGGATCTCATGTGTGACTGGGTACATAAAAACAAGCTGGTTCCGTGGGTCATCTGCGTGCTCACAACTGCTCACATCTGGACTACTTGTAGAAATGGCCTTATTCTGTCAAGAAGCGGCAATCACCATATATATATATATATATATATATATATATATATATATATATATTTATAAAAAATCAATGTAAATAAAATTTACAAAAAAAAAAAACTAAAATAAAATAAAACAAAACAAAAAAACTACAAGTCCGCTTGAAACAAAACCTGACAAAATTTTAAAGAATTATTTCATATATTTTGGAAAAGATACTCTAAAAATATATCTATATTATTGGTTGGTTGGTTGGGTTTTACGGCATGTAAACCCTTGATGGGTTATCTTATGCTGAAGACCTTTTGTTCTATTTATACTTGATGGGTATGCAAAATTTCCTTTTAAACTTTTATTTTCAAACACATTTTGAAATATTATTTAAATCATAGATGGGACGAAAAAAAGGTACAATCACTCCGGGTCAGAGTGAACCTGGGAGTAATGGCGACGAAGGATACTCCAGACTCTCTAGAGCTTTACGATTGGAACCTCACCATCAGATAAAGCGTTCTGTATCTCGTGATTAATGATATATTTATTTCGTTTTTTCCGTTTACAATGTTGCTTTGATAAATACCGCATACGGTCGAAACAGATTTCTGTCAGCAAAACTTTAAACATCTTTGTTTTTTCTACAAAACTTTCTACACATAGAGTTTAATGTAATACCCAGGACATTAAGATCCTCAGCCAACACCTTCTAGCACATATATGATGGAAAGGTTTTTGTGGCTTGACATAAGGGCAATAGGGTTGTGACAATCACACATGTGCTAGGGCTCGTCTAGCCTAAGGATGCACCAACGTGGAGTGTTGCATATTATAAACCACTCAGCCAGCAGGAATCTATCCTTAAGCCTCACGGGTCACCACCCACGGCCAACGGGTGGCCCCATTGGGGATGATTTTACCCCTGTACATGTGAAATCGGTGTATTCTATTGCCCCAGCCGACTGCGTGGGGTCCTGTTTTTGAATATGAGATCGATATATGTAGAAAATATGTAAAAAAGTCGTCGGGGCGGCCTAATGTCGGTATCAGCCAGACAGAGAGGGAGTCTATCCCCTTTTCACTAGCGCTAGACCAAGGAGATTATTTTAACATCTTAGGTGGAGCGCCACACCTACCATCAGCACCTTACTTTACTGCACAGATCCCTGTTGGCGAGGGCCGGTATCGAACTAGGAACCTTGTGGTTTCTAGCCGAACGCTCTACCGACTGAGCTAATATATATATACATATATATAACCTTACTGATGAGACCTAATAGTTCGAAATGTACATTCAGGGATTGACATTTTCTCGATCTATTTAGCCTTACATTTGAACATATATGCCCGCCTAAATTCATTAATTATTAACTAATTAATTTTCAAAAATTAGGTATGACTTCAATTAAGCACATATCCTCCAAATATATATATATATATATATATATATATATATATATATATATATATATATCCAAAAGTCCAGAGAGAAAATCTTCCTTACGACAGAGGAGTTTAAAAAAAAAAGCCTGTCGCAGTTTGAGAGCTCAATGTGTGCACTTATTGTTAGAGTCACACAAATGCCTTAAAAGTAATAAATAATTCATCATTCGCATCTGATAAGTTGGGAGATTTAGACACTTTGTCTAAGCTCCCTGAAATAGACTATAATGCAAAATCTCTAAGTCTTTTGTTATTTCTTTACTTATATATATATATATATATATATATATGTGTGTGTTGTGTGTGTGTGTGTGTGTGTGTATATCAAACCAAAATAACCGGTTCATTTTCCCAATTCAAAGTTGTCTCACGAATTTTATTTAATAATGTCGTGTAAATTTCGATGTTCAACTTAATCCCCACCCCCCCAATCCCAATCGTCGATTCAAATCACATTTTGATCTCGTCCTATGAAGAAAGTAATTCCATTGAAACTGATACAAACAAACTCAAACTTTTTAAAACAATTAAAAAAACAGCAGCAACAAATAATTAGGTGGAAAATTAAGGTCAGTAGAATTCAAACTAAATTCGAGAATTAAATCGATCCGCCATTTTCTTTTTGAGTGTTTGGCGGGAAATAACAATCTTAAATTTGGATTCTTTTGGTTTGGTTTGTTTTGTTTTACGGCATATCAACCTCAGTGGGTCATTTAATGCCGATAAAGTTTTGAAATAAATCAATTCTTAATGGATAATACAATTTTTTTATAAATACATTTTCTATTTAACCCATAGATGGGACCCTAACAGGTACTACCACTCCGGGTCAGAGCGGGCCGTGGAGGAATGGTGATAAATGGGGTGCTCCACATTCCCCAAACCTCCAAAACTGGAACCTCACCATCAGATAGAGTTTAACGTCATTCCCAGGACATGTAGACCCGCAGCCACCGCCTTCTAGCACCCATATGATAAAAAGGGGTTGGGTCTTGCCATAAGGGCAATAGGGTTGGGAAAATCATATAGGTGCTAGGGCTTGACGTGACCAGCCGATTGATCGGAGGGGGCCTCTCCGACCGCCCATCTAGCCCAAGATAGGGCCAAAGTGGAGTATTGCATGTCATGAATTGCTCATCCACCTGGGCTCTATCCTTAAGAATCACGGGTCGCCACCCACGGCCAACAGGTGGTCCCATTGGGGGAGTCTTACCCCTCTGCAGAGGTGCAGTCGGTGCATTCTGACGCCCCAGCCGACAAAGCGGTTGGATTCTTTTACTTTTTTTCTAGTATTTTATTGTGTATATAACAGTAAGTAGTAAAGGTGCAATCGATGCATTCTAACGCCGCAGCCGACAGGGTGGTTTGCCGATAGATTGAGAGAGAATAATTGGATTAATACCTTTTCAAAGGTTATTAAAATGGATTTTCTCGTTGAATTAGACTCATGAGGGTTCATCCAATGAACAACCTACACAGTGTTTTGTTTATAGTGGTGAAGGTTTGTGTTAGACCATCCGCACTTTTTCTCACGGTCTATAAGAAACAATTGGTGCACAATCAAAGACTGACCTCAGGTTTTTCAAAATTCAGAGTTTTTCTTCTCCTAGATTGGTTACCTATCCAAGGTAAGATCCCATTCTGCCCTACTGTTTTAACCATAGCTGGAAGGATAATATATGGATTCATACCTTTCCCAAGGGTATTAGCATTATGTGAAATGTAAACAGACTTGTCTAGGATTTGAACTCGGGTAGACGAGTCCATTTCCTACGACTCTAACCATTATGCCACACGCCTCCATTACAAAGAGTATTAGCGGTATATGAAACGCAAACAGCCTCTTTCAGGATTTGAACTCGGCTAGAATAGTCTCGTGATACGACGATAACCATTACGCATTCTCAAGTGTCCTGAAAGTGTCCTGAAAAGCAATGCCTTTGTACTTTGAATTGTTTATTTTAGATATATTCCGTTTCGGTTACAGACTCACAAACTCACAGACACCGAGTCTCCATTATAATAAGATGTATTTCGTTAATGTCCGTTGAAAGAATAAATGCTTTGTCGAGAGACCCAATAATCAACGCCTTTCCACTTTGAATTGTTTTTCTATATATTCATCAATATATTAATACTCGAGTTCCTTAATTTTCTGACCGTTATCATCTTTCAACACATCGTGGTTTAAAATGAGACCGTCCAAATTGTATAAGATAAAATGCAATAATGTAAATCCAGATAAACTGATGTTGCTTATCCACCGAATTCTTATTTCTTTGGGTGTCACCTCAGCTGAATAAATGAACATTACGCTTTTATTATGAAGAAAGGAAAGAAAAGGGACATGGTACACAGAAGGAATATAACAAGAAAGAAAGAAAGAAAGAAAGAGAGTAGGGGAAAGATTGAGAGAGCTGGTGTGCGTGTGGAAGAGATGATGCTAATCTGTTTCAATCGAACACAATGAAAAGAAGAAAAGAGCATGTATGTGTGTGTGTGTGTGTGTGTGTGAGAGAGAGAGAGGTGGATAGAGAGACAGAGACAGTGAGAGACAGAGAGAGAGAGACAGTGAGAGAGAGAGAGAGAGAGAGAGAGAGAGAGAGAGAGAGAGAGAGAGAGTGTGTGTGTGTGTTAAATCAAGATTATTATATTTTTTTGAATATTGTACTATTTTACAACAGTTCTTAAGTAAACAAATCTAATCTTACTCTGAGAAGATAAGGACAATAGTCCGAATAATACAATTAATACTAAACAAATCTAACGTCGTAATAATTAAATTATCATATTTATAGTATATCTACAGGCCCTACTAGTTTCAGATTATTCTAACTTTTAAGTGCTATGTGAAATGTAAACAGTCTCGTCCAGGATTCAAACTCAACGAGACGATTCCATTTACTTCGATGATAAACATTACACACCGAGCGCCTCATTTTTCTTTTTTTCTTTTTCTTTTTATGAAAGCATTAATAGTGATTATGATTTTTCGAAAGGAGTTATTGTCTTGGAAAATCTATGAACCAGAAAAAAGCCATAAAAAACAAACAAAGAGAAATATGAAAATATAATTTGAATCTCATATAAATAGATCTTTGGGGGGGGGGGATTGGATAAATTAGTATTTAGTTGATCTTTTGTTTGTTGTTGAAAGGGTTTTTTATCATCCGCGATAATACAATACACAAACAGATCGATAATTCCTGGCACAGAAGTGAATTTTGATGAGTAATATTCCAATGTGTAGCGTTTCAGTTTATGTTAATGAAATTCATGAATAAAATTTAGCGTAGCGACAAGGAACGGAATAATCTTGAAAACAAAAACCAACCAATATCTTGTTATAGATAAGATTCCGTGCCTATCTGTCCGTAACCGAAACTACATCACTGATTACGTCACAATATACAAAATCGTCACTATATCTCTGAATTTTTTAGATGAGGCTTCATTGCGACAAGTAGATAGATAGATAGAGAGAGAGAGAGAGAGAGAGAGAGAGAGAGAGAGAGAGAGAGAGAGAGAGAGAGAGAGTTCGAAAAGAAGGTTCCCGAGTCCGACAAGAAATGCTTGAAAAAAGGCCGGAGGGCACATCGGCCGAAACGTTCTACAGATAACATGAAGATGAGGACAATAGTCCGAATAAAATAAATAATACTAAAATCGACATTATATTCAATATCAATTCCAATGTGTACCCTTTCAGTTTATGTTAACGGAATTCATGAATAAAATTAAGCGTGTCGACTAGGAACGTAATAATCTTGAAAACAAAAACCAACCAATCTTATAAATAAGATTCGGTGTCTGTCTGTTCGTAACCGAAACTACATCACTGATTACGTCAAAATATACAAAATCGTCACTATATTCAATATTGATAAAATAAAAAGGAGCAAAGAGAGCCAAAAAGAGGGAGAAAAGACAGCAGCCCCAAAAGCATCACAGTTTTTGTGGCAATTCAGTGCACCAAAGACTGTGACTCAGGAATTGGCCTGCAGAGTCACTTGCAAAGATGCAGATGATTTTTTGGACACTACGTCATCGTCCTTAATGGACGGAAAGGTGTTAATAAAATAAAAAGGATATGTTCCTTATAATTCAACATTTGAATCCTTTCCATTGTAATAATGAGAATTTAAATAAATAAACTTTGAAATTAATTAAAAAGTTGTATTATCTTATTATAATGGAGATTGTGGGTTTGTCTGTAACCGAAACTATATTACTATACAAGTTACAATTCCCTTTGTTATTTACATCACATACTCCATGATTTTATTTTTATTTAAACCTCAATGATTAATAAAATTGTTTTACATTATTAATACTGTTGACCATACCTACATACCAATAACATGCAATTGTATTTACATATACAACAAAAATAGCAGATTACAGTGTGAATGGGAAGGCTAATTTGCATATTGATCTTAAAAAATTGATTTTAATAAATATATGCTTAGTATTATTGATTTCTAATTGTTTGGTTTTATCTTATTGAATATGAGCAAAAATCTCGGGTATAAATCTTAAAAGAAATCCATTAACAAGAATAAATAACTGTAATTTTATTCTTTACTTCCTATTTTAACTGAATAGTTAAATCAGGAAAATTTACCAATGAAAGACGGGAGTAATAGAAAATGATGGAAGAGTTAGTTTCAAAGTTGTTCTATTTTTCGATAATACCCCCTCTGTTCCAAATCTTTTTAACTGCATTCTTATTCAGTTTTATTAGCCTTTCTAATTTAACATAATATTTTATTATATCAAAACTTAAAAGCTTGCACTTTACTTCAAATGGAAAAAAATTGCGAAAGTTGGAATCAATCTTAAAATTATTTGGTTTAGTATAGTCAGTAGAACACTTATATAGGAATCGAAAGGTTCTTGGTTCGATGCCGACCCTCGCCAACTGAGCGTATGAGTAGTAGTAGGCACCTATGCGGTAAAGTGAGATGTGGCGTTCCAACTCAGACACAAAAACAATCTGCTAGTCTAGAGAAAGTGAAAAGGGAATATTCTAGTCGCAATTGGGAGCCATCACGGAACTTTGAACCCAACCCGTTATTCAATACCACGTGTGTATCATATTCCCATTCCGCTAACCATAGCTGGGGTACAGGTGTTAAACTGTGTCAATTATTATTCTATGTTACTGTTGCCCTTAACCCATTAAACCTGCAGTCCAGAGATAACAGTCTCTTAGAACTGTCTTAACCTAACACCTTTATCTACTACGCTATCTGTCCAATTGTACGTTGTGCAGATAACAGTAAAGATGAGTACAATAGTCCGAATAAGCCAAATAATACTAGCTCTTAAGTAAACATATCAAATGTTGTAATAATTAATTTATCAAACTGTGGTATATCCACAGGTCCTGCTAGTCTAATAAATTTCGTTACATTAAAATTTAAATACTTACACTCAGATGGAATACATTCTTGCTGTTTTGTGTAAAGTAAATATATTTTTGTTGGTTATTTCCTAGTTGAGTAACATGATATTACAGGGTGACCCAGAAAAAAACGGAACCCAAATTATTTAATTTCCCATTAAACTAACCCTAACCCTAAACCCTAACCCTACCCCCCTAGTTGAGTAACATAATATTACAGGGTGACCCAGAAAAAACAGAACCCAAATTATTTATTTTCCCATTAAACTAACCCTAACCCTAAACCCTAACCCTACCCCCCTAGTTGAGTAACATAATATTACAGGCTGACCCAGAAAAACAGAACCCAAATTATTTATTTTCCCATTAAACTAACCCTAACCCTAAACCCTAACGCTAACCCCCTAGTTGAGTAACATAATATTACAGGCGGACCCAGAAAAAACAGAACCCACACATTTTGTAATAAAACTCACACAAATCCCTTTTTTTCCATTCAAGATATGAAATGAAAATCAAATTTTACTTACTTGTGATTTTCAAGAATTCAAAATTAAAGTAAACATTTCAGCTGTACTTACCTAAAAAGAAAAGGAAAAAAAGAAAAATATTAAAAAAATGTCCAACATAGATAATACAAAATATATTTAAATTATATACAACACAATATATATATAACATAGTGTTGTGAGGTTTTAAGGGGTCAAATAAGAACAAAACAACGGGTAACGAAAAGTAGAAAAATGTATTAACAGAAAGTAGACAATACAATAGAGAGATGTGGAAATTACGTCCAACGAACAGAGTTATTGGCACTCGCATTGGCTTGCTCCTAAGCCACACTTATCCCTGTTTATTTATAGTAGCCGTCAGCGCATTCCATTGATCAATATGGTGTATCACCTATAACACATAGATAATACAAAACTTATCTAAAATTCAGACGGATGGAATGTTTTTTCGTAGTTGCAAACACGTTTAGCCAATTTGTAAACATATTTTTCGGTTATTTCCTAGTTGAGTAACATGATATTACAGGGTGACCCAGAGAAAACAGAACCCAAATTATTTATTTATTTTCCCAACCCTAACCCTAACCCTAAACCCCAACCCTAACACCCCTAGTCGAGTAACATCACCCCACTCCCAGCCTGTCCTTCGAGACGGGGGTCCGGTGTGCTTCGGCCACTGGATCGGTGTGTTGAATAAATTGCGTCGATCCCAGGGGGCTTTCCCCCCAGGCAACACCTACCCCGTTGGGGGCGTGGCTGGGTTTATTGCCCAGCGCCTGAGGCGCCCCCTTGAGGGGGAATGCCGAAGAGATCGACGCAATTTTTGTTCTTTCCACCTATGAGCTTCGGCTTGTGGGTAGGCCCACGTTAAAACGAGGTCCTGTGCCCAGCCCATACAAGTGGGGTATGAGGCAAATACCCACCCCTGGTCGAGTAACATAATATTACAGGGCGACCCAGAAAAACAGAACCCACAAATATTGTAATAAAAATGTTAATTTTAATTTTTATATTAAGTTTAAGTCTAACAAGGGTTAGGGTTAGGGTTAGGTTAAGCGTTGGGGTTAGTTTAATGGGAAAATAAATAAATAATTTGGGTTCTGTTTTTTCTGGGTCAGTCATGTTACTGAACTAGGAAATAACCTTTTTGTTTTTCATCGTAAAATCGAGGGACTAATTCATGTAGATAAGCTATCATTATTTAATGAAATATTCAGTCGAGAAAGGATTTTTTTTGTTTGTTGTTGCCCCCCACTCCTCATTCCCATTACTGCGATTGGTCAAATGACACAGACCCGTATGATTGATGGGCTGCACTTATAGATTAGCATAGTGCCCGTCAAGTATCATGGGATGATTTATGTCGGGTTAGGCAGTTCAACCGAGGGTCGGAGTATTTGTGTATAAAGCTAAGTATCGCCTTTTGACATTTTGGTTTAAAATACACACAGACACAGACATACCTCGCTCTCATTTATTCTCTCTCTCGATATATATATATATATATATATATATATATATATATATATATATATATATATATATATATATATATCGAGAGAGATTAAAATAAATAAAAATTAAAAAATTAAAAAGTAAAAAAAATAAAAATTCACTCTGATGAAGGTCGCAAAAAATCTCTCTGTGTAAGGTATATTTTTTTCATTTTTCCTATTATTATTATTATCATTATTTCAACTCCATCTGATTATTTTAATAATAATAATAGCGTAATCCGTATACATTTTGATAAACGGACCGAAACACATGTGTAAGTGATATCGATTAAAGTGATATCGATTAAATTCATTTTATCCATCTACAGTTCTTTTCTTTACTCATTTTTCCTCATATATATATATATATATATATATATATATATATATATATATAATAAGTAACGTCGTCGGGGTGGTCTAAAATCGGTTGAAGCCACACTGCAAGGGAGACTATCCCATTTTCATTAGCGCTAGACCAAGAAGGAGATCGTTTTGACGTCGGATGTGGAGCAACACACCTACCATCCGTTCCACACTTTACCGCCCTGATCCCTGTGCTACTCATAGAAACAATGATTGTAAAAAATAATTTGAAATAAATGTTGAATTCCCATCAAGAATGAATAAAACAAAACATCTTCGGCATAAAATAACCCATAAGGGTTGACATGCCCTAAATGAAAATATGAAAGAAAGAAAAAAAGTGTTAAAGAGAGTTAAATGATGATTATTATACTTTTTAATTATTTTGCTCTTAAGTAAACGTTGTAATAATTTAATTGTCACACTGTGGTATATCCACAGGTACTGCTAGTATAAATAAATTTACAATGAAAGGGATTCCCTAACCTTTATGCATGAATTAACATTAGACAGGTTGACGTGCCCGTTAAAACACACCAACCAATCATTCAATTTCTATTAAACAGTCAATTGTTTTTGTTTAACGTCATCCATTTTTGTTTGTTTATTGATTTCTAACGGCATATCAACCCGTCTGGGGTTATGTCATACCTTATAATAAGATATCCTCTGGGTAGCGTAAAATTTATTTTTTATGTCATTCAGTTTTTTTTGTTATTTAGACTAGCAAAAATAGGCACCCTCCGGTTGTAAGTATTTGAATTTTAATGTAATATTTCTTGACATTAAAATTTGAATACTTATTAAATTCGGAAGACTGAAGAATAAAACAATGATTTTAGATCAATAACTCTAAATAATTATTTATTAAATCCGGTTTTGTCAAAACCAGTAC
Source organism: Doryteuthis pealeii (assembly GCA_023376005.1). Lineage (NCBI taxonomy): Eukaryota > Metazoa > Mollusca > Cephalopoda > Myopsida > Loliginidae > Doryteuthis > Doryteuthis pealeii. The sequence continues at coordinate 4,160,730 of CM042162.1, forward strand.
ATAAATTAACCACACCATATATTATGTAAATCTTTATTTCTTACTGATATATAAAACATTGCTGGATTTTAAACGCACTAATAACATGGGCTGTTTTGAGGAAAATCTACCAGATTTTCATAGGGACATCGTTAATAAATAAGATTTATTTTATGTATTAATGATTTTAATTATGAATTAAATACTCATTGATAAACTTACGTAGAGAGGGAATAGACAGAAGTATATAGATATATGTTGATAGTTTTTTGAAAGGGTAAAAGACCGCCCTGTCGGCTGCGGCGTTAGAATACACTGACTGCACCTCTGCAGAGAGGTAAGTCTCCCCAATGGGGCCACCTGTTGGCCGTGAGTAGCGACCCGTGATGCTTAAGGATAGAACCCATGTGGATGAGCAGTTCAGGACTTGCAATACTCCACTTTGGCCCTATCGGTTGGCGGTTGACTGGTCATGTCAAGCCCTAGCACCTATATGATTTTCCCAACCCTATTGCCCTTATGGCAAACCCTTTTTATCATATGGTTGCTAGAACGGTGGCTGCGGGTCTACATGTCCTGGGAATGACGTTAAACTCTATCTGATGGTGAGATTCCAGTTTTGGAGGTTTGGGGAATGTGGAGCACCCCTTCATCACCATTGCTCCCTGATCCACTCTGACCCGGAGTGGTAGTACCTGTTAGGGTCCCATCTATGGGTTGAATAGAAAAATGTATTTATAAAAAAATTGTATTATCCATTAAGAATTGATTTATTTCAAAACTTTATCGGCATTAAATGACCCAACGAGGTTGATATGCCGTAAAACAAAACAAAACAAACAAAAACAAAGGGTAAAAGAGAGAGTGAGAAAGATTGAGAGGTGAAGAGAGAAAGACAGAGACAGGAATAGACAAAAAGTTGTAATAAATAATTGAGAGTTACCTCCTATATATTATGATTACCTCCCCTTTGGAGAACTCTCTAGTGAATACTAGATTATATAAACTCTCAATAAGTGTACCAATTATTCTAAGTAGAATAACGCGTTCCAAAGTCTATCGGTGTTATCGTTTGTCATTACACGTGTATTGTGATTTAGGCAGTTACTTAGGTTCGGTTAGCGATAAACAAACACCGAATCTTTATTATAGTAAGATGATAATTATCTGTTCATTCAGCTTTATTTTCGATCTGTCGAAAAGGTTTCATCGACCAAAACGAGGTTTGTTTGAGTTCACTACAGGACCACGCCCACTTTTTTTGTAAAGATGACACGATGAACTCGTGAACTTCAATGTTTTTAATGTTTCAACCTTCAATCAATCGAGGAAGATAAAAAAAAAAAAAACAAAAAAAAAAAAAAAAAAAACAAAAAAAAAACTAATAATATGCGGCATGTTGTCTGTTTAGCGAAATAGAGTCTCCTCTGCCTTGCACCCTTCTCCTATTTTTTTTTATGTACGTGCCGGATTGCAGTTCAACTTCCGGTTCTGCTTTCGATCGACTTCCGCTCGACTCTGTCCCAGTTGCAGCGTAACCTTTTTCGTGACAGCAAATAAATTCAACAATTTGATCATGTCAGATAACAGAGAGAGAGAGAGAGAGAGAGAGAGAGAGAGAGAGAGAGAGAGAGAGAGAGAAGAAGAAGAAGACGAACCATTGAAAATAAGAGAGACCTTTTCAGGGCAATATGTTGAAGGTTACGACCATTATATTAGTAAACTACGTCAAGAAAGAAGATTTATTTGGCGGGAAAATGTATCTCATATTGTAATAACTCCCTATGTCTCTCTCTTTATATATATATATATATATATATATATATATGTATATATATATATATATATATATATATATATATATATATATTAATGGATGTGGAGGTTGGAAGTAGGAGAATTGATAGGAAAAGTGTTATAAGCATTTTTGTTGTATACAAATTTAAATGTCCCTTAGGAGATTGCTGTCTCCCCCCAAAATGAAAATGCCTACATCGGTTTTACCTCAACGACTTTATCACGCCGTTTAACTCTTCATATGACAGATAATAGCTCCATTTCACAGCGTCTAAAATTACATGCATGCCCCCACTCTAATTACCGAAATATCCTAACGGAAAATACGCACATTCTGCACAAAGAAAAATAAATAAACACAAACTCCAAATACGAGAAGCTTTATACATCAAACAACACAAACCATCCTTAAATAAAATTAATTTTCAATGCAGTACTCACATTTTAAAATGCCTATAATACTTTTCTTATATATATATATATATTGTCTGATCAGTGCACCCAAGGACTAGGCTGAATAGGAAGTGCATGGGGGTCAGGTGCAGCCTGGAAACGAAAACAGGATGTGGGCCTGACCTGACCTTTTGCACCTGGAAATGCAGGTGAACATTTGACATGATTTAGGAGCAGAAATATGTAGGCGTAGCCCATAGCCAATGAAAACAGCCTGCGTGGGCGAAGAATCGTGTCTACAGAAAAACTGCGTAGTTGTCACGAACAAAGAGGCGTGACACCGGAGGTCAGACTACAATAAAAGAAGCCCGTAGAGATCGATTAGACAGACAACGATCAGGTTCGAGATCACTCGAAAAGAATTCCCGGAGGCTTCACGTTTGCGTAACCCTGCCAACGACTCTCAGTTGTACACAACCGAGGGAATAAACATCTCATCTTACATTTTCCTAAATACAAGTGTTTGTGTTCTTTGACGGGTCCAGTGTGTAACACACACATATATATATATATATATATATATATATATATATATATATATATATATATTCCGAAAAGACTGGAATCTTAAGGAGTTTTAAAAATTTCTTTAAAATTTTGAAAAACTTTTGAGTTTCTGGTCGAAATAAATTTATTTCGGAATGGCGGTTTGTTAAGTTTTCTTATTTCTTTGAAAATTAAATATTGCTCTGTATTCAATATATGTATATAATATATATAAGGTATCCAACTTCTCACAACTTGTGCCCCCCTCCCACAAAAAATCACTACTGCATCGCTTGCTCGAACAACCTCCCACTACCAATTGTTATTACCTCCCACTTCTTATTCCTTGCTACTACTCGTTCTCGTTAAAAACGAGACACGAAACCATACCATCGTTTCCTACCTGATGATGGCAAAGTGTATTGCCGAAAGCGCTCGTATCGAAACCTTTGGTGGACTGTTACACCAGTTCCACCCCAACACCAAAAAAATGGCCAGAAAATTAGAAAGGATCAACCAAAACCTTGTCTGACAAGAATTGTCTGTACAGTTCAACAAAACACACACATACACACACACACACACACACATATATATATATATATATATATATATATATATATATATGCTCCGAATCCCACAGGGGGTTGAGCACTTTGGAGGGGATTGACAACCGCCAACTAAAGCGTAAAAGCAACGCTCTCCTATAAAAGGATGGAGCACTCCATGGCAGCCTTTAAGTGCATACAGATGTGTGTATTTAACTGTTAAAAATCTCTTTCCCATTCTGTAGGTGACGATGACCGAGCGGTTAAGCAGCCCGGCTGATGATAATCGATCGGGTTTCTATCCCGGCTGTAGGTAGCTTACAAATGTCTAGCCACACGGAAGAGACGTGATACGTCGAAACATGGTGTCTGTGGATGACATATATTTCACTTCCTCATCACTGGAATAATGTTTGCCTCTCTTCGGCCCCATGAAAGAGCGTTTGAGAGGCAAACATTATTCTAGTGACGAGGAAGTTAAATCTGTAGTGAGGAAGGGGACTCAAAGAACAGTCAACAGTATTTTACGGGGCAGGGATACATGCTCTCATTCGAAGTTGAAACATTGCTATTGAGAGAAACGGTGACTATGTGGAGAAGTAGGGATGTGATCCACAGAGGACCAGCTTCATCTTGATGTATGATACACATTCCTGTGTTCGTTATTATCACCATCATCATCATCATCATCATCATGTCGCGCAATTAGCACGAATATCCATGACAATCTCTCTCCAACCCTCCCTATCATTCATCGTCCAAGAGATGTCCTCCACGTAGCATCCAGTATCCTCGCATAGTTGGTCAATGTAGGTCCTTGGTGGCCGGCCCATATTAGCATGTCCATGTGTTGGCTTCCACAGGAGGACGTCGCTTATGTTCTCGTCCTTGCTTCTCCAGCAGTGTCCAGCATGCTTTGTCCGTCTCACGCGGATGGTTTGTGAGATGGGGGCAGGTGGCCGTACAGCTGCTTCCTTTGTGGGTGCTGCTTCCACAACTTGTTCAAGACCGCACGCAGCATCCTTGTGCAGCTCCCAGCTAGCTTATTCTCGAGACGCTTCGTTAGGTTCCAGGTGGTGCAGCCATACATCAGTACTGATATAAACTCGCTTAACTTGTCAGTGACTAAAACAAATAGGCATTACTTTTTGACTTACCCTTGTAAAAAGAAGAATCTAATGATAGTCACGCACTGTCGGCTGGGGCGTTAGAATGCACCGACTGCACCTCTGCAGAGGGGTAAGATTCCCCCAATGGGGCCACCTGTTGGCCGTCGGTGGTTAAGGATAGAACCCGGTGGTTGAGCAGTTCAGGACTTGCAATACTCCACTTTGGTCCTATCTTGGGCTAGACGGGCGGTTGGAGAGGTCCCCTTCGATCAATCGGCTGTCAAGCCCTAGCATCTATATGATTTTCCCAACCCTATTGCCCTTATGGCAAGCCCCAACCCCTTTTTATCATATGGGTGCTAGAAGGCGGTGGCTGAGGGTCTACATGTTATGGGAATAACGTTAAACTCTATCTGATGGTGAGGTTCCAGTTTTGGAGGTTTGGGGAATGTGGAGCACCCCTTCATCACCATTGCTCCCTGGTCCACTCTGACCCGGAGTGGTAGTACCTACTAAGGTTCCATCTATGGGTTGAATAGAAAAACATGAGTTTATAAACAAAATTGTATTATCCATTAAGAATGAATTTATTTCACAAATTTGTCGGCATTAAATAACCCACCGAGGTTGATATGCCGTAAAACAAACCAAACCAAACCAAACTGATGATAATCCAATATTAAGAGAAACACATATATTATTTCATAAAAGAAAAATAATTAGGAAAATCAATGATTTAAATCTTGCAAAACCTTTTATAAAAAAATACCTCAACGCACATTGAACTAATCATTTCAATTTAATGTCCTTATTCAATCAATAATTCCGTTTATTCAAAGGTTTTCCTTGTGAAAATACGCGGGAATTTTTTCTTTAATGTCCATGCAATATCGTTTAATCTTTAATATAGTTAACAGGTTTGCAAAGAAAATTCATCAGAGAATTAAAATGACTTTAATATTTTCTGTATCTCCCATAAATAAGTACACCCCTGGTAATTCGTTTTTTTTTAAATTTTTAATTTTTATAAGTTAGTTTTCTTCCAGTCTTGTTAAACATCGCTGAAAAGGTTATTAGTGGTGCTTCTCCAATATCCTTATAGTCTAGAAGATAAAAAGGTCGAAAAATTGTTACCAGGATAAATTTGGTATTTTTTGAAAGCTTTAGGGGTCCACTTTTTAAATTTGAAAACTCCTCTTTTTGTCCCCCTAACCAGGTCCATTACAGATTTCGGGTTTTCCAACATTATATATGTTAAACCGTTAACCCTGACATGTTATTAGGCCGACTCCTTTCCAGATTCGCTCTGTGTATTTTATGAATAGTTCCTAAATTCTTATATATTGGCCCAGGGATACGCAACAGCCACGCAGGGACTTGCTATGTACATGTATAATATATGAGATTAAAAGTAAAAAAAAACCAACAAAAAACAATTAAATATACGCTCTTTACTACATTTTGGATGGCGTCGTCAGTTATATCATTACTTGGGTCACTGGGGAGTTCCGGGTCTTTTAACACTATACTCCATATCAGACCCCACAAAAGAAGATCAAACTCTGATCCATCCTCTTAGTTAAAAGTTAATTTTCCTCTAAACCAAAGATGACAGAATAATTTTGATATTTCGGATTGTTGTCTTCAGTTATTGTGGTGTGTATAAAAACAATGTTTCAGGTGTTGTATCGTCCGGCCTTCCTCAGGTGTTCGCTGTGTATCCGATTTCAGTAGTCTTTCTGATTTAATATATTTAATTACGTTAAAACTCAAATTCTTACACCCGGGTGCATATTCTTGTTAGTCAATATAATTCAATGTAAAATAATACTTAGAAATAAAAAGGTTATTACTGGGAATTTTTCCATAGCAGTTTAAGCTTTAGGGACCCCCAAAATATAGGTCCTTAGCTGTTAGGAATTGTTTATTACTTGCAATATATGATAAATACACCTTTTTGTGACTTAAAAATATGGATCCTTCATTACAGAAGTATATAGATTTAATTGTTGTTTTCTCTTAGTTTTGAATTTGATCATCTATCAACTAGTGTTATCTTTTTATTTATTGTGAAGACATTTTAGCTTCCTGACCTGTGAAAGGTGTCAAGAAGAGACAAGGGAAATGTGAGATTCTCACTATCCACATATACACACATTAGGCCCCTCCAAACACATACACAGACTTCTTTTTTATCTTATTTATCTTCATTTGTTTATTTGCTCTTGAGAGGTTGACAGTCATTTGGAAAGTCTTCAGATTCCCAGCCTTCTGTCCTGGGGTAGGTATAAGGGCACCCCTAAAGGAACCAACTCCCAGAAAAGGGATTTATTTTTAGAGATAAAGAGATAGCTTCTTCAGAGAGGATGAGGGAGGGCGTCTGGGATCTTTGTAATATAATCTTATAGTAATGACCCAATCTAGGAAATCAATTTTAATAGTTTGAGAGTTGATCCAACTGGCATCGAAGAACTTTTGAAGATGTTATTCAAATAATAACGTCATTGTTTTTGCAAGCCTACCATTCTAACATGTGTCGAGAAGAATCACGATCATTTAAAAATACAGCCAAATAACAAATATTACAGGTTCTTATAATCTTTTGTAGAACATTATACAATTAAAACGGATATTATTAGGTAGTAACTATTACCAAACAATTCAGCATGGAAACCTTATCGAATAATAGAATATTATGCGAGAATATTAAATGAAAAGCACAGAATATAAAATCAAATCAGATTTTCTGTGAGGAATATATATATATATATGTCTAGCCACACTGAAGAGGCATGATATGCCGAAACACGTGTCTGTGGATGACTTATTAATTATTAATATATATATATATATATATATATGTGTGTGTGTGTGTGTATGTGTGTGTGTGTGTGTGTGTGCTATTTCCAAAGGTATTGTTAAAGATGACAGAATATTTCTTCTTTTTGACGTTCAAGTCTTCTAGCAGATTTTTCGTAGATCGGGATACAGACAGTTAAAAATTCGATCCCCTGAGGAAGACCAGAGAAATGATTGAAAGCGCTAGTTAAAGATATGGGACAATTGCTACACCAGCTTGATCTACAAAAAAACTACTAGAAGACTTGAACGTCTATGACTGAAGACCATATTCCGTGGTCATTAACAATATCAGCCTAAATAACAAACAACTATTCAATATATGAACAATAAAAGATTATAAAACAAAAATAACAGAAAAGATTTTCATTAATCTATATATAAATTAAGATAAGAAATTTATTTTTAGCGTTTTAAATCCCGGCCAACTCCGGTTGGCTCTGCTAGAAATACAGTTCATAAAATATAAGTAAAAATTAAGTAAAGTTGTCGGTGTGGGCAAAAGCCGGTATCAGCCAGACAGCGAGGGAGTCTATCCCCTTTTCCCTAGCGCTAGACCAAGGAGATTGTTTTTGTGTCTGATGTGAAGCGCCACACTGACCATCAGTTCTTCACTTTACCGCACAGATCCCTGTGCTACTCATACGCTGAGTTGACGAGGGATGGTATCGAACCAGGAAATTTGTGGTTCCGAGGCGGACACTCTGTCGACTGAAATCACCCATCAGCATACAACTATGTTTTAATCATTACTAGAATCTGCAGCGTGAAAAATCAATTCAGATTACAGAGTTTCAATGCTGCAGAATTTTGTAATAAACAATACCTAATGATATCCGTTTTGATTTAAAATGTTCCACTCGAAATAATAAAATCCTGGTAACTTTGGTTTACGAAAGAATACAATTGTTATAAAACATTGGGTTATTTCCTAGTTGAATAACATGATATTACAGGATGACCCAGGAAAAACCGAACCCAAATTATTTATTTATCTTCCCTTTAAACTAACCCTAAACCCCAACCCTAACCCTAACCCTAACACTAACCTCCTAGTTGAGTAACATGATATTACAGGATGACCCAGGAAAAACCGAACCCAAATTATTTATTTATCTTCCCTTTAAACTAACCCTAAACCCCAACCCTAACCCTAACCCTAACACTAACCTCCTAGTTGAGTAACATGATATTACAGGATGACCCAGAAAAACAGAACCCAAATTATTTATCTATTTTCCCATTAAACTAACCCTAAATCCCAACCCTAACCCTAAACCCTAACCCTTACCCCCCCCTAATTGAGTAACATAATATTACAGGGTGACCCAGAAAAAACGAACCCAGAAATTTTGTAATAAAACTGTTAATTTTAACTAGGGGGTTAGGGTTAGGGTTAGGGTTTACGGTTTAGGGTTAGGGTTTGGGTTTAGGGTTAGTTTAATGAGAAAATAAATAATTAATTTGGATTCTGTTTTTTCTGGGTCATCCTGTAACATCATGTTACTCAACTAGGAAATAACAAAAACATTGTTTGGGGTATACATAGATGAGAATATACATAGGTAATTATGGAACTGGAAAGAGGAGAGTCTCCGTGGAGTATTGGCTAACGTGCTGGACGTTGTAAGTAACTTCGAACTCTAGTCGATTACTACTTTAATTTTCGGACTAAAACCCTTGGGACTGGTATGAACTCCGCATATCTCCAGCTATGGGTTAAATAGTACCACTAACGTTCTTTAACAAGTATGGCTTTGTCATTAAATAACCACGAAGCTTGATGTGCCATTAAACAAAGAAACAAACCAAACCATCTCCATATTGAGTGGTAAGCCTCTGAAATTAGGAGACCGTTTTTAGGTTTAATCATTCACTAGCAGGACCTGTGGATATAGCAGAGTATGATAATTTAATCATTACAACGTTTAATATGCTTACTTAAGAGCTATTGCTGATATGTAAAAAGTATAATAATTTTGATTTAACTCTTTCTCACTCCTTTTTTCTTTCTTTCCTTCTTTCATCTTTTCTTTATGTTCAATTGAAACAGATTAGCGTTATCGGTTCAGTGCGCTCACCCCTCCTCTCTAACTTTCCCCTACTTTCTTTCTTATAATATCTTTCTGTGTAGCATGTCCTTTTTCTTTATAATAGAAATGTGGTGGTCCATTATTTAGCTAAGGTGACGACACTGATATGAAATTGAGAATTCGGCGGATAGGCCAACAGGAATAAACAGGATTTACATGTTTGCATTTCATATTGGACGTTTTGGACGGTCTCATTTTCGACAAGAGGGCATTGCAAAATTATAACGGTCGTACTTTTAAGGAACACGAGTATTACTATATAGATATATCTTTTTTGTGTTTCTGTGAAAGTAGACATTTTAGGACTCCGTTACGTAATATAGGATCATTTTCCACTTGGGAATTCGAAACTTGTCCTCATAACTGCTACGAGTTCTCATAAAAGGTTCAATAATGACGCAATGGATTATTACCAATTTATGCTAATAACTGTGTCTCCTTGGAACAGTCATAACATAGAAATGGGAAACGTCATATTCCCATAAAATGAACATGGCCCCTGTAAAATGCACTATATATATATATCTTATTATAATGGAGATTGTGGTTTTTCTGTCTGTAACCGAAACTATATTACTATTCAAGTCACAATTCCCTTAGTTATTTACGTCAATTCTACAGGATTTTATTTTTATTTAACCTCAATTATTAATAAAATTGTTTTACATTATTAATACTGTTTACATAGGAATAACATGCAATTGTATTTATATACACAACAAAATAGCAGTTTTACAGTTTGAACGAGAAGGCTAATTTGCATATTGATATAAAAATTGATTTTAATAAATATGTGCTTCGTATTATGATTTCTAATTGTTTGATTTTATCTTAAGAATATTAGCAAAAATCTCGTGGATAAATCTTAAAAGAAAACCGTTAACAAGAAGAAATAACAGTAATTTTATCTTTACTTCCTATTTTAAATAATAGTTAAATTAGGATTATTTAGCAATGAAAGACGGGAAATGATGGGAAAAGTTAGTTTCAGTTGTTCTATTTTTGATTATACCCCCAGTTTCAAATCTTTTTATCTGCATTCTTATTAGTTTCATTAGTCTTTCTAATTAATCTAATATTTTATATGAAAACTTAAATACATGCACCCGGAGGGTGCATATATTTGCTAGTATATATAAAAGAAAAAGGCCTTATACTAAAAAAAGCAAGAAGCAGGCGATATCCCGCACATACTATTACGGATGCGGACTATGCTGATGACCTGGCACTACTCGCAAATACACATGCACAAGCCGAAACCTTACAACACAGCCTAGAAAAAGGCAGCACGAAATGTCGGCCTGTACGTGAATCTGAAAAACTGAGTTCATGTCTTTCAAAAACAAAAGCGACATCTCCACCATCGATGGCAAACTCCTAAACTCTGTAGAACAATTTAGATACTTAGGCGTAACATCTCCTCCACAGAAAACGACGTTAATGCACGCATAGGAAAGGCATGGGCCGCTATAAATAGATTATCTATCATATGAGGTCCAATCTCACAGACAAGTTAAAGAGACAGTTCTTCCAGGCCGTGTCGTGTCAGTACTGCTGTATGGCTGCACCACCTGGACCCTAACTAAGCGACTAGAGAATAAACTAGATGGGAGCTGCACAAGAATGCTGCGGGTGATCATGAACAAGACGTGGAAACAGCACCCACGAGAAAGCAGCTGTACGGCCACCTACCACATATCACACAAACCATCCGAGTAAGACGGACAAGACACGCGGGACACTGCTGGAGAAGCAAGGACGAACTTATAAGCGACGTCCTCCTGTGGAAGCCAGCACATGGACACGCCAGTGTGGGCCGACCAGCAAAAACGCACGTTGATCAGCTCTGTGCGGATGCAGGATGCTGCATAGAGGACCTCCCGAGAATGATGAGCGATAGGGACGGATGGAGAGAGATTGTCATGGATATATGCGCTGAAAGCGTGACATGATGATGATGATGATATATATATATATATATATATATATATTATGAAGAGAAAGTGAAAGTGAATCCGACAGTATGTAATATAGTGAAGAGTTGAAAAAACACAAGTTCATAAAACGAGTAATGCTACGCTGCAGGGTTTCGATCAGTTTCAATAAATCTTCATCAGGGCTTTTGTTAATTTGAGGAAAATACATTTATCAGAAGAGAATAAGAAGACTGTGGGAGTCTTTTGCTTTGTCGGTCAATCTATCAAACAAAAAATTGTTGAATGAAAAACTAAAATGTGTGACCGTTATAATTTTGCAATCCCCTCTTGTCAAAAAATGAGACCGTCCAAAGTGTGTATGTAGTGGTATCTTGACATCCGAATGCCCAAACTGACACGCTTTCTTTGTTCCGATTTTGCTTTGTGTTGAAAGCTAAAATTCGAGGTACTAGCGAGCTTCGGATACGCTTATGTTAATAAGTTCACTTAAATATTTAAGTTTACAAATTCATTACCACAAAGAAAAAATATTATTTATAGAAAAATGAATATTAAAACATATCACAGCACATAATTTATTACATTCTATTCTATTGTGTTTGTATCCAATACAATTATTAGTCAACCAAAGTTCATGTCCCGAGTACTTTCGGCACTTCGAAGTGCCATCATCAGGGGTGATGTGTTCCAGTTTTTTAAATTATATCAATGGATGTGGAGGCTGGAAGGACGAGAATTGATAGGAAAAGTGTTATTTTTTTTTTTTTAGTACTATTTCATCAGGTTTCACCATTTCTTCCTCAAAGCCATTATTCTACTCCGAACTCAAAAACATCAAACAGACGCTAGTTAATAACGGATTTCCTAATCACGTCATTGACGAACAAATCAAACAGATCATCCAAAAAATAGACACTAGCCACAAAGAAAAAACATACTACAGCAAATACTTTTTCAAATAACATTTACTATCGCAACCAGATGCACAGTAATTACAAACTTGATGAAATAGCACTAAAAAAATAATTCGGAATAATGTTACTGCGACCACGCCTGATAATAAGGTAAAATTGATTATTTATTATACAAAATTCAAAACAACTAACCTCGTATTATTTAAAACGAAACTTAGGCATAAATTAAGTTGTTTTCGGTTGGTCTGGAACAGATCAATGGCATATGTTTATTTCAATTCGGAAAACTGATTTGATATACGAGGAAATTGTTTTAAGAGAGGAACAAATTAATGCCTTGACTCAAGGCATCACTATATCTCCAGCCCTTAATGCCTTAGATAATCCGTGGAGGGAGCTGACGCTGAGTTGGCGAGGGACAGTATCGAACCCAGAACCTTGTGGTTCCTAGTCGAACGCTCTACCAACTGGGCTCCTATGTAAAGAAAAAAAATCACGAAACATCAGCTAGATGGAGCTCCCCTTGCCACTTGCCTGAGTTAATTTGCACCACAGAGGTGAGAGTTTAAAATGTAGGAGGTATTTGTGCTGCAGCCCATACAATCAAAACGGATATCGTTATGGACTATTTATTACCAAACACTACAGCCCACTTGCCATAATTAATTTGTACCACACAGGTGACATTCTAAAATGCGGGTGATATTTGTACCACACAGGCCATACAATCAAAACGGATATCGTTATGGACTATTTATTATTAAACCTAGAGCATTGAAACACTATGACAAAAAAAAATTGTTGGAAAATACAATTACTATACAGGATTTTTGTGTGGGTGTATATTTTGTACCACGCCATATTAATATTCTGGTTAGAATCAATATACAAGGTGTGTCATAAAAGTATCGTGATTGAATATAAGGTGTGATTATATATATATTTATATTATATTATATTATATATATATATATATATATATATATATATACGGGCAACCACACATTCATAAACAGATAAAAATGCACAATGCTTTTTCGATACAAACACTTACACATTCTAATACTCACACCGCAAAAAGAATATTTGACGTCATATTTCAACCGTTCATTTTTTCAACGTTCTTTTTCTCAGGCTTCAAATTTAAAACAGACCGATAAATAAGGACTATTACTCGCCTTTCTCCTTATTCTGAGATAAAAACAATTTTTTTATCACCTTCCACATACCAACAAATGCCCTGAGATGATCTAATTAATAGATCGAAACACTGCAGCGTCGGCCAATAAACTCACCACTCAACTCATTTAAACCAGTGTTTTTTCAATTTTTTTTATTATACTACATACCGTCGGATTCACTTTCTTTTATTCACACACACACACACACACACACATAATATATATATATATATATATATTATTGAAAAGTTTTTGGGTTGTTTTTAAAAGCATGACAAACATGAGTCTATCTTTAGAAAGAGGGATATACCTCGAAAGATTGTTAAATAGATAGAATTAAGAACACAATATTCATAATTTTGTTTCTGATCTTATTTTTTAAAAAATACTTCTAAGACAAACAAAAACATTTTTCACCCAGGGGCCGGGTTAGCTCAGTCGGTAGAGCGTTCGGCTAGAAACCACAAGGTTTCTAGTTCGATACCGGTCCTCGCTAACTCAGCGTATGAGTAGCACAGGGATCTGTGCGGTAAAGTAAGGAGCTGCTGGTAGGCGTGGCGCTCCACCTCAGACGCTGAGATAATCTCCTTGGTCTAGCGCAAGTGAAAAGGGGATATATATTTATATATATAAACACTTACCAGATATACTGACAAAGAAGCATAAGCGTTCCCATAACAACATGCTATATATATATATATATATATATATATATATGTATGTATGTATGTATGTATGTATGTATGAATGTATTTACACACACACACACACACATATACACATATATATATATATAAAATATATTTATATTATTGTGTACACGTTTATATCTACTCCAATTTATCTATATAAATATATTTATCTACTCCAATATATATATATATATATATATATATATATATATATATGTGTGTGTGTGTGGTGCGTATTCACACACAGACATATATATATATATATATATATATATATATATATGTATATATATTTACTTATATTATTGTGTACGCGTCCATATCTACTCCAATTTGAGGAGTGTTTGTCTCTCTGATAACAGATATATCATCATATAGATATAGGCGTTTTCGATACCCACGAGGCTTGATCCCAATTTATAAGCTTATATTGATATTGATGCCTTGCTTGGTAGATTTGCGATAAGCCGGGCATATTTGGAGACATTATTTGTCTGACGTAGGCTGGGTATTTTTGTGTTCTATCGTCCGTGCAGGTCCCTTGCGCGTTATGATGTGATAATGGTTTGTTGATCGCTATGCCGTGAAAATAGAATTAATGGAAGTGGGCTTCTCCGTTCTTGTCAGGGAAAAATGTCCAGTAGTTTCCCCGAGGTTGGTGTGCAAGAATCGACGGTTTCATGTTGCTTTTTCTGGTTGGTGTTTGTAGGAACGATCGGTCTCTCGACGGTGGAGTATTTTTTGGTCGATAATGTTGGCGCATTTGCCGGAGAAATTTGCCGGGTTATTATATATATATATATATAATCAATGAAATATATATATATATATATATATATATATATATATATATGCATGTATACATTATATCACATATATATATACATAATCAATGAAATATATGTATGTATATATATATATATATATATATATATATATATATATATATACATAATCAGGGGAATATGTATATTATATATATATATATATATGTATATATATATATATTATATTACAAATATATATATAATCAGCGGAATATGTATATATTATATATGTATATATTATATTACAAATATATACACACACACACACACACACACATATATATATATATATATATATATATATATATATATATATACATATATATATGATATAATATATCTATATAAATATATATATCCCGGGTTATGTATGTATGTATGTGTATATATATATATGAATATATAATATATATTATATATAGATATAATATATATATATATATATATATATATATCTCGGGTTATATATGTACGTATGTATATATATATATATATATATATATATATATATACGTATGTATATATAATATATATATATATATATATATATATATATATATTTTACGTGCATACATAACCCGGGATATATATTATATATATATATATTATATCATATATATATATATATATATATATATATATATAATACATAACCCGGGTATATATTTATTATATATATATTATATCATATATATATATATATATATATATACTCAGGGAAATATATATATATATATATTACATATGTATATATTATATCACACACACGCACATAATCAAGGAAATATATACATATATCATATTATATTGTGTATATATATATGTATACATTATATTATATATATATATATATAATGGAGATTCGGTGCCTGTTTGTCCGTAACCGATACTATGCCACTGCTTACGCCGGAATACCTTTAGCAATTCCGTACGTTTATTATTGAGTATCAAATTTATAGTAAAAACCATTAATACATAGAATAGAATAAATATTTGCCACAAAACAACCCATGTTATTAGAACATTTACCTCGCATCCCACGTATGATACAAGGTCTTTTAATGTGGGACCACCCACGAGCCGATGCTTATGGGAGGGCGGGTGCAAAAATTGATTTTCCCTAGATACCTCCTACTTGTGACCTAACAAGATATTTGTATATCTCTTTAAATATTGGGAATTGTAGCAACGATCATAAAGACTGCACTGCTAATCTATCTATCTATCTATCTATCTATCTATCTATCTATCTATCTAGAAAAGAATTTCGAACTCGCTTATATATGTCGCCGCCTAGCACGTTAGCCATACGTCAAGGGGACTCCTCTCAAAAGAGTGTATACTTGTTATACTAATATGTACTTGGACGGTCGGAGAGGCCCCCTCCAATTATTCGGCTGGTCACGTCAAGCCCTAGCACCTATATGATTGCCCAATCCCTATTGCCCTTATGGCAAGCCCAACCTTTTCTATCATATGGGTACTAGAAGACGGTAGCTGAGGGTCTACATGTCCAGGGAATGACGTTAAACTGATGGTGAGGTTCTAGTTCTCGAGCTTTGGGTAATGTGTAGCACCCCTTCATCACCATTGCTCCCTGGTCCACTCTGACCCGGAGTCTTACCTATCTGCAGGAGATACAGTCAATATATTCTTAGCACCATCGACAGGGTTGGTCATTTTCAAGTAGAAATTCGCCTCATTAAATTTTGGTCTGTGAACAATCATGGTATACCAGTAACGAGACCTTTTGCCATGGTGGGTAAACATATTATTCGGAAGACCTATTCCATTTTGTGCACTTATATTTTTTGTATCACTTCGCTCATCTAAAGAGAAAAATCCTAATAGGTTGTTTGTTTGGTTAGTAGGATTTTACGGCATGTCATCTCTTGTGGGGTTAATTTATGCCGAAGATGTATTTTATCCTTTCTTGCTAGGTACTCAATCTTTTTTAACTCATTTTTTTCTTCTTTTTAACCCATAGATGGGACCCTAACAGTACTACCATTCCGAATCAGAGTACCTGGGAGTAATGGTGATGAAGGGGTACTCCACATTTATCAGAGCTCCAGAACTGGAACTTCACCATACGATAGAGTTTAACGTCATTCCTAGGACATTAAGACCCCCAGTCAGTGCCTTCTAGCGCATACATGATAAAAGGGTTGGGGTTTGCCATAAGGGTAATAGATTTGGGACAATCATATAGGTGCTAGGGCTTGACGTGACCAGACGCTCAATCGGAGGGTATCCCAACATGTACTACCAGTTCAGATCAGAGAGGACCTGAGAGTAAATGAACGACTGAACCCCTACACTATTTAGAGAGTTCCAGAACAGGAACTCACCACCAGATATAATTTAGTAACATACCCAGAACACGTTTATGTAAAGTTGGCGGAGTTACCTATTGGTGGTATCAGCCGAACAGCAAGGGAGTCTGTCCTCTTTTCGCTAGTGATAGACCAGGGAGATTGTTTTTGCTAGGGTAGACCGTCACATCTACCGTCAGCTCCTCCAATTCACCACAAAGATCAGATGAGCGAATATATGTCGCCGCCCAGCACGTTAGCCATACGTCAAGAGGACTCCTCTCAAAGAGTATATACTTGTGTACTAGTATGTACTTGGACGGTCGAAGAGGCCCCCTCTGATCATTCGGCTGGTCACGTCAAGCCCTAGCAAACATGCAATCTCCATTATTATAATATGGTTCAGTTTAATTACGATCAGTAGTTTAGGCATGGGAGCTGCATAAGAATGCTGCATGCGATCTTGAACAAGTCGTGGAAGCAACACCTCTTAAGGAAGCAGCTGTACGGGCCACTGGCCCTATCTCACAAAAGAGTGAGACAAATAAGACATGCTTAACACTGCTGGAGAATCAAGGACAAAATCATAAGCGACATTCTCTGTGGAAACCAGCACATGGACAAGCTAATGTAGGCCACAGCAAGAACGACATTGACGCGGATACTGGATCTGTGCAGAGGATCTACCGGAGACAATGAATGATAAAGAATGTTGGCGAGAGATTGTTATGGATATCCATATTTTTTAATAACTGATACATATGATCTTTGATTTGAATATTATGTCCTTGAGATGGTCACCATCATGACGGAAACATTCAAGAGCTCGATTTCTCATATTACGTAAATTGTGGTTTAGCATATCAACTGGAATAGCTTTTCTCGTTATTCTTTGATAAAAATTTCTTATTACCTTCCATATACCAACAAATGCCCTGAAAATGATCTAATTAATAGATCGAAACACTGCAGCGTTGGCCAATAAACTCGCCACTTAACTCATTTAAACCTGTGTTTTTTCATTCTTTCTTAATATAGATAGATAGATAGATTTTGTACATCACTATTTACATTTTTCTTTTAAATTTGCACAGAAAAAGTTTTGCAATAGTTACAGTACATGTCTTTGCAATACATTAAAATTGTGATACTAAAACTTTTTTGATATACATACATACAGGTTTTTTCTTGTACAAAATGAATAATAAAACTATAATAATCTATTAACTAAAAGTAATTTCTCTACAGATGCTTTCTCTCAGTTCCACTCTCGTGTGGGGTTATCTGAAACTAACTATATATAAAATACGTCATAATCTTATTTAACATTTACTCGTGGACAATTCACGTTCGACATGCGACGGTTTTGATCATCAATTTTTGCTTTCACATGCAATGATCGCGTCATAGGCTTTCATATAAAAACACCAAGTAAATAGCGGATAATAACCCTTTATCAAATATTCAACATACACTGAACACCTTCATCTTTTACTTATACAAATATTAATGTCCTGAAGAAGATTTTTAATTTAAAAAAAACAAAAACGAAATACTTAAGTATGCATAAGAATTTCCATTGTTCATGATATCCTGTGTTGTTTTCTTTAAAAATTTTCTCCACAGAATACTAAGTATATTTATTACATAATAATACATAGGAGTTTTACATGTGATCTAAGATTTGAATATTATGTCCTTGAAATGGTCACCATCATGACGAAAACATTTTTGAGAGCTCGATTTCTCATATCACGTAAATT
>CM042162.1:4185265-4215265 GCA_023376005.1 Doryteuthis pealeii
TCTTTCTTTCTCGCGCCGTTTTTCTTTATCTTTATCTGTTCTTTCTTTCTTTCTTTCTTCTATTCCGTCACCGGTCTCCTCCCTCTGCTCTCCCCGTTCTTCTGTTCTTTCTTCTATTTTCGTTCCTTCTCTTACCCGCCCCTTTCGTTCTTTCTTCTATTATTCCGTTCACGTCTCCCATGGCGTCTATCTCTTCCCTTTTTTCTTCTTCTTTCTTTTCCCTTTTCTTTTCTTGTCCTTTCTATTTTCCTTCACTTCTCGGGCTCCCCCCTCTCTCTCTCTTTCTAACCGTTCTTTCCTTCCTCTCCGCCGTTCAGCTTCTTACCCCCGTCTCAGTCTTATCTGTCTCCCTTCTATTCTCAGATAGATTTTGATCAATTGCCCTTCATGGACAACGCAAACCAGTCATCTATTACGATTTTGTATGAATCAGATTTGGAATCAAATTAAAAAATTGCGACTCAAACGTCCCTAATAGACTAAACCTTTGTAACCTGAAGGCATAAAGAAAGAAAAAAGGAATCAAATAATTTCCCTCAATAAAGAAAGTGGCTATCTTAGTATCGTTTTCTACAAAAAAAAATCAAATAAAAGCAACGGTACATTCAATTGTCAACAGTAATATTTCAATTGATTAAGTGTCCTCTAGTATTTTCCTTTCTGAAGAGAAAAAAACCCCAAGCTTTTTGAAGAATTCAGAAACCATTATGTTAATTTGTTCTCTATAAAGAACACGTGTATACTGTAGTGCTACATCGAAAGTTTCTCATTGGTATGAATGTCGCAATGTCGTTCAAAAGCTGATATGTGCCATGAAAAACACGTGGTGAAGTGTGAAGAGATATACTATCTATACTATACTAGTGTATAATTCTATTCAAGGGATTTTTGTCCAGATTTTAAAGCTGGCTAATACGCTGTTGTGAAACCCATGGTTAACAAAACGCTTTTTCAATTGTATTGTATCTTCATATCTGTATATAATTGTAACGATATATCTATACAATAATATATATATATATTATATATATTATATAATATACTATATATATATATATTATATATGATATTATATATATATATATTTATAGATATATATAATATAAGTTATAAATATAACTGTACAGTATTGTATCTCATAAGCAAATAAGTATATCTTTTACATATATAATCGAAGGCACATTAATATTTTAACTTGTCTTCAATTTAAAATCCTCTCTGCTCTAGTCTCTTTCTACACACATGACACTGTATATATAATAGATAATATATTAGTATAGTATATATATTATATATACAGTGACATAACATACATGATATTATATATATATATATATATAATATATATATATATATATATTTCCTCTTATCAAATTTTTTTCAATTACTGTCTTTTCCTCTTTTCAATTCCTAATTTCCGGCCAATTCTGCTTATGTTCTTTAAACGCTTTCTTCGTCCGTAGCTCTTTCTTTCTTTCTTGTTCTTGTTTTGTCTTCTTTCTGTGTCGTTTCTTTCTTTTGTGTAAATACAAAAGATTTGTTGTCCGTTTTTAGAGGGATGAATTGTCCCGTAAAACAATGCCCATTCACCCGCCTATGAGGTACACCACCCACTAGGGGAAGGTATAGATTATATATATATTATGTTATATAGC
This sequence comes from Doryteuthis pealeii, assembly GCA_023376005.1. Lineage (NCBI taxonomy): Eukaryota > Metazoa > Mollusca > Cephalopoda > Myopsida > Loliginidae > Doryteuthis > Doryteuthis pealeii. The sequence goes on from CM042162.1 coordinate 4,186,921, forward strand.
ACACACAGTTTACACATACCACTACACACACAACATAAGGTGGCCACACAGGGCACACACATATATCATAGTTATATACTATGTTATATGAGTGTGTGTGTGTCGTGTGTTTGTGGTGTGTGGAGACACATATGCACATCTCATTAATAGTATATAATGGAAATATTTTTCAGTTTACTTTATAATATTTAGCAGTTATAAATTTCCAGAATACATCCACCACACACACACACACACACACACATCACACACACACACATATATATATTATATAGTGTAGTTACATTATGTTCATATATCATATATATATTAGATATTATACTGTGATATATATATTATAGTATTAGTATACATATATAGTACAATATATTTATGCGTATATTTACAGATATACATATGATGTATATTATATACAGATACATATATATATAATAAACAAATACTATGCTATATCACTGTCGATATCACATATAATATATAGGTATATTGATATAGTAATATATGACGATATATACATATTATATCTACTGTATATATTAGATAGCATGATATTAATATACGTATATAGTGTTATTAGAATATTTAACATGATACAGTATTACTATATCATTATACTACATTATATACTATAATATAGTGATAATGTATTATATATAACAGATACATATGAGTATATGTTTATATATATATTATACTATATAGGCCGAGCTACATATATAACACATATATATGTATACATACATGATAAACATATTTATACATATACATAAACATATAATGTATGTACATATTATATATACACTCAGCATGTGATAGTATACTTCATCATATATATGTATGTAGTATAATATTCCCTAAATTACAGAACATATTATAGTGCATATATTATCGATACAGTATGATAGCTACAGTATATATGTATATATATATTCAGATTACATACTACTATAGCATATATACTGTATATGTGTCATATAGCAGATACCATATATGTTGCTATATTTATATATTACTAGAATACTATATACAACATACCAGCTATGTATATATACATAAACGACATATGATAGAACATATACATAAAGCATATAAAATGTATGTAATTATTAATTATAATCATTCATACTTGTATACATATTACACAGACATTATCAGATACCCCACATATAGGATACATATATAACATAATATACGATACTAACATATATTAATACTCACATTCACATCAATATTACCATCAAACGTATGACATATACATATACACATTATATAACATATAGTAGTTGCAATGTATTTAATAAATCGTACATCCGCAAACCCGATAACCGAAAATATACAATTAGTTTATACATACATAGGTATATATTGCACAGTATCAATAAGATACACTTATATAGACATTATTCACTAGATAATAAATATAGCATATTACTCCGGTCGGCGTCCGCACCCCGACCTCCAGCACTCCTCCCCGCCCCTCCACCGGTTCCCCCCCCCCGCGCCCCCCCACCCGCCCCGCAACGCACCGCCCTCACCTCCCATCACCGGCCGCCGCCCGCACCCCCCTCCGCCCCCCTGCCCCCACCAAGATAACCACTACCAAACTCTATTAAAAATATACATACTAATAACTCACTGCCCCCCGCACAACATATATACTATATTATCCCTAACTAAATAAAGTAATCTACTGTCACAACAATACTCACAGTAGTATATATACTACCACCACATATATAGCACCCTACCACCGCTCATATACCACATACTACAATTATATATAACATATGATATAATACATCACTATATACCACACTCACAACGTATATATATTAAATTTATATATAACAATACATACATATGATATATATATATATAATAATTATTATATATATATATATAGAGAGAGAGAGAGAGAGAGATGTTAGGTATCAAAACGTTGGTAAGCAAGGGGATTGATTTCTATATGTGCTTTCTATAGATACACTGTATTATTATTGTATGATTCAGTGTGTATTAATACAGTGAATCTTTTAACATCACTATAGAGAGCTCCAATGTATACCACTAACTTTAGCATTAATATACCAGAGCAAATATTTATCTTAAGAAAGGAAGGAAAAACCACAACCGGCAATCCATAATAAATTTATTTCGACCAAACTCGGGGCCTATTATAACTTAACAGATTTATAAAGGCCATTTTGGTCGAAAATAATTATAATGGAATAGAATGGTTTTGAGGTTTTCTCTTTTCCAGATATATATATATAATATATATATATATATATATATATATATTATATATATATTATGGTGTGTGTGTGGTTGTGTGTTGGTGTTATTAATGTATATAATTGACCATCAAGTTTTTTAGCAAAGTGGCATCTAAGAAAAAATTTCAAAATCGATTTTATTTCAATAACATTTTTTTTTAAATGATTGTTGAATGACAAACGGTACAAGATTATGGTATGATTAATATTCACACAATTATCTCTAATTGAATACTTTAACTATTTTTTTGCTCGAAACGAAAAGGATTTTTGGAAAAATTTCACTTATAAAAAGTTCATAAATTTGATGTCTTTTCAACAGGGGACAACTTTTTTTTGTAAGGTAACTTATTTGAAAAAAATTTGTTTCCGATCGGTGTCATTAAAGGTTGTGTCATAAAAGTGCCAAGTTTGAAGCTAATATTCCAAGCATAGAAATGAATCATGAATGGACCGTTCGTTTTTTTTCAAGAATACAAGGTGTGTCATAAAAATGCCCTTTGAAGCTGTATTTACCAAGATAGGAAATGAACAATGAATGAAACGTTAATATTTTTCATATACATGGTGTTGTCATAAAAGTGCCGACTGAAGCTGTATTTACCGTAGAAAATAGACAATAATTGAATCGTTTAATTTTTTTTTCAGAATACAAGGGTGTATCAACAAAGTACATAAAAATTACGATCTTTTTGACAACATACATAACACATATATGCAAATAATAAGTATTTTTTGACACACACACCACACACACACAACACACACACACACACACACACACACACACATTAATATAATATATAATATATATATAATATATACTGGGTGTGTGAGAGAGTGTGTGTGTGTGGATGTGTGGGTGGGTGGATTGATTAGAATAGTGTTTCAAAAAGAATATTCCCTAATCTTATAATTGCCCATTCCTTGTTAAAATGACGGAAATTTGTAATTTTATGAGGAAGTTTCGTTCCCCGTCTCCTGCCTCAAACTAACCCGGTGACATCACAAAATATACAACCCAGCTCGTCGTAATTTTTATTTATTTATGGTAATTGGCGTAATTCTTATTTAGATAATGAAGATGGATATATAGTTTTGGAAAGACTGAAATTAGATTAGATAGATAAAAACACAAAATGATATAGATAGATAAGGAGACAAATGGAAGAATAGAATTTTCGACAAGTAACATGTTTGGGGGTGGGGTGCTTCTTTTTTTTGTCGTAAATTTCGCCCTTGGAGGTTTATTTAAAACTAAAAACAGACATTAACAAACACGAAATTAAAATAAAATTAGTATTTAAAGAATAGCTAGATAAATATGAACAAACTGAGAGATAATAGATAGATAGATAGGATAGATTATGAAGATGGATAGTTTTGAATAGACTGAGCTGGGTCGTTATTTTAATAGTCAACCGGTAGCACATTTTTGAGACAGGGGACCGGACGCACTTCCTCATAAATTACCGGAAGATTTTAAACAGTAGATCTTTACCTAAAACGCAAATTTGGCTTCGTTTAATTGCACAACATTTGTAGGATTTGTCAAACACAATTTCAAAAATTCTAGTTTGTACCAGTGAATGGCATTAATCTATGGAAAGAAAAACAAAAACATATATTTTGATTATTTTTAACAGCATTGTCAAAAGTTGATTAGATTACAAAATATCAAAACTTTTTTGCAAGATCCCTATTCGATGTGCTCAAAGATATCAATCTTGTGAAGTGCCCTTGTGGAATTGCTGGGTTTTTTTAAATCCACTTAGATGATATCACAAAAAATCTTTAGAACCACACGGACATTTAGGAAATTTAACAGTAAAAATCGAGCAGATAATACAAGCAATTTTATTTTTGGTTTCATTGCTCTGTCCATTTATTTGTTTGCACACATTGGTATGGTTTGAGTAATTTAATTCTATCTATATTGTCGTGTCAGTACTGCTGTGTTGGCTGCACACCTGGACCCTAACGAAGCGACTAGAGAAATAAACTAGATGGGAGCTGCACGAATGGCTGCGGGTGATCGATTGAACAGAGTCGTGGAAACAGCACCTACGAGAAAACAGCTGTACGGCCACCTGCCCATATGCCGGCGGGCGCACAACCATCCCGAATAAGAACGGACAAGGACAGACGCGGGAAACTGCCTGGAGAGAGCAAGGACGAACTCAAATAAGCGACGTCCTACTGTGGCGAAGCCAGCACAGGACAAAGCAGTCGGGGCCGACCAAGCAAAAACGTACGTTGTCCAGGAGCTCTGTGCGGAGACAGGATGCTGCATTGAGGAACTCCGAGAATGATGAGCGATAGGGACGGATGGGAGTGAGATTGTCATGGGATACCGCGCTGACGCGCGACATTGATGAGTGGAATGAGGATCTAGTATTAATTGATTTATAATTTTAGTATTATTTTAAGTAATTCAGAACCTTGTACAATCTTTAATGTTATCTGTACAACGTTTCGGCCGATTTGCCTACTGCCTTCTGGGGATTTATTGTCGGAGCTCGAGAGCCTTCTGAACTTGCGGAACCTTTTTGTCAAGAACTCGGGACCTTCCTTTTCGACTTCGGACGCCCTTCTAGTCGTAATCGGTGCAATCACAGAACTGTTGGAACCCACCCGTTTATTCAACCCACCGGTATCCTGTTCTCAATCCGCTAAACCATATCTGGGTACAGGTGTTTAAAACCGCCGTGAGCAGGTTAGTTTTATCCTAGATCGGCACGTGTGTTTACGTCGGCCGTTGCCCCCGCTATACCCGTCCAGTACAAAGGCCCAGCGGATCGGAAAAGCCCTTCCCCCCGGTTCTGCGGTGCTAGCTCATTAAGCGGCAAGTGCAAGCTGCCTCCGGTGATAGCGGCTGAAAGCCTCTGAAAGCGGAACCGCGACAGGTGGTGCTACGGGTACGAAAGGCGTCCTCTTTTCGTCCGCTGGAGCCTGCCATAGCGGTCGTCCTGTCGCTAGTAAAGTTCGCTACTACTGTTATATTATTCTATGTTACTTTGCCGGTGGAATTGAATAGTTTTGGATTTCCAAAGTTCCGGGTGAGGTTCCCCGAATACGACAAGAAAATAGTCCCGAGTTCGAAAAGAAATTCCTGAGTCCGACAAGAAATATCTGAAGAAGGCCCTATGCGTATCGTCCCACGCGGTCAACAATGCAGTAATCGCCGAATAATCCAAATAATACTTATCACCACTCAATCTAAAAATTCGACTTAAATCAAGTTTTCAGACATTGCCTACTCCAACGGCTGTAACCAAATTTTATTGGCTAATAATTTTACCTGTCGATGGGAATTCAGAGTTCCTTTTCTAGAGACCACGCGGGTTAGTTCAAATAAAGTCCTATTATGATGTCGACCATAATTATTTGTATTTACCCAAACGTACCTCACGCGACGTAGCCGGTGCGCTGACGGGAGGCCAAGTCCTATTGAATGTGGGCAACCCACAAACCGAAGCTCTGGGTGGTGGTGGCGAAAAATGGCGTTGTGATCAGCACGACGTCGGGCAATACCCAGTCATTCCTTTTAACTCCAGGCCAGGTGTGTGCCTGGGAAGGATGGCCCCCGGCTGGATCACGCCGATTAGATTTCATTCAATAGGACACATTGCCCTTCGAGCCCAATGTATTCAAGTGTGTTAGATATCTCGCAATGTGTCTTATATATCACTAAGAAATAAAGGGCGTTACAAATATATCGGTGTGCTAATGTTAACATACTAGTTGAAACAAAACCGGGTTAATAATAATTATTTGATTTATTGATCCTAATATTATGGTTTTATTCGCCTTCAACCTGGTTTAAAATCAATCCTATGAAATGATTTTATATAGAAACCAATTTTAGAAGTATTAAGTAGGATAGTGTGATCGTGAGTGTAGTTCTTTTATATGCGTTCTCATTTAACTTTTCATTAGTCTTTCCTAATTTAATATATTTTATTCGCATTAATTGGAAATACTTACCCCGGCAGGGCCGCATGAATTCCCCTAGCTCGTTTATTGAGAATATCATCAGATTCCCTGAAAGTTAGATACATCACAATAGAGATTATGAACTGTTAAGTCTTCAAAAGAAACCCATTCAATATTTAAATTTCAAATGGCGTTTTATTTGGCAATACAGGACCTGTGGATATACAAGAGTATAATCACTTAATCATTCCAACGTTTGATATATTACTTAAGCGCTTTGGGTAAATTCCCCGGTCAAATCATCCAGAAAAAGTAAGAATTGTCACCAGCGGCCCTTGCAATTCTCTGGGAGTTTCTTTTGCAGTTGTGGTTTATGTTAAATGTTAGACAATCCAACCGTATTTTTAGCTCTCCAATTGTGTGGGTTTTCGTTGAAAAATGGCGACTTTGTAATCTAAATTTTTGTTCCGTGATGAGCTCTAGAAGTTTCCCTATTGGTTTATAAATGCCATTTTTGTTCCACAATTCTTATTAAGAAATCTTAAAGAGAACGATTTTGTAGAAGTATTGATGATTTCTGATTTTTTCTACAAGATCAATAACCCGATGTGCACTACCGCTGAGAGACAACATGCTAGACAATTCTGATACAATTCGTTTCTAGGAGTTAGAGAATGTTAATTTGACATAATATTGAACTTTTTTGACCAAAAGATAAACTAACTTAAAAGTGGTTGAATTTGATAACATTTTGGACCTCCTTATAAAATCCAACCTTTGTTAGTGCAGAGGAGGGAAGACTCCAGAACTCGCAATAGCTCTACACGACAGCGAAAATACCGAGAGGTGAGAGAGACATTGTCGTCATTGTTTTCGCGACCCGAACGCAAATTTGGAGAGGCTAAAATGCGAGAAACCGTGCGCCAATTTTTTGGAATCGGAAGCTTCAAATTTTGTGGATGCGTCTAACGTTTGAGCAGAGTTCACATCGCGAAAAGAATTTCAGAAAAATTGAAGGTGGTTGGTGAAATTTACTTTGTCTGGAGGATTTGACAGATGAAATTAAAACAATAATCTTGATACAGTCTTCTCTCCTCTCTCATCTCGGCTCTCTCTCCTCTCTCTCTCTCGCGTCCTCCTCTCTCTTCTTTTCCTTCTTCAAATCTTTTGCTTTCCATTATGTTCGGACTGAACAAGATTAGCCGTACTCACCCTCTCTCTATCTTCCCCATCTTCTTCTTCTTCTTATAATAATTTTTCTGTGTAGGGTTTCTTTCTTCTGATAAAACGGAATGATCCATTGACTTAGCTGAGGTAACAACCTCACAAGAAATAAAAAAAAAATTAGCGGATAAGCGACACCAAATATCAGGACTACATCTTGAATGATTGGCCGGTCTATTTCTACCCTTAAAGTCTTTCAAGATGGATAACGGTCGGGAAATTAAGGAAGAAGAGTATTGCTATTAGAAGATTTAAGGTTTATAGACGAATTAATATTCAATGGGTTGCCATGTTCCGTTTATTCGAAAAATCTCTTGATTAATTCTCATTTTGGCAGGTACATCGCTTACGTATTAAATGTTCGGTGCCAGCGGTAGATATTGACCACCGGGTCAAATCCAGACTTAAGTTATTGATGCAAGCAAGGCTCCCCCCCATTGTGCAAACAGATCCCCTCGGCGAAATCTCGACCCCACCCCCTGTTGCGCTATATTTCGCTAAACTGGAAGATCTGGGGCATGATGTTATCATTTGTTTATGACCAATTATCCACTTGATACGGTAAAGTAATCGACTTGGGGTCACATTTTATGGAGATTCACCCTGAAATGCCGTATTCTTTCGGCCATTGCCGTAGACATTAGGACGGGCTGGTTGACTTTAATACTCTTCTTACATTACAGAGATACACAGAGAGAGATCAATCCTGTTAGAATATTTGGGGCCATCCTGTAGGCTCTAAGCAAGAGAGCTTGTCCAGTGGAATGGATCCTTGGTAAAGAGTCCTCCGATAATGAATCATTTGGTTCTTCTGGTAAAGAGTCCTCAGTTCCTTAGTCAATAGTCGTAAGTTCCCTCCTCAATGCCTGCAAGTGAACTGTCGCAAGTATCCCGTGTTAAGTAATGTATCCCGCCACGCAGTATGGCTTGTTGATTGGTCGGGGAGTAAACAACGTGACCTTGGCTAGTCTATAAATCCAGGTGGGAATTAGAGCACACCTTATATAAAATTTATACAAACATGGTCTACTATAGACAGATTATCACCCGTATGAAATCTATACGTTGTATCAATGCTACTGTATGGCTGCGTTACAATCTTATGGGCCATCCTGTAGGCTTAAGCCAGAGCGCTTGTCCAGTGGAACTGGATCCTTGGTAATCCTTGGTAAAGAGTCCTGGTATTGATAATCGTATGGTAATCCTGAGTATTGTATGCCCCTCTTAATGAGATAATTAGAATATGGCAGTGTGGGGTTAAGAGTGTGTCAGCCACGCAGTATGGCTAGTGATTGGCCAGAGGTATAAATCCACGTACTCTTTTAAGTCCAGGTGGGGAATTGGAGCACACCTTATATACAGAAATGTTCCAACAAACCCCTCCACAATACGGTTCTTGTTGCCATTTTAGGCCCTCAGAATTGTATATGTCCAGTTCAGTGGATATTAATTGAACAATTTCTATAATAATCTCTTTCTATATAATGTCTTAGTAGAGAACACAAGCTTCTCAGCTCTACTGAGAGTCGTCTCCGGTGCTGGGCATGTCCCCGGATGGAATGGGACGAATCCCGAAGGGACATCCTCTATGCAGAGATTTCGTCTGATAACACAGATGGGTCGCCCCCAGTTGCGTTTCAAGGAGATCTGCAAGATTATCTCAGGTGCTTTGGCATTACCCTTTCAGCTGGGAAATTTGGCTCTGGACGCCCTCGGTGGCGGTAGGCCTCTCCGTATTGGACTGTTCAGATATTTTGCCTCTCATCCCACTTATGAGGGCGTGGACACAAGGACATTTTTATGTGGGCCCACCCACAGCCCGAAGCGTATGGGTGGTTAGTGGAAAAATTGCGTCAATCCCGTCGGCTCAGGTGCTGGGCAATAAAATCCAGCCCTGCCCGTTTAAGTCAAGGGGGTAGGTATTGCCTGGGGGATAGCCCTGGATCGACGGTAATTAACTTTTAAGATCCAAGGCGAAGCCACTGGACCCCATCCCGTTGGGCGGGGTCTCTCCGTATTGAACTGTTCATGTCTGATGCAAACCTGGCGCAACACCATGAGATAAGAGATCCAGAAGAAGGCGGTGGCAACAAAAGTACTGGCACATAAACATCTTAGGGATAAACTTTCACATGCGACATCTGTGGTGGAGAATGTTTTTCGAACATTGGACTTCATAGTCACGGGACACACACAACTATATAGTCTTCCGAGACTGCAATGCCCAATCATTACTATGAAATTATTCTCGCATAACTTATAGGCTTTGATATTGTTTGAGTCTTCCAACAATTCTGTGATACCAGTGTTATATACCACATGCTCATGTTGCTGGTATATAACAATGTTCTTATGTGATAGGGGGAGAGTGAGAGATAGACAGAGTATCAGAGAGATATATGACAATGCATATTTGCATTACTTCTTTCTTATTATTTGGCCATCTGTGATCGTCCAGTCGCATCATTTCTTCTTCTTTTCTTGTCTGGGTTCTTGTTGTTGATTTATTTTCTGGCTAAGGCATTCATTGACCAACATCGCCAAGGTCCCAGGGGGCATCCCCAGCAATACCTGCCCCCTTGGTGGCAGGGCTGGGTTTATTGCCCAGTGCCTGAGGAGCCCCTTTGAGGGGAAATGCCGAAGGGATCGACGCAATTTTGTTCTTTCCCGCCCATGAGCTTCGGCTTGTGGGTGGGCCCACGTTAAAACGAGGCCTTGTGCCCAGCCCATACAAGTGGGGTATGAGGGAAAATACCCATTGACCAACAACGCCATGGTACTTTTTTTATACTTTTAATCTTAACTAAGTTTCTTTACTACCTAACACAGCGCGCGCAGTTGGTGAGTTCCAGCTAAGGCAAGAGACATCTCTCCCCCCAACATCTTGCCTGGAACTGAGGATCTAACTAGATCTCACGTGACTTCATGTGATTGGTGTTCCCGCCTCTGGGGTAAAAGATCCCACACGGTCTGTAACTTCCACTTGGGCTCCTTGTATTCTCGCCCTGCAGAATTACAGGGTGTTGCCAATAATCCACACTATCCATGGATTATGCAACACTAGCACATTAGGGATGTACAAACACAGGGGGGAGATCAATCCCACTACCAGGCTTCACTTCATATTTCCCTTTCAGCACGTGAGTTCGAATCTCAACGAAAGGTTATTTATTCACCCATACGTTTCTCACTTTGTATTATTTGGATTATTCGCACTATTGTCCGCATCTTATCTTTATATAAGTGGCATAATGGTTAGAGTCGTGGGAAATGGACTTGTCGACCCGAGTTCAAGATCCCGAACAAGGCTGTTTGCATTTCACATAGCGCTATAACCCTTGGAAAAGGTATGAATCCATATATTCTCCCTCCAGCTATGGGTAAAATAGTAGGGCAGATTGGGCTCTTTAACCTTGTGTAGGTACCAGTACAGGAGAGGGAAAACTCTGAATTCAAAATTCCTGAGGTCAGTCGTGATTGGGTCTGTGGCATTCCTTGTGCACCAATTCTTTCCTATCGACTGTGCCAAAAAGTGTGGATGGTCCAACACAAGCCTTCACCACTATAAACAAATCACTCGGGTTGTTCATTTTATTAACGCTCATGCGTCGAAAATCGACGAGAGAGTCCATTATCTTTATATAAACAACGTTCGACCGACGGATCCTCCGGAATTCTTTAGATGTTTCTTTTCGAACTCGGGAACCTTCTCAAACCTGGGGACGTTCGCTTCCAAGTCGGGAACATTCTTGTCGAACTCTGGATTATTCATATCTAATCGGGAACATCCACGGAACTTCGAACAGAACCCTTCCTTCAATCCACGGGTGTAGACTGTTCTCATTCTGTTATCTATGACCGGTACAAGTATTAACCCAGGTTAAATATTCTATTTTGGACACTTGGCGCAACAGATATAGAGGTCGAGCGAATACAATTCTAAGGGACAATCATCTCTAGGCTACGAGTTCAATCTTGACCAAAGGCGATAATAACATAAAAGATAGTTGCATCAATAAACAATAATTCCTGGAATTGACATTTCGTCTCAGAGTTTCAATGGGGACGCTATCATTACGTAGCGTTTTGATTTGCATTTTTCTTATATTTTGAGTATCAACAAAGGCTTATATATACTATAAACACAGGCTTACAAGCTTTTGCTTAGTCCACAGTTTTCGTTTTATATGATTAATGAATTAATAGCCCTGTTGATGTTTGGTTTAAAACCGAAAGAGTATAGCGCCGGCTTAAAAATGTCAATTTTCGACTTTTCCTGATTGTACACATTTTTGTACATTTCTACTGTCGGATTTATACCCATTTCTTTCTTGATATACATATATGTGTATACGTGTATATATCTGTGTGTGTGTGTGTGTGTGTGTGTGTGTGTGTGCTTGTGTTTATGTATGTGTGTATGAAGACTGAATTCAAAAGGAACGCATATAAAATGACATGAGAGAAAAAGTATATATATATATATTAATTATATATATATATAATGAATAGATAAATGTATGTATACAAATTGCACCAGTTTTAAGTGTCAGACTGTAAGCAGAAAAAGATTTGATGAAATATTGAGGAAAAATAAACAAAGATTGTGTGATTTATAATTAAAAAAAAACACACAATAATACCTGGAATGTCACGTGACGATGGAAGTAACCAATCAGAAGGCGCAGTTGCATTAACGTCGGAGCACTTCTTTCCAGTCAAACAGACACGCGACATCAGAACACACAGTCAGACATCCACATCCACAGACACGCACATATCCACATCAACACATTCACACACACATAAATACTCATACACGCATACATACAACAGATATACACACACTCATACATTCTGGGTAGTTTAATGCGTTGGCACATACACACGATCTATTATATGTATGTATGTGTGTATGTATGTGTGTATTTATGCATATGTGTGTTAACATGCGTATACATTGGTATATGAAGTAGTCAAACAATGTGTTTGAAATGGCGAAGGAGATTATGTGCTTAATTAAAGTCATACCTAATTTTGTTAATTAATTAATTATAATTAAATGAATTAGACGTGCATATCGATTTAAATGTAAAGCGTAAACAAATTGAGATAAAGTCGATCTCTGTATGTATATTTCAGCCTATTAGGCCTCATCAGCAGAGCTATAGACAGGGCAGTGCTTTGTGCGTGATTCGAACCCTACCTGTCAGGCTGACAGGCGGACATTCTAACCACTACACTAGCTGGCTTCCCCAGAATTTCTCGTTCATTTTAAACTGATATGTATATCGCACTTTTTGGGTGACTTATGGCTCGGCAGTTGGGTGACTTATGGGACGACAGTATGAAGTAGTCAAACAATGTGTTTGAAATGGCGAAGGCCGACAATTAATTTAATTATAATTAATTAATTAACAAAATTAGGTATGACTTTAATTAAGCACATAATCTCCCACACATTGGTATATGTAAGACAGGAGAATGACCAATGATTATAGATGCCCAATTATGGTCAGGTGCTATATGTAGTAGGAAGTGTGGCCGGATATGTAGTTATTTAAATTAGACGATTATTTCGTTATCTTCTCTCGATAGGAAACGATGGATTCCGTTGCCTGAGGGTTTTCTAGCCCTTTTCTGGCACATCTATCGGGAGCTCTATTCGCTTTGTTGCTTATTTATATAAAGGCCTACACGAGTGTCTGACTCATGTAGGTTCTTATAATCAGGCTCTACTTTGAGTATGGAGCACTTTTTACCAATATAAGTTAGAAAACTTCCCCGGTGCTTTTCTTTTGGCTACTACATATGATACTGATGATTATTTTCAGAAAGATTTGTTTCCCCAGATGTCAATTTGAAATTGTTTTTATTTTGAAAAACTAAGTTTTCTGATTTTTGTCCACACCGGTAGAGTTTATACATGAAAAAATCATATATATATATATATATATATATATATATATATATATATATATGTGTGTGTGTGTGTGTGTGTGTGTGTGTATTTGGGCAGCATTCTTTCATTTATACATGTAGAATTAAACAAAAGACACATCTCCTGTTTAACAATTTTATTTTTTATCTTTTCGAGTTTTTTGGCCAACTTTTTAATGCTTGGGTAGAATTCGTGGATAAGTCCACCAAAGTTCAGGTCATGAATAGTTTCGGCACTTCGAAGTGCCATCATTAGCCTCCACATTAATTTAATTAAAAAAAAACTGGAACACAACACTGATGATGGCACTTTAAAGTGACGAAAGTACTCGGGACCTGAACTTTGGTGTACTTATCCACGAATTACACCCAAACATTAAAAAGTTGGCCAGAAAACTTGAAAAGATCAAAAATAAAATTGTTAAACAGGAGATGTGTCTTTTGTTTAATTCTACATGTATATATATATATATATATATATATATATACACGTGGTAACATCTATCTATCTATATATCTATATATCTATATCTATATCTATATCTATATATATTTAGCAAGTTCTCTTCCTGTTTACATCTATATGTCAGTTCATCTATCTATACAGCTATATATATATATATACAAAAAAAAGAGACCCAGTCTCTACTGTATATTTAAAATTAATCACCTTTGTTCTTCTTTAAAGAATTACTTATACCTGTTAAAATATTTTAAACCTATTTAAACCCGAAAACCTATGAATTAGCAGAGGTGGTCACTTATCGGTATAGCTCAGTTGGTAGAGCGTCGGACTAGGAACCACAAGTTAGTGAGTTCGATACAGGCGATCGCCCACTCAGCGTATGAGTAGCACAGGGGTCTGTGCGGTAAAGCAAGGAGCTGATGGTATGTGTGGCGCTCCATCTCAGACGCCAAAATAATCTTCTTGGTCTAGCGCTAGTGAAAAGCGGATAGTCTCCCTCGCTATTTGGCTGATACTGACTATAGGCCACCCCGACGACTTTACTTTAATTAGTGATCTCTCTCCTCACATTAATCCTTTGTTGCGTTTTTTATAAAAAATATCATCATCATGTCGCGCTGTTGGCACGGCTATCCATGACAATCTCTCTCCATCCATCCCTATCGCTCATCATTCTCGGAAGGTCCTCTGTGCAGCATCCTGTATCCGCACAGAGCTGATCAATGTACGTCTTCGCTGGTCGGCCCACACTGGCGTGCCCGTCTGCTAGCTTCCACCGGAGGACATCGCTTATGAGTTCGTCCTTGCTTCTCCAGCAGTGTCCCGTGTGTCTTGTCCGTCTTACTCGGATGGTTTGGGTGATATGTGGTAGGTGGCCGTACAGCTGCTTTCTCGTGGGGTGCTGTTTCCACGTCTTGTTCAGGATCACCCGCAGCATTCTTGTGCAGCTCCCATCTAGTTTATTCTCTAGTCGCTTCGTTAGGGTCCAGGTGGTATATAAAAACTATACTGTGTGAAAATAAACATATTCTTTCTTTCTTTTTTTTTCTTTCTTTCTTTCTTTCTTCTGTATATTTATCTATCTATCTATCTACCTATCTGTACGGATTGTGTCTAGAAAGAAATCGACTTTTATTTCCCAAATAAAATTTATTGCCTGACTCACAGGGTTATCATACATATCTCCTTGAAAATAGTCCCCCCCCTATCCGATTGTCGATACCCCGGATATGTTTTCCCTGATATTGAACTTTTTTTTTTCTTTCTGGAAGTGTTTTCTGGAGATTGCGTGCATGTCTCGAAGAGAATTCTGTTTTATCTCTTTTATCTTTCAGGACAGACTTCAAATTTGGGGGAAAAAAGCTAAAGTTCGCAGGAATCATCCAAAAAAGTACGGTGTCTGATGGATGGGTGTTGTCTTTTACTACGCCAAAAATTCTAAATGGAATCTTCGACCGGGGACTAGCAAGACTAACCAATCACCGGATGGAACTTCGATTTGAAACATTCGTATAATACGAAACGTTACGTACGGCTCATATAATCTACTCAGTTGTTCTGTCTCTCTCTGTCTCTCTCTCTGTCTCTCTCTGTCTCTCTCTCTCTCTCTCTATATATATATATATATATATATTTGTTGGATTTTTTAAATATAATTGCTTTCCATAAGCAACTACCCAGGTTTCAGGCTATTTGACCATCATCAGGTTGCTAATAATTCTTCTGGTGTTTATGCGAAGACATTTCTTGCTGTTATATTTTTGGACCGCAAATTACGTCGGTTGATTATTGTGAAATTTTTCAATTTCTGCATTTAAAAAAAAATGCTCATAAAGTTATCTCCCTTTAATACTTTGAAAATTTGTTCTTATTTGGAATTATTGTAATCAACTTCATATGTTAAAAGACGTATGTCTTTTCAAATTTTCTGATGGTAAAGTCCTGTAAATTTCGCAATTTATTTTTCAGGGTGGATAGTGAGTTTCATTTATCGAAAATCCATTCTTTTATGGAATAATATATCCAAAATCACATTTGAAAAAGTCTGTTTATATTCAAACTTTCTACAAGATTTTTACAAGACTTTACCATCAGAAAGTTTGCGGCACACGCTAAATTTTTAAGCAGGGTTTAACAGGTTTAAATTTAAAGTTTTCGTTCTTAATGGTTTGCCACATGAAGTTTAAAAAACCTAATCTGCTCTACTATTTACCCATAGCTGGAAGGAGAATATTTAGATTCATACTTTTCTGAAGTGTTTTAGTGAAATGCATCCAGTCTTGATCAGGATTTGAACTTGTGTCACTGTATCCACTTCCTACAACGGTAACCATTACAGAACGGACGCCTCAGGTTATCAGTATATGTTTAATTATTATTATAGTAAAGCTGAGCGAATCAATGTTTTCTTCCCTAAGGTTTTTTCCTGTTTAGTTTAATGACTAAAATTAAATACTGAAATATTCCTTACACGTGGGATTGAATTATGTTTGAAAAATAATTAATTTCCATCGTTTTAATTAGCAGTAAATTGCAATTAACTCACAAAACAACCCATCTCTCACTTATGTTATCGCCTATCAATTTCCACACCCTCTATATATTTTATTCCCCTCGGTATTAAATTTTTAGTATATCTGTGGGAGCAACGGGCGTGAGAATAACTGCTACTATAACAAACTCAGCAGTCAGGAGATATCTCTTTTCACCACCCTCTTTAGCTTATAACAATCCCCAACTTCCCCGCTTCTATTTCACTTCTGACAATAGTTTTTTAAAACATTTTATTTTATTTCGAAAACTTTTTTCATTAGTTTTCTTTGAGAGAGATTAATTTTGATTTTGCATGAAAAAATAATTTTCAGTCATCCCCACATCTTGGCTTCTTAACACTGTAGCTATTAATACAATTTCAAGAATTAGGTCAATTTAAATTTAAATTTGGTCAAACTTTCCCTTTCTTAAAAATCTCACAAAATGATTTTAAGGATTTTTTAAAAAACCGGCCGTATTTGACTTTTAGAAAATTAATTCACTTTGCAAACTCACTTCTTTTCTGATCACAATGAGTGCTCAATGGGTGACCCAACGAGTCAGGTTTATTTTAGTATGTTTATAGATGAAGATGTCTGTGTGTTTGCTTGACGGGCGCCTCTATAGTTGCCCGACAAAGAAACCTTTTCCCAATTATCAATATATATATTTACCCAACCCCTCCACACGACAGAATGCGACACTATGCCAGTTTATTAAGCAGAATATAACAGGTTTGAATTTAGAGTTTTCGTTCTCCTATACTAGTTGTCATACCAATATTAAAAGCTCACTCTGGTCGTCGATTTACCCATAGCTGGAGGGAGAGTAGGATTCATATCTCTTAATATATAGCTTCGAGCCATTATATAAGAATTATTGAACTATTTATTAAATTACACAGAGCGAATCATCAATAAGAGGTCGAGATTACCAGTTGAATAGATATCATCATCATTTCGCGCAATTAGCACGGATATCCATGACAATCTCTCACCAACCCTCCCTATCATTCATTGTGCCAGAGAGGTCCTCTGCGCAGCATCCAGTATCCTTGCATAGTTGGTCAATTGGACTCATACCTTTCCGAAGTGTTTTAGTGAAATGCAACCAGCCTTGTCCAGGATTTGAACTTGTGTCACCGTGTCCATTTCCTACAACGGTAACCATTGCACAACCGGTGCCTTCAGTTATCCGTATGTGTTTATATATATGTGTGTATTTGGGCAACATTCTTTCATCTATTCATAAAGAATTGAACAAAACATGTTTCCTGTTTAACAAATTTCTTAACGATCTTTTCAAGCTTTCTGGTCAACGTTTTTATATTTGGATGGAATCTGTGGGTTAATCCACCATTTCCCCCAGACAAGTGCCGAAAGTACTTGGGATAAAAACTTTCGTGGAATAATCCATTCAAATATAAAAAAGTTGGCCAGAAAGCTTGAAAAGATCGTTAATAAAATTGTTAAACAAGAGACATCTGTTATGTTCAATTCTACATGTTTATAAATGAAGGTGTCTATGTGTTTATATGTGCGTGTGTATGTGCGCGCGCAAAGGGGAATTGTTTGAGCTTGAAGAGAAATATATTTTTTTTTTTTTATATTTTATATTTTTTATATTTTTTTATATTTGGATGGAATCTGTGGGTTAATCCACCATTTTCCCCAGACAAGTGTCGAAAGTACTTGGGATAAAAACTTTCGTGGAATAATCCATTCAAATATAAAAAAGTTGGCCAGAAAGCTTGAAAAGATCGTTAATAAAATTGTTAAACAAGAGACATATGTTTTGTTCAATTCTACATGTTTATAAATGAAGGTGTCTATGTGTTTATATGTGCGTGTGTATGTGCGCGCGCAAAGGGGAATTGTTTGAGTTTGAAGAGAAATATATTTTTTTTTTTGAATAGCAGAAAAATGATCTTATGACTCATGCAACAATAACAGAAAAAAACAGGTTAAATCGAACTTAACGGACCTAAATTCCACCACCGTATGTCACCTCGCCGAAATAAAAAAAAAATACTAAAAATCAGGGAATTAACCAAATTTAATGACATTTTCAGTATTGATATAATGATGAATAAGAGATATAATGCACCAGTTATTTTATTTAAAAACTTATATATTTTTTCAGGAAGCGCGTGGTGTAATGGTTAAAGTCATGGGAAATGGACTCGTCACCCCGAGTTCAGATCCTGGACATGGTAATTGCATATCACTTAGCGCTAATACCCTTCGGAAAGGTATGAATCCTAATCTCCCTCCTGCTATGGATAAATAGTAGGGCAGACTGGACTCTTTAACCTTGGTTAGGCAACCACCCTAGGAGAAGGAAAACTCTGAATAGAAACCTGTTGAACTCCGCTTAAGAAATTGATCTTGTGTCACATCCTGCTCGTGCGGAGGGGTTGGTAATTTTTTTTCCAGGTCAGTTAACTTTGAACCACGTATTGTTGAGGCGTACCACTGATTCTCAAAGATGCGTGGTATAAAGTTAACTGACCTGATAAAAATGTTAAAGTTTTTTGATAGAATAACTGGTTCATTAATATATAAAATGAAAATTTCATTAAATTCGGTTAATTCCATAATTTTGGGTTTTTTTTTTCTTTCGGCGGGGTGATATACGATAGTGGAATTTAAAGCCGTTAAGTTCGATTTAAAAAAAAAAAAAAAAAAAAAAAAAAGAGAAAAAGAAGAAGAAGAAGAAGAAGAAGTGATAATTGAATTGTAAAAATGTTTGAAAAAGAGAAGAAGAAGAAGAAGAAGCCGGACAAATTTCTTTAATCACAGTGCAAGAAAAACGACAACAGTGATGTACTGATAGATGAACCAACCTGGTAACGAGATTGCTACAAAAGACAAAGAGGAAGAAGTTTGAGAGTTTACCGATTAATAACGCCTGACCTTCTTTTCAGTAAGATGTTTTCGCTGTTCCAAGGAAGAGAAAAGTCACAACAAAACGAGGAAAAAAAAAACAAAAAACGAGAAATGAAATATAGATAAATGTACCATATGTGGGTCACACTATAATAAATAACTCACTCTGTATTATTTTGTTGTCGTCTGTGTCAAATATACGTAAATGTATGGCACAAGGTCATGGACATAATAATAGAATATTATCGAGAAGAAAAGTTTTAAAGGGTTTCCCCGCCAGTAAGTTTTGGCCTTTTTATCAGTAAGATGATTTCGCTGTTCGAAGGAAGATAAAAGTCACAACAAAACGAGGACAAAAATAAAACGAGAAATGAAAGAAAGATAAATGTATGATATGTGGGCCACACTATAATAAATAAATGTCTGTGTATTAATATGTGATCATCATATGTTTTTTTGTTGTTGTTGTCTGTGTCAACCATACGTAAACGTATGGCACAAGGTCATGGACATAATAGAATATTATTGAGAGGAAAAAGTTTTAAGGGTTTCCTGGCCATTAGGTTTTGGACTTCTTTTCAGTAAGATGGTATCGGTGTTCGAAGGAAGATAAAAGTCACAAAAAAAAATCGAGGACAAAAATAAAACGAGAAATGAAAGAAAGATAAATGTATGATATGTGGGCCACACTATAATAAATAAATAAATGTCTGTGTATTAATATGTGATCATCAAATGTTTTTTTGTTGTTGTCTGTATCGACCATACGTAAACGTATGGCACATGGCCATGGACACAATAATAGAGTATTATCGAGAGGAAGAGGTGTGAGAGTTTCCCCGCCAATAACTTTTGAGCTTCTTTTCAGTAAGATGGTATCGCTGTTCGAAGGAAGAGAAAAGTCACAACAAACGGGGGAAAAAAAGAAGAGAAATGAAAGAAGGAAAGATAAATATACGATATGTGGGTCACTCAATGATAAATAAATCACTCTGTATTAAATTGTGATCATCAAATGATTTTTGTTGTTTGTGTCGACCATAGGTAAGGTTCGAACCCAGTGTGGCAACGTCAATTTGTCTTTGCCCAGGACCATGTGTAGTAAATTCATCGTTGGTTTAAAAAAAAGGAGTATAACATTATCATAGCGTTATAAGTTTACTGGCGATATTAGATTAAATACTTAAGATTAATTATGATAAGTAGCAAATATATGCACCCTTCAAGTGGGAGTACTTTGGTTTTAATGGAATAAAATATACTAAATTATAAAGGCTAATGAAACTAGATAAGAATGTAGATGAACATATTTGAAACCGAGGGGGTATATATAGAAAAATAGAACAACTGAAACTTACTCTTCCATCACTCCCGTCTTTCATTACTAAATTTTCCTAATTTAACTATTTAGTTAAAATAGGAAGTAAAGAATAAAATGACAGTTATTTCTTCTTGTTAATGGATTTCTTTTAAGATTTATCCCCGGGATTTTTTATTATATTCATTAAGATAAAACCAAACAAATAGAAATCAATAATAATAAGTACATATTTATTAAAATCAAATATTTAATATCAGTATGCTAATTAGCCTTATTACCGGCTATTTTGTATATATATATATATATATATATATATATATATAATTGCATGTTATTAGTATGTAGATATGGCCAACAGTATTAATAGTGTAAAATAATTTTTATTATTAATTGAGGTTTGAATAAAAATAAAATAATCAAGAATGTGACATAAATAACAAAGGGAATTGTGACTTGAGTAGTAATATAGTTTCGGTTACAGACAGAAAAACACAGAATCTCCATTATAATAAGATTTATCAAAAATTAGTTAAAATACTTTCGATAATGTCCTGTAAAAACATAACCATAAGAATTATGGTAAGATACATACTGAGACGACGGGTAGTATCACGATAGTTGGTGCACTGACCTATTATGCATTGGTTCAATCTGTGTGTGATTTGAAAGCCAAAGAGTCGAACGTGCTATGTACCAGTGAAGGTCACCTAAATTCTTTTAAGGTCAAATCTAAAGTTCCCGTCGATAACAAATTCTGGGCCGTTTTGTTAAAACAAAAAATGATAAAAGTTCATTGTTAATTTTGATTTTTGGCGAGACAGAAATATTCGTTTCAAATTCCTAATGTCAAACGAGTACAATATTGATCGGAAATTTACAGCTTAAAGTATGGCACAAGGCCATGGACACAATAATAGAGTATTATGGAGAGGAAGAGATTTGAGAGTTTCCCCGCCAATAACTTCTGACTTTTTTTTCAGTAAGATGGTTTCGCTGTTCGAAGGAAGAGAAAAGTCTAAAAAAGAAAAAAACGAAAAAAATGAAAAGAAATAAAAGATAGAAAGATAATTATTTCTCTGAATTTTTGAGATGAGGCTTGATATGCATTTTTAAATTTAAATAAATTGCGGCCCCGAACATGAACGTTCACACAAACGTTCGTTTGTACCTTCGTATCAGTTTATTTATTTCCGTCCTTCCATCATATATATTTCGCTCTTGAAGAAGACCGCTAAAGGTTGAAACAGATTCTGTCAACACCATTTGTTTTTTCAAAAAATGTTTAATTCATACTGTCGGATTCACTTCGATTTACACACACACACACACACACACACACACACACACACACACACATATATATATATATATATATATATATATATCATTAAAATGTTATACCATTATAATAATAAAGTGGCTCTACTCACGTATTGAGCACTTTATATTTGTTGTATCGCTGTCTTATCATTGTGAACCTTATATCAACTAACCATTATGGCCAATTTCACCAGTAAGTCACCATTTTCATATATAAAATATATATAATATATATATATATATATATATATATATATATATATATATGTAAGAGGAACAAAAGTGATGATACATTTCTTTTGTATTATTTACTTATTTTGATTATTCTTAAATAATTCCGACCTTAGCTTATCTCAACTTTTTCCGAACATTTGACAGCCGTTATATGAAATAATCGATACTCCATTAAGTATTGAACTATGTTTATCGATCTATCCTGAACTTTTGCCTGCTATTATCTATTGTATTAAATTTAAGAGTAAGTAAAAAAAAAGTCGTCGGGGCGGCCTAAATTCGGTACGAGACTGTTTGCATTTCACATAGCGCTAATACCCTTTGGGAATGGTATGAATCCATATATTCTACCCCTATGGGTAAATAGTAGGGCAGACTGAGCTCTTTAACCCTGGATAGGTAAGGAGAAGAAAAAACTCTGAATTGAAACCTGTTAGACTTCGCTTAAGAAATTGACCTTGTATCGCATCCTGCTAGTTCGGAGGGGTTGGTAAATATATATAAGAGGTTTCGGCTGAAAAGTTCATAGGCTGACCAAAATAAAAGTAAAAAAGTGATTTTTTAGGAGTGGCCTATTGTCGGTATCAGCTGAACAGCAATGAAACTTTCAGTTTTTAAAACACAAATAAAAATACACTCATCCATATAGTGTAACCTGTCAACAGATGAACTGGTCACGCATCTCTGCCCTTTCATCAAACTATGTTTACAAGACTGTCAGTTGGCTGCTTGATATTATAACATGAAAGGTGTATCTATGAGAAACAAGGATCGTGTCGAACCGGATACAGAGGGAAATAAATAAATTGAGGCTAATAGATTATGGATTAGCTTTTACAGTGGGCAACATAGCCTAATAGATAAGGGATGCTTCTCCGAGAGGTGTGCTTTCAGGAGGTGTTGGATTATTTTGAGATATAAGAAGTGCTAAAGTCTACCTCTTAAACTTATAGACTCTGCGTCGGTGCGTGGATTATAGCCAGCCAATCAACAGCTTGAATGCGTGGTTAGTTAACTATTTAATCGCCGATCTTGAAAGCCTTTCATTTGCACGTATTTGACACAGACGAATGTATCTGCAGCAAAGGACACAAAGGATTCTATCGAACACTAAGGAACACCAAAAGGATTCTACCTAACATTAAAGAACACCAAGGATCTCCACTGGAAAGTGCTCTCACTTGCAACCTAAAAATGACAACAAAAATCTTAACAAGCAGAAAAGATTTCCAGATTTAAATGTTCGTGGAGGCTTATTCCTAATGTTCAATCTACCTATGAAACTAGAAGGACGATAATATATAATAATATTAATACATATAATAATATATAATATATAATATATAATAAATATTAGTATAATATTATTAATAACAATTATATTTATATAAAATATTACATTATTAATAATAATAATTTATAATGAATAATCATATATATATATGTTGTGTGCGTATGGTAGAGGGAAATACTTAAATATCGGTCATATTAGTAGTTATAGATCTATTCCCACTCTAATGTATCTGAGTTTTGTCACACTGCCAACTGCTAACATCAACTAACCTGGTGATTTACATACACAACACACCACACACACACACACACACACATATATATATATATATATATATATTATATATAATATTAATATCTTAATCATTGTATGGTATTCAAATTATTTTTCAAACTCAATTTTTTAAACACATTTTTCTAGAATTCATTTTTTTCCTATTTAACCCATAGATGGTACCGTAACATATACTACCACTCAGGGTCAGGGTGGACCTGGAAGTATTGACGGTGAAGGGGTATTCCGCATTCCCCAGAGCTCCAGAATTGGAACTTCACCATTGGATGCAGTTTAAAATCATATTCAGGACGAAATGGAATCTATGTTAGCGTGTTACTTACTTGATGATGACAAGTAGGCCGTAACTCAATACCGACCCTGTTCGCAACGATATGTTGAAGTAAGTTAGGTTTGAACAATAACAACTATTGGAATATTTTTGAATATAAGGTGTGCTCTAATTCCCCACCTGAATTTATAGACTAGCCAAAGTCACGTGGTCTATTCCTCTGGCCAATCACTAGTCATACTGCGTAGTTGATACACTACTTAACCCCCCACACAGGCCATAATTCTAATTGCACTCATTGAGCAGGGACTTACAATAGCAGACGATTACCAATACTCAGGACTCTTTACCAAGGATCCAATTCCACTGGACAAGTGCTCTGGCTTAAGACCTACAGGATGGCCCAAAAGATTGTAAAATGTTATGGGCCCAGGAACTGAGACCTCCTTACCAGAAGAACCAAAGGATTCATTATCGGAGGACTCTTTACCAAGGATCCAATTCAACTGGACAAGCGCTCTGGCTTAAGACCTACAGGATGGCAAAACAGATTGTAACAACAAGCACAACTAAACTGGTGCCCAAAGCGACTGGAATTTATAGCGGTCAGCATATTCCATGCATGCATTTGGCGATTTCCTTCCCTGAGTCCTGATTGGCTGCTTGGCTTTAGTGGTGTTATTGTTAAAGATAAATAACCTACCATTCTGCATTAGGCTTCCGACAATTCAGGATCTGTATTAAGTTAAATTATTTTTTTTAAATTAGTGAAATAGATCACTAATTAGGACTGAGCCTATTCTAGTATTGACCCCCCAATGAGTTTAATAGGTTTGAATTGAGAGTTTTCCTTCTCCTAGACTGGTTGCCTAACCAAGGTTAAAGAGCCCAGTCTGCCCTATATTTACCCATAGCTGGAGGCAGAGTAGTTGGATTCATACCTTTGCCAAGGGTATTAGCGCTATGTGAACTGTAGCTTCGTCCAAGATGTGAACTCGGGTCAACGAATCCATTTCCTACAACTCTAACCATTACACCATGGTTAATAACCTTAGTTACGGCTTGCTTGCTGCCTTGTCTGCCAATTTGACGATAATTGGAATATTGCTTCTACAATGATGACGATAATGATGATGATGTGATAATTGCAAATGTTTGGTATCAGAATATGTTTAGTTTGATTACTGTTTCTTTCCCGAAAAACAAAAGAGAATTCATTTGATCTTTTATTGAGAAACTCGCATTTAAAATTTGAAGCACAAATTAAAAAGATAAACATCAAGTTTTTGTTTTGTTAGAGAAGCGAATCTGATATCTCATGCATGTTTATATTGTTTCATAGATGTTGCGATATCAGTCAATTGGTATCTCAATAGAAATTGAGGCGACAAAGAAACTCACATTAATTAATGTTCATTTTCGATTTAGCTACATCAGTAGAGCATGCCCCTCGGAAACACAAGGTACCGGGTTCGATACCGACCCTTACCAATTCCGCGAATGAGTAGCGCAACTTGGATCTGTGCAGTAAATTTATGCAACAAAGAAACTCACATATGTAGGAAGCGCGTGGTGTAATGGTTAAAGTTATGGGAAATGGATTCGTTGTCCCGAGTTCAAATCCTGGACGTGGTAATTCCATTTCCCTAAGCGCTAATACCCTTGGCAAATGTATGAATCCTAGTCTCCCTCTAGCTATGAGTAAAATAGCAGGGCAGACTGGGTTCTTTAACCATGGCTAGGTACCAGTCTAGGAGAAGGAAAACTCTGAATTAAAATCTGTTGAACCACCGCTTAAGAAAATTGACCTAGTTGTCGCATCCTTTCTGTGCGGAGGAGTTGCTATATATATATATATATAATATATAATTATATATATATTATATTTGTTGGAAATAAAAAAGGCCTTAAAATACCATGGGTATGGACCATTTTCCACTCGCGAATATGCTCACGAGCTTCTTCAGACACTGATATATTTTATTTAAACAGGCATATATGGCCAAACTCATTTTTATTTCATACATTTCACCTCCTTCAAAAGGGGTGATTCCGTTGTTGGTCGGTTCGAGAACTTTCTTTCATCCAAATTGTACTATAAAACTATATATATATATATATATATATATATATATATAGTTTTATAGTACAATGTGGATGAGAGAAAGTTCTCGATCCGACCAACAACGGAATCACCCCATTTTTCTCTTGAAACGTTTTGAAGGGTTAAAAACTGGAGGAACGATGTGTGAAGTGGAATTGTAAGATAAATTGTCTGGTCAAACATGTAAGTTTTTTTTTGGCTCAGGATTTCGAATGAATGATTTATTAACGTTGGGAATCAGATTTTCTCATGTTGAGAAGTTGAGGTAAGACAAAGTTTCTACAAAGGTTGGCTTAGAAAATAGCACGAAATAGAAGGAGAATAAATAGAAAAAGTGAAAAGAAAAAATATGGGATAGGGATAAGGTATATAGAGAGAAGAGAGAGAGAGAGAGAGAGAGAGAGGAGAGAGAGGAGAGAGAGAGAGAGAGGAAGAGAGGAAGAGATAGGAGAGGAGAGAAGAGAGAGAAGAGAGAGGAGATAAGAGAGGAGAGAGAGAGAGAGAGAGAGAGGAGAAGAAATTATTATGGGATAGAAGGGAATATGAGTAAAGAGAGAGGAGAGAGAGAGGAGAGAGAGAGAGAGAGAGAGAGAGGAGAGAGAGAGAGAGAAGTAGAGAGAGAGAGAGGAAGAAAAAATGGGATAGTAATAAGGTAATATGAGTAAAGAGAGGAGTAGAGAGAGAGAGGAAGAGAGAAGAGAGAGAGAGAGAGAGAGAGAGAGGGGGGAGAAGAAAATATGGGATAGTGATAAGTAATATGAGTATATATTATATGTATATGTATATATATATATATATATATATATATATATATTATATATATAATAGAGAGAGAGAGAGAGAGAGAGAGAGAGAGAAGAATATGGGATAGTGAAAGGTAATGTGAGTATAGAGAGAAGTAGAGAAGAGAGAAAGAGAGAGAGAAAGAGAGAGAGAGGAGAGAGAGAGAGAGAGAGAAGAAGAAGAGAGAAAGAAGAAGAAGAAGAAGAAAATATGGGATAATGATAAGGTAATATCAGTATATATATATATATATATATATATATAGAGAGAGAGAGAGAGAGAGGAGGAGAGAAAGAGAGAGAGAGAGAGAGAGAGAGAGAGAGATAAGAAGAAAAATGAAGTAGAAATACGGGATAATGGTAAGGTAATATAAGACAGTAAAAAAGAGAGTTAAGAAAAAGAACAAGAAAAAGTAGAAGACGAAAGAAAGAAAAAGAAATTATAGAGTAATATGTTGCTACTCAGACTTCAGTGAGAAACCACCAGCTAAAACTGGCGTGAAAATCTCGCTAAGAATAAACTACTACTCGTCCTACAACAACAACAACAACAACAACAAACAGCTATCGGGGTGGTAGTAGCTATTAGGATCCCAACTTTCGAAAGGTCAAGAAATGTGTTTAAAAAGTGCTTAAAAAAATGAGTTAAAATATCCAACAAGAATGAATAAAACCATACGTTTTCTGCGTAAAATAACCCAACAAGGGTTGACATGCCGTAAAATTCACCCAAACAACCAATCAGAAACAACAACAATAACAATCAGTATTGTTGGAATATTTTGTATATATAGTTATTTACTAAGCTTAGCTTAGATATGGCACAAGGCCAGAAGTATGGGGCTCCCAATGAGAAACGAACTCAATAACAATGGTTTGCGAAGCGAGCTTGCTAACCATTGCACCACGTGAGGTGCCCTAGAATATTTTGTATATACAGTTATTTACTAAGCATAGCTTAGATGCGGCACAAGGCCAGAAGTAGGGGGCGCCCAATGAGAATCGAACTCACTAACAATGGTCTGCAAATCTAGATTGCTAACCATTACACCACGTGAGGTGCCCTAGAATATTTTGTATATATAATGTGTGCTACAATTCCCCATCTGAATTTCTAGACTACCCGAGATCACGTGGTTTATTCCTCCGGCCAGTCAACAGCCATAATGCGTGGCTGATTCACTACTTAAACACTGATACAGGGCATAGTTCTACTAGCACTCATTGAGGATGGACTTACAATACTCAGCACTCTTTACCAGAAGAACCAAAGGATTCATTATCAGAGGATTACCAAGGATCCAATTCCACTGGACCAGCGCTCTTGCTTTTAAACCTATGAACCATAAGATTGTAACTACTACTACTACTACTACTACTACTACTACTAATATAATAATAATAATTTTGTTATTAAAAAGGTTACCTCGATTGGACCAAAGAGAATCACTGATGATTCATGC
>CM042162.1:4217765-4242765 GCA_023376005.1 Doryteuthis pealeii
CTCCAATATGTTCGGTCTCTGGCTGCGTCTTGCCAACTGCCTATGGGGATGTTAATGTCCTCTAGGTTTCTCTTGATTTTATACCGTCCAGGCTTCCCACGCCCAGCAGGAGGGTTGTGAGAATTATGGTACGGTATACTGCACATTTAGTTCTTAAGGAGATGTCTCCGTTGAACCAGTCTCGCCTCTTCATCCAGCTAAATGCTTTGGAAGCATTTGAAATTCGGACATCAAACTCTGCATTGAGTCTATTCTTGTTTGACTAAGCTTAGTAAATGACAATATCATATGACGCGTAGGAAGCGCGTGGTGTAATGGTTAAAGTCATGGGAAATGGACTCGTCGCTCAGAGTTCAAATCCCGGACGTGGTAATTGCATTTCACTTAGCGCTAATACTCTTGGGAAAAGTATGAATCCTACTCTCCCTCCAGCTATGGGTAAATAGTAGGCAGACTGGGCTCTTAAACTTTGTTTAGGCAACCGATCTAGGAGAAGGAAAACTCTGAATTCCAACCTGTTGTACTCCGCTTAAGAAATTGACCTTGTGTCACATCCTGCTCGTGCGGAGGGGTTGGTAAAATATATATATTATATGACGCGGGAAATTATCAGTAAGCACAAATATTTCAACCAAGCATTGACATTCATTTGCAGTGTTGGTTATGTTAATCCCTTTGAAGTGTAGCCTCCACATTTTCTTTGAATCGGTTTTCGTTTCGGGGAATATGTTTTAGTTTAATTTGACGATCGAAATTGAATTATGAATTATGAATTCCTGGTTTCAATGTTGAAGTTTTAGTTTCTCATTTTTTTTTCTTCAGGGTCGACAATGCCATCTTGTGCCTTAAGAAAACATTTACCTTTGATCAAGATCCGAACATTTAAACAATAAATGATCAGTAATCAATACTATCCGTTCACAACAGTAAGGTAGGTCGATTTTTAACTTTTTTATAAAGGATTAATTTATCTCAAACAACGAAAGTTGTATGTTGATATAATAAGTACTGACATCAAAAACTAGATCTCTTACTTGCAGCATTGTTTCAGGAAATAGCATCTAAGATAGTCAGTCAAAATGCACTAAAAATCCTCTTTCTCGCAATATTTGGCCCTGAAACTGATTAGAAAATTTAGCAATTCCCTTATTAAAAACTGAATTTTATTTTACTAAGATTAAACAAATAAGATAATATAACTAGAATTAGAATTTAAGCATTTAAATTTAAGCACATTCTATTCTATTTAAACCATAGATGGGACCCTAACAGGTACTACCACTCCGAATTAGAGTGGGTCTGGGAGCAATGGTGATGAAGAGCTACTCCACATTCCTCAGACCTCCAGAACTGGAACCTTACCATCAGATAGAGTTTAACGTCATACCCAGGACATGTAGACCCGCAGCCACTGCCTTCTTACCCTCAATAACTGCCTTCTGTGCCATTAGCCATTGATAATTCATTGGTAATATTTACTTGGAAAAAATAAGCATCTGATTTCAAGACGCTGATAGCTTGAAAATGACAGATTTGGAAATGCTCCAAAATTTGAATGTGACAGATCTAGAGAATACGCTGATGGTCTGAAATTGACAATTCTGGATAATACGTTAAAAGTCTTAAGCATCATCGCCAGAATCTATGATATGCTGTTTTTTACCTCTTAAATTAAGCTGTAACAGGGATAACATTTTTAAAGATTGAAATCTATTTCCTCAAACAAAGGCAAAAAATTTAAAGAAAAATATTTTGTGTGGTAATTCTTCATGTTAATTTGCAGCTTTCGTCACATGGGAGACGTTACAGTTCTAAAATCGACCTACTCTATCCCAACTGTCCAAAATATCAAAATTATCCACATTAAGCCTCATCTCAAAAATATAAACAAATAATACTAAATGAAAAGCAATAAATATTATCCGTTCAATAAAATTTTATGTAAAAATCCTTCCCCTTTCACACAACGGAAGAATAGAGACGACGTTAATTATCGTACACATCTTTGGATTCATCAACCTTCTAAAATGGAGGTAGAACAAAAAGAGGAAAAAAAGAAGAAAGGGAAATGTCTTTAAACCTGAGAACAATGGCAGTCATTAATGTCTCGTTATATGTGCGTTGTCATGGAACCGGATATTTCATTACGTGTATCCATTAATTGCTATTTCGAAGCCATATGCTAATCCGATCTCACTGACAAGTTTAAGCGACAATTCTTCCAAGCCGTAATTGTATCAGTACTACTGTACGGCTGCATAACATAGACCCTAACATACAAAAAATAAGAAAAAAAGAGATTGAAGTTTTACCATTTCAAGATTATATTTCAATACAAATGATGGATTTTCTTGCTGTTTTTTTTTTTTATTATATATATATATATATAATAAATATAATAAACAAAGCGTGTTTAGATCCTTGCGGAGAGAAAAAACCGCGGGGAGTTTGATTGTAAAAATACACTCGGCCATCCTCAACTAAAAGAAAAAAAAAAAAAAAAAAGACAAAAGACCGTTAGAAAAAAATTAATATGTATTATTCCAACGTTTATAGCATATGTATTATATTCTTTTTCCGCTAGTTTTTGTAGAAAGCTTTGATAATTAAATGCAAACCTCTATTAGTTGAGGATAGTAATCAAGAGAATCGAAACGACACTTTCTCTTCGATAGTATTTTAGTTGAAGTTTGTTTTTTCATTATATCTTAATAGTCGGATTAATCTTTTACTCATATATTATATATATATATATATATATATATATATATATATATGTGTGTGTCGGATTCATATCCATTTTACTTTTCATTTATATATATGTAAGGTAATCCAAATCGTATATCTTATTATAATGGAGATTGTGTGTTTTTCTGTCTGTAACCGAAACTATATCACTACTCAAGTCACAATTCCCTTAATTATTTACGTCACATTCTACAGGATTTTATTTTTATTTAAACCTCAATTATTAATAAAATTGTTTTACATAATTAATACTGTTGACAATATCTACATATTAATAACATGCAATTGTATTTGTATATACAAATAGCAGTTTACAGTGTGAATAGGAAGATTAATTTGCATATTGATATAAAAAATCTGATTTTAATAAATATGTGCTTGGTATTATTGATTTCTAATTGTTTGATTTTATCTTAATGAATATTAGCAAAAATCTCGGGGATAAATCTTAAAAGAAATCCCTTAACAAGAAGAAATAACTGTAATTTTATTCTCTACTTCCTATTTTAACTAAATAGTTAAATTTAGGAAAATTTACCAATGAAAGACGGGAGTGGGGGAAGAGTAAGTTTCAGTTGTTCTATTTTTCGATTATACATCCTCAGTTTCAAATATTTTTATCTGCATTCTTATTTAGTTTCATTAGCCTTTCTAAAATAATCGAATATTTTATTACATTAAAACTTAAATACTTGCACCCTACGGAGGGTGCATATATTTGCTAGTATATATAATGTAGTAAGGGATGATTCCACCTGGGATCCTCAAAATATCACTGTATAACCGTACTGTATGCTCCTGTAGGTGCAAACAAATATTCATACAATGATTTTCATAAATCCCTAAAGAGAGCTCAATGTATAATAATCAATAAATTAGATTAAATACAGAGCAATATTTAATTTTCAAAGAAAGAAAAAACTTAACAAACCAACATTCCGAAATAAATTTATTTCGACCAAAAACTCAAAAGGCTTTTAAAATTTTTTACAAAATTAAAAAAAAAACCTTGAGAGATTGGCCTCTTCGGATGGAGAATACAAAATGAAGGGATTCACCTAAAAGGATTTCACCCTAAAAAATCAGGTCAGACAGCAAATATAAGGATGAAATTCTAATTTTAACAAAGAGATTCAAAGAATAAACAATTTTCTGTTCAGCTGACATTCTAAAAAAACAAAATAAGATATGGATATGTATATTTTTATTGTTTTATTCATTTTATTGTTTTATTCATTGTTTTTTTACTAAAAAATATACATATACATATGTTATTTTGTTATATATATATATATATATATATATATATATATATATATATAAGAGAGAGAGAGAGAGAGAGAGAGAGAGAGAGAGAGAGAGGGAGAGAGAGAGAGAGAGAGAGAGAGAGAGAGAGAGCGGGGGGCGCGCGTGGCACAATGGTTAGAGTCGTAGGAAATGGGCTCGTCGACCCGAGTTCAACTCCTAGACGAAACTGTTTGCATTTCACATAGCGCTAATATCCTTGGGAAAGGTATGAATACAACTATACTCCCTCCAGTTATTGATAAATAGTAGGGCAGACTTAGTTCTTCAGCTTTGATTATGAAACCTGTCTAGGAGAAGGAAAGCTCTAAATTCAAACCTGTTAAACTTCGAATAAAAAATTGACCTAGTGTTACATCCTGCTCGTGCGGAGTTATTGGTATATATATATATATATATATATATATATATATATATATATATATATATATATTGTTCTCTCGGATGATATCGACTGCTTTTTGCCTTATAGTAAACATTTTCTTTTATTAGATCTATTGCCATTTTATATCTTATTATAATGGACATTCGGCGGCTGTCTGTCGGTAACCGAGACTTCGCCTCTGCTTACAACACAATACCATCAGCAATTCTATAATTTTATCAATGAGTATTTAATTTACAGTAAAAATCATTAATGCATCGAATAAATCTTCTTTATTAAAGATGTCTATGAAAATCTGAGTTCGATTTGCCTCAAAACAGCTCATGTTATTAGTTCGTTTAAAATCCTGAAGTGTTTATTATATATCAATAAGAAATAAAAGTTTACATAATATATGGTGTGGTTAATTTGCATACTGGTTTTGACAGAACCGGGTTTAATAAATAATTACTTGGTGTTATTGATCTCTAATATTATTGTTCTATGCTTCAACATGTTAAAATCAATCCTTCGAATGTTTTATATAGAAACCATTTAACATATAATTAGAATGTATAATCTTTTTATATGAGTTCTTATTTAACTTCGTTAGTCTTTCTAATTCAATATATTTCATTACATTAAAACTTAAATACTTACACCCGGCAGAGGGCGCATATTTTTGCTAGTAATGTCCTGATGATGATCACTGTCAGCATCGATTTGTCTAGCTGAGATCGTTAAACAAGGATATTTACTAAGATAAGCTTACTACATTATAAATCTAAATGGGGGAGTGAAACAGAGGCATGCACACACTGACCTGCAAGAACTGAGAAGTGTCTTCGTGTCTTGAGAATAAGCTCGGAGATTTCAATGTTTATCTGAGCTTAAGCCTTAAGTATTGATAGGAGATTCAAAACTATCTCACATCTTAAGGAGTCTCCAAGTTTTACCGAGGTAGCCAAAAAGTTAATTATAAATCTAACGTTAAATGTCATTATTTATTATTATTATTATTATTATTATTATTATTATTATTATTACTAGCAAATATATGCACCCTCCGGGTGCAAGTATTTAAGTTTTAATATAATAAAATATCATGTTAAATTAGAAAGGCTAATGAAACTGAATAAGAATTCAGATAAAAATATTTGGAACAGAAGGGGTATAATCGGAAAATAGAACAACTTTGAAACTAACTGATCCACCATTTTCCCTTACTCCCGTCTTTCAGTGGTAAATTTCCATAATTTAACTATTTAGTTAAAATAGAAAGAAAAGAATAAAATTACAGTTATTTCTTTATGTTAATAGATTTCTGTTAAGATTTATCCCCGAGATTTTTGCTCATATTTATTAAGATAAAACCAAACAATTAGAAATCAATAATACTAAGCATATATTTATTAAAATCAAAATTTTAAAGATCAATATGCAAATTAGCCTTTCCATTCACACTGTAAACCGCTATTTCGTTGAATATATAAATATAATTGCATGTTATTAGTATGTCGATATTGTTAACAGTCTTAATGATGTAAAACAATTTTACTAATAATTGAGGTTTAAATAAAAAATAAAATCATGGAGAATGTGATGTAAATAACAAAGGGAATTGTGACTTGTGTAGTAGTATAGTTTCGGTTACAGACAGACAAACCCACAATCTCCATTATAATAAGATTATTATTATTATCGAGGTTTTTAAACCTGTCATAGCCGGTGGTTCACTGGAAACTGAGTGGCATCAAGTCTCCTCAGGTCTCCAGGACTCTTCTGAGTATTCTGGCAGATTGCAGCAGTGCAGTGTTCTGAATGGTTTCAACCCTTCCTCTGATTTCCAAACTTTCCAAATCCTTTTTCTAATCCTTTTGGGACTGTTCCAAGTGCACCAACTACAATTGGTATCACTTTCACTTTCATATTCCATAACTTTTTCAGTTCTCTGGCAAGGTCCAGATATTTGTCCATTTTTTCATTTTCCTTTAGCTTCACCCTGTGATCTGCTGGCACTGCAAAATCCACCAGTTGACAAGTTTTTTCTTTTTTGTCTATCAGCACTAGGTCTATTTATTATTATTATTATTATTATTATTATTATTATTTGACTTCATGTGCGTTATTCCCAGCCGCTTTAGCTGTTGATTCACAGGAGGCCGAGTGGCAGAAATCGTCTCTAGGCCTCTTCTGGGTAATCTAGCCAATTTTAACAATGCTGTTGTTTGGGTGATCTCAATTATTCCTCGGATTTCAAATTCCCCCAGACTCTTTTCCAAACCCTTGAGAACCGTTCCCAGGGCATCAATTACAATTGTTACTACCATTACCTTTTTCAAAAGTCTTTTAAGTTCTCTGGCAAGGTCATAGTATGTGCCTATCTTTTAGCTTTCTTTCACTGTCACTCGGTGATCCACCAGGACGGTAAAATACCCGATAAGACAAGGAAATGGCACACAATAGGAAGGAAAGAGTGCAAGACGTGAAATGACACAAGGCAGGAAGGAACAGAGAGAGAGAGAGAGAGAGAGAGAGAGAGAGAGAGAGAGAGAGAGAGAGAGAGAGAGAGAGAGAGAGAGAGAGAGGGGTTCTGCAGTGGTGGAAAACACGTCAGTTGTACTTGCGGGAATAGCTCACTGATTGAAGCAAATCGGTTCGGTAATAAGAGGATGATGGTTGCTTGCATTTTACGGCATGTCAATCTTTGTCGGGTTATTTTATGCCCAAGACGTTTTTTTTATTCACTCTTGATGGGTAATCAATTTTTAACACAAATTTTAAATTGAAATTTTTTAAAACTCATTTTTCCATTTAACACATTGATGGGGCCCTAACAGATAGTACCATATATATATTTACCAACCCCTCCGCACGAGCAGGATGTCAAGGTCAATTTCTAAAGCGGAGTTTAACAGGTTGGAATTCAGAGTTTTCCTTCTCCTAAAAACCGATTCAAAGAAAATGAGGAGGCTACACTCCAAAGTGATTAACATAACCAACACTGCAGATGAATGTCAATGCTTGGTTTAAATATTTTGTGCTTACTGATAATTTCCCGCGTCATATAATATATATATTTACCAACCCCTCCCTAGACCGGTTGCCTAACCAAGGTTAAAGAGCCCAGTCTGCCTTACTATTTACCCATAGTTGGAGGGAGAGTAGAATTCATACCTTTCCCAAGGGTATTAGCGCTAAGTGAAATGCAATTATCACATCCAGGATTTGAACTCGGGGCGACGAGTCCATTTCCTACTACTTTAACCATTACACCACGCGCTCCCTTGGTACTTCAGATAGTACCATATAGGGAGGAGAGAGTACAAGATAGGAAGCATAAGGTGCAAGGGAAGAAGGAAAGTACACAAGGCAGGAATAAAAGAGCACAATACAGAAAGTACACAAGATAGGAAGTAAAGAAAGGAACAAGTCATTGTGTCCCGATTACGCATTGGTCATACAAGACTAACGCTCTCCAATATACTCAAACAAAAACAACAACCCCAATGTGGAACATGTCAAACACCTTTAACAGTTAAACACTTATTCATGGAATGCAGGTTTCTTGCTCACACCAGAAACCGTTATTTTAAAGCAAATAATATGAAAGATCTGTTTGAAAATATCAACATGGAGGATATTCTCTCTTTTTTGAGAGAAATAAAATTATACCATAGAATATAGACATGAAACAAATCAATACCATACAACATAATCCCAATAATGCTAACACATTGTTAAAACCAATTACTAAAAAGTATAAATATAAATACACGATATGTATAACTTCCTAACCGTTAGGCATGACATAACCCCAGACGGGTTGAGTTACCGGTAAAATCAATAAACAGAAACAGAAACATATATTACATGACACAAACGAAAGTACGCTGGATAGGAAAGAAAGTACATTAGGCAGGAAGAAGAAAGTTACAAGATAGAATAAAACGATAATATTAGATATCAATTACACCTAATAATTATTTATGAAACCCGGGTTTGTTAAAACCAGTATGCAAAGTAACTACACCACATATTATGTAAACATTTATTTTTACCAGATTATCAGGATTTACATATTTGCATTTCATCTTGGGCGATTTGGACGGTCTCATTTTGGTTATTTCCTAGTTGAGAAACATATTACAGGGTCACCAGAAAAAACAGTCCCAAATTATTTATTTATTTCCCAATTAAACTAACCCTAAACCCAACCCTAACCCTAAATCCCCAGTTGAGTAACATGATATTACAGGGTGACCCAGAAAAATCAGAACCCAAATTATTTATTTATTTTCCCATTAAACCAACCCTAAACCCCAACCCTAACCCTAAACCTCCAGTTGAGTAAGATGATAATACATGGTTACCCAGAAAAAACAGAACCTACACATTTTATAATAAGACTGTTAGTTCTAACTAGGGGGTTAGGGTTAGAGTTTAGGGTTAGGGTTTGGTTTTAGGCTTAGTTTAAATGGGAAAATAAATAAATAATTTGGATTCTGATTTTTTGGGGTCATTCTGTAATACCATGTTACTCAACTAGGAAATAACCTCATTTTTTACATGAGGATACTGCAAGATGATAACGGTCGTACTATTAATGAATAAGAGTAGAAACATTTTAATAAAAATGATAAATGTGAAAAAATTATGATTAAAAAAAAAAGGTGTAGAATGAGAATTACGAGCGAACATCAAGAATTGGTTAGGGAAATTGATAAAAATTTTTTTTTACAGTATTTGCTCTTTTCTTCTACAAACTGTAACTTATTGAGACATTTTATAAAACGAAGCAAATGAAATGAATTGAAAAGATACAAATAAGAAAACTAATATGAGAGACTGAAAAGTCTCTTCTTTCGAAAATGATGTATCACTTGAGTTTAAAATATAAGGCCGGGTCAAGAAGAAAGACAACATGGTTTTCATTAAGAATTCATATTTGTTGAAAGATGATAGATGGATATTTACAAATATTAGTTTCTTTCTTTGCAATGCCAAAAACAACAAAGTAAAAACAACAACACGGACTGGGAAGATTGTTTCCTACTAATAGTTCATTTGGGAAGGCCTTGCTCATTCTTGAAAAGCAGCGTTTAGCACCAGGTCTTGTACAGTGCTATAAAAGACGTGGCCTTATACATTCACTTTAAAAGAAGCGTTTAACATCAGGCCTTATACATTGGATCATAAAAGAAGCGGCCTTATACATTCACTCTAAAAGAAGTGTTTCACATCTGGCCTCATACATTGGATCATAAAAGAAGTGGCCTTATATATTCCTCTAAAAGAAGTGTTTCACATCTGGCCTCATACATTGGATCATAAAAGAAGTGGCCTTATATATTCCCTCTAAAAGAAGGGTTTAACATCAGGCCTCATACATTGGATCATAAAAGACGTGGCCTTATACATTCACTCTAAAAGAAGGGTTTAACATCAGGCCTCATACATTGGATCATAAAAGAAGTGGCCTTATATATTCCCTCTAAAAGAAGGGTTTAACATCAGGCCTCATACATTGGATCATAAAAGAAGTGGCCTTATATATTCCCTCTAAAAGAAGGGTTTAACATCAGGCCTCATACATTGGATCATAAAAGACGTGGCCTTATACATTCACTCTAAAAGAAGTGTTTAACATCAGGTCTCATACATTGGATCATAAAAGAAGCGGTCTTATATATTCACTCTAAAAAGACCGTTTAACATCAGGTCTCATACATTGGATCATAAAAGAAGTGGCCTTATATATTCCCTCTAAAAGAAGTGTTTCACATCTGGCCTCATACATTGGATCATAAAAGACGTGGCCTTATATATTCCCTCTAAAAGAAGGGTTTAACATCAGGCCTCATACATTGGATCATAAAAGAAGTGGCCTTATATATTCCCTCTAAAAGAAGGGTTTAACATCAGGCCTCATACATTGGATCATAAAAGAAGTGGCCTTATATATTCCCTCTAAAAGAAGTGTTTCACATCTGGCCTCATACATTGGATCATAAAAGAAGTGGCCTTATATATTCCCTCTAAAAGAAGGGTTTAACATCAGGCCTCATACATTGGATCATAAAGAAGTGGCCTTATATATTCCCTCTAAATCTGGCCTCATACATTGGATCCCTCAAAAGAAGGGTTTAACATCAGCCTCATACATTGGATCATAAAAGAAGTGGCCTTATATATTCCCTCTAAAAGAAGGTTTAACATCAGGCCTCATACATTGGATCATAAAAGAAGTGGCCTTATACATTCACTCTAAAAGAAGCGTTTAACATCAGAAAGAAAGAAAGAAAGTTAAGGCTATAAAAAGGAAGAAAAGAAAGAAAGAAAGAAACATACAAAGAAAGAAGAACGTCGTACAAAGAGAAAGAAAGAAAGAAAGAACGGTTAGGCTATAAACAAGAAAGTAAAAAAAGAAAGAAAGAAAGAAAGAAAGAAAGATACAAAGAAAGAAGAACGTGGTACAAAGAGAAAGAAAGAAAGAACAGTTACAAGAAATAAAGAAAGAAAGAAAGAAAGAAAGAAAGATTTAGGAAATAGGGAAAACATTGGAAAGAACGATAAGTTTGGACTTAATTATCGTTCAAGTTGATAAGGCGAAACATTCAGTTCAGATAACGTCACTATCTATAACACAATACTGTTAATTAAAAAAGAACACTTACTGATTAAAAGTATTTAAACACCAAAAGTGCTCAATATCAGTTACTGCCAACAGTAACAAACAAAAAGAGTTCTCAATTCTGCTTGAATCCTATCACGGAAACACTTTATACCATTCGGTAGTGTGGCCTATTGTCGGTATCAGTCGGACAGCAAGGAGGTCTATCCTAATTTTTACTTGGACTAGACGATGGAAATTGTTTTTGCATCTGAGGTGGAGCGGCAAGCTTACCATTAGTTTACTGCACATATCAGAGCTGTGCTATGACTAAAACAATAACCATTACACACGAGCATACCCTAATAATGAGTACAATTAAAGAAGAGTATTAGCTAAGTCGGTAGAGCATCCGCCTTGGAACCATAAGGTGTCGGGTTCGATACCGGCCCTCGCCAACTCAGCGTATGAGTAGTACAGCTTGAATATGTACGGTAAAATGGGGAGCTGATGGTACGTGTAGCGTTTCACCTCAGATGCCAAAACAATCTTCTTGGTCTAGCGCTGAAAAGAGGATAGACTCCTTCGCTGTTTGGCTGATACCACCTTTAGGTCACCCGACGACTTTACTTTATTCTGGTATAATGTGTACGATAAGGTAACTGTAGTCTGCCACAAGGTCCTTGTATTGAGACACCTAGTAATGGTAACATTGGTATACGAAAACAAATAAAGTACAAAGCGACAGTAGTGTTTATGGTCTCCGGTTTCTGAAGAATCAGTTTCTACAGAAATTTATGGGTAGGGTAAGATTCATTATTGACACCCGTAGGTTTTAGAAAGTAAGAGAAAAGAATGGTTGCATAGAATCGGTTTTTATTATCGACTCGTTATGTCTGCTGCAGCGATTGATAGAATTGTCTGACGTCGAACAAACCATTTTTAGTTCGATGTTTGGACAATGGGTGAGGTGTTGGCTTGCATGGGTCAGGGGTAACAGCGTGAATCTAGAGTCTGAAAGGCGTAGGATGTTTTTTTAAAAACATTTTTTGTGCTTTCAAACTCTTCAAGCTACAAGTCAGAGTGTGAGGATAACAATAATTTTGGCACAGAAGAAGTTAAAATGGAGAGTGTCCTGCCGACGGGGCTAAGAATATAAAATACATGTTATAATGCCCATTTCATACGATCTTAAAATAACTCTGTAATTGGTCGAATTTCTTCATTTTCTCGGAGGCGTACAATACTCGAACTCACTGAGCTCGTCAGTTTCGTAGTCTATGTTATTTTTTTCCGGATTTAACCAATCCAAATTTAGACTAGTCCTGTCGGCTGGAGCTTTAGAAAACACTGACTGCACTTCTACAATATATACATGTAGAATAATCAAGCTAAGATCCAATTACCGTCGAATTGGTAAGACATAGCAACAAGCAGTCGTAACTTAATACGATCCTGTCTTGTTGCGACTCTACTGCAGAATGACAGGGTATCTATGAAACGCCACGACATCATAGAAACCAAGCAACCAACCAGAACTCAAGGAATGGAATCATCCAAATACATGAATGGACTATTCTTGATTCCCATAAATACCAACTGTCTTGGACACTGCTTCAGTTGTGCTTAGTCAGTTGCTGATGTTCAATTGTTTATTTATTTATTCTTTGCGAGTTTCTATTAAATATGAAAATGGTCATTTTTATATTACTCTGTCAGTGATAGATCATTCTTTCCGATTATAATTTATTCAATCATGGAAATATTTATGCATAATTCTATGAGAGAATTAGTTAGAGGCCGTAGTGTAATGATTAGAGTCATAGGAAATGGACTCGTCGACCCGAGTTCAAATCCTGGACGAAGCTACAGTTCACATAACGCTAATACCCTAGGGAAAGTTAGGAATCCAACTACTCTCCCTGAGTAAATAGTAGGGCAGACTAAGCTCTTTATCCTTGGTTAGGTAACCAGCTTAGAAAAAAAACCTGAATTCAAACCTGATAAACTCCGCTTGGGGATCACTATTAGAATAAGCTCAGTGCTAATTCGTCATCTATTTCACTAACTTTTTAAAATAAAAAAATAAAAAATTTTGAGTGACTTTCTATTAGATTTTAGATTATCAAAAGGAGTGCCCCGGCGATGGTTTGCTAAACAAACAGAAACGTTATATCGTTGGCTCTTACATTAAAATAGTATCCATCTGAACACCTAATTTTTCAACACACACACACACACATACACACACACACACACACATATATATATATATATATATATATATGAATTGTTTAAGATAATATAGACTTGAATGATTTTGATATTTCGGACTGTTGTCCTCATATTTCTTGGATATAAACACAGGCTACTGTAACCTCGGGTTCTCTTTAGGTGTTTTGTTGTAATTACCTTAAAATAAGCAATTTTAAGATGATTAACCTGAATTTAAATTCTACTTAAAAATGTCCAGCATTTGTAAATCTCCAAAGTAAACAAATCAATACACAAGGGTTTTCCCCTCCCTCATACCCAGGCAACGCTGGATAGCCGCTTCTAGTATTTTTTTTTAAATTTCAAAAGAGAACGAAGTATTAATGTGAGAGACAATTTAGGAAACCAAAGAGAAAAAAATAGTATTATTCGAACTATTGTCCTCATCTTCATTGTTATCTGTACAAAGTTTCGGCCAATGTGTGCCCCATCCTTCATCAGGTATTTCTTGTTTGACTCGGGAATCTTCTTTTCGAACCCGAGAGCCTTCACGGAAATTTGAACCTAACTCTTGATTCAGTCCACGGGGGTATCTTATTCTCATTCCGCTAACAGGTGTTAAGCTGTGTTAATTATTCTTCTTCTATGTTACTGCTGCCCGTGACCAGGATTGAACCTGCAGTCTAGAGATAACTATCACTTAGAACTGCCTTATACTTAACTACCTTATCCACTAGGCCATGTGTCCTATTGGACAATTCATTGTGAATTTTGGGAACTTATAAACCTAATGAGGGAGGCACGTGGTATAATGGTTAAAGTTGTGGGAAATGGACTCGTCGTCCCGAGTTCAAATCCTGGACGTGGTAATTGCATTTCACTTTGCGTTAATAGCCTTGGGAAAGGTATGAATCCTACACTCCCTCCAGCTATGGATAAATAGTAGGGCAGACTGCGCTCTTTAACCTTGGTTAGGCAACCGGTCTAGGAGAAGGAAAACTCTGAATTCAAACCTGTTGAACTCCGCTTAAGAAATTGACATTGTGTCGCATCCTGCTCGTGCGGAGGGGTTGGTAAATATACCTAAACTTAATGTCTTGTTTTTTCTAGAATATCTAACTATTCACTTATGTATGATTTTATTTAAATTTATTTTTATTCATTTATTTTTTTTCAAAGAGAAAAAATATCAGATTGGTGGACAGATAAGTAAAGTAACGTATGCGGAGTGACCTATTGCGGGCATCAGCCGAACAGCGAGGGAGTCTATCTGCTTATTGCAAGCGTCAGAGAACGGAGATTGTTTATTTTTTTCTGCTGAGGTGGACCGACACACTTAATATCAGCTTCCAGATGCTTTTCCACACTAATCAGATTACCCACGCTGTGTTACACATACGCTGAGTTAACGAGGGTCGTAACCAAATCCGGAACCATATGATTCCGAGGCCAATGCACAATAGCCAATACGTCCCCCTCTCTCTCTCTCTCTCTCTCCGCACTGATCAGATTACCCAAGCTGTGTCATACATACGCTGAGTTAACGTGGGCCGGTATCAAATCCGGAACCTTATGATTCCGAGGCCGATGCACAATAGCCAATACGTCTCTCTCTCTCTCTCCCTCTCTGTTCTTTCTCTCTCTCTCCCCCTCTCTCTCTGTCTGTCTGTTGTCTCTCTCTCCCGCACTGATCAGATTACCCAAGCTGTGTTACACATACGCTGAGTTAACTAGGGCCGGTATCAAATCCGGAACCTTATGATTCCGAGGCCGATGCTCTACCGACTGAGCTAACCGGATAGACAGATAATTAGTTAATTCCTTTGGTCTGCGCAAATTTTATTGCAGACCTGGAATGATTGATGCATTGCAGACCATATTTTGACGTTTTTTCTTTCTTTTCAAGATGATGATGAAAGAGTCAGTGCAGAGAGAGAGAGAGAAGAGAGAGAGAGAGAGAGAGAGAGAGAGAGAGAGAGAGAGAGGGGGATTGGCTATTGTGTCTAATTGTATTTTTTCATTGTTTGGTCAACGTAGAAAAATTAAACAAGTGCAGAGAGAGAGAGAGAGAGAGACAGATAGAATCAGAGAAAGATGCAGAGTGACAGAGAGGGAGAGAGACAGACAGACAGACAGAGCAGAGAGAGAAAGAAAGAGAAGAGAGAGAGAGAGAGAGAGAGAGAGAGAGAGAGCGAAGAGAGAGAACAGAGAGACGTATTGGCTATTGTCTAATTGTGATCACATCCACTGCCCTGCACCGTAGATATTAGCTGTGGAGAGAAGAGAGAGAGAGAGAGAGAGAGAGAGAGAGAGAGAGAGAGAGAGAGAGAGAGAGAGATATAGGGACAGAGAGAGGACAGAGAGTGGGGAAGGAGGGGGAGAGAAGAAATTCGCCATTGTCTATGATTACTTCCACTCTCTGGTCACCGTAAAAATTTTCCAAGTGCCAAGGAGTGGGAGTATTTTTTTTTTGTCCGCATTGAGAAATTCAGTCTCCCTCAACTCGTCCGTATTTACTTCGTACTGATTGTCGACTTACAATCTATAAATCTAAAAATTAAAATGAAAAAATGCAACGACATTTTGTAATCTATTTTTGTCTGTAAAATGAGTTCTAGAGCTTACCTACTCCTAAAATTTGGTTTATAAAACCATTTTTGCCCCAGAAATCCAAAACTGCTATAAAAAATGCTATCCGTTTTTGGGGTTATTTGACATGGAATCGCCCAGTATCTGTTGGCGCTTAAGTGGCTTAAGTGAACAGGATTACCGCCGCTTAACTTCAGTGATCTAACAGGAACCAGTGCCTTCAACATGAATTGACCATATTCATATATCAAGTGGCGGGGACTATTTTGAAAAAAATAATGTTTATATCTATAAACTTGCCCTATCTAGCGGTGCTATTGTGTTCTCTCTATCTGTTGTCGTTTCCGTGGGAAAGAACTAAGTGACATTACCTTTTAAAGTGTCCTTACTAAATTAATTTACTTGTCCGAATTTAAGTGGATTCTGTAAAAGTCGTTTCCCCATTTACGTGGCAAGAAGAAAGAAAAACATTTCTAAAATCTGATTAGCCTCTTATTTGACATGTATTAATTAAGAGAGGTTAATCTTTTGGAGAAATTCTGTTTGGGTAAGAACCTCTCTTTGCGAAGATAATTTCAGATGAAGAAATAAAAGAAATAAAATAAAAAGAAGAAGAAATTAGCAAAGAAAAAGAAAAGACAAAATGGATGCGAATTATCGGAGAT
The DNA here is from genome assembly GCA_023376005.1 of Doryteuthis pealeii. Lineage (NCBI taxonomy): Eukaryota > Metazoa > Mollusca > Cephalopoda > Myopsida > Loliginidae > Doryteuthis > Doryteuthis pealeii. The sequence goes on from CM042162.1 coordinate 4,234,264, forward strand.
AGAAACAAGATTTAAAAGCATTTTGTGAAAAAAGAGGATTAAAGAGACATTTGACAGCAGACAATATTCCATCAAGGTTCACCGCCTTGATAATTGTCGTCTGTTATTCTATTTCTCGGTCCGCCATTACATGATTTATTGAATTTCGTTGAATATTTTCAATTTCTTTTTCTTTCTTTTCACTTTTTTCTTTTGTTTAAATTCTTCTAATTATCTTTCGTTTTTTTTTTTCCTAATTGCAATTTCTTTCTTTCTTTTAAAGATTTTATTTTATACTTTCTTCCTTTTTACTTCATAATTGTCACTTTTACTTTGTCTATAATTGCTAGTCTTTTGTATTTTTTTTTTGCTTTACTTTCTTATTTATCGCTCACTCTCTCTCTGTCTCTCTCTGTCTCTCTCTCTCTTTCATATATATATATATATATATATATATATATATATATATATAATGAGTATAGATAAAAGGATATGAAAACAACACACAATGCTGTTAAAGTGAAAAGATTTTATATCATATTCATAGCTAATATTGAACAATATTTCGATTTATAAAAATCATCTTCAGAGCTTGTTTATACTCCGGACTAATCAATAGGGGAGATGAAAACAATATGAATTTAAAACGAAAACATTGATGTTGCAAATTTAAATCTTTATATTTAATCTTTAAATTCATATTATTTTCGTCCCCGCTATTGATAAGGCTGGAATATACACAATGAGCGGTTCATGACATGCAACACTCCTCTTAGGCCTTTGTTGTTTTAAATAATGAACACAAAGATTTGTATATTTTCAGACGTCTTTTTTTTAAACCCAAGTTAACCATCACGCCCAGAAGAAATAGCCATCTTTGAGAGACTTCTATCTCGTTCAAAATGTAAACTTGAACCCCCTTTGAAGATTAAAATAAAACTAAAATAAAAAAAAAAAAAATTAATTTAAAATAAATTAATTGAGTACGGCAGAGCGTTTAACGCGACTTACCAGTTTCGTGGTTTGGCCGATACTGACTAAAAACTCTTTCTAATCTAAACCGGAAGAGGGTCTTCTCCACCGATTCTTACGGTATCCACAGGAAGGATCAGGATGAGGTCAAGCCTTGTCACTCAATCCTTCAAGGCCGTCGGCTGCAACTTATAGCAGCCATTTTGGTTTCTACACTACTGTAAATAATTGTTAGGTTACTAACAATTATGTAACAAAAATACTTTTATATCAGAATTACCGTTACTCTTAAATTTCTACTTTACCATACTAACTCAAAACGATTCTGATCAACATTTTACGTGTTTAGGTTATAGGGATCGGCCCCTATATTTTTACGGCATGTGGAATTGACCAAGTTAAAATAATTAAGTTTTCTTAAATAACTAGTTTTACAATGGTATGTCATGAGTTTAGAATTAGGTAAACAAAAGAGAAACGAATGAATATTAGTTTAGAAATTTTTTAGAAACAATTGTTTAAATTCATCCGATAATTTATATCACCAGAATTCCACAGATACCCAAATCATTCGATATTGCATCATTGCAAATCACCTGATATTTGATGAATATTTTAGCTAAATGATCACGTAGACAATTGCAAAAGAGAATTATAAAAAAAGACCCTTTCAGCTGACAAAACAGACAGTGGGAGCTTACGCTCTTCCCGACTCGACAGAGTTGGAGCTGATGCTCCCAACTCGACACAATGGGGAGAATACGCTGTCCGAAAACATAAAATACGACTCAATAGGTCCGTCTATTTTTTCGTTTTTTATTTTTTCTCTCTCTCGCTCAACAACAACAAATTTCAATCACAAGTTACAATCACAGACAAAACTGCTACACTGTTGACACAACCAATCGCACAAATATAAACAATACATGTCACACTTGTCACACACAACTATGTACAGACACATACAGTCTGCAACACGACTGAAAGAACAACTGAATATACTAATTGTAAATTAATGTATATAAAGTTTGTTTCCTTTATCAATTTTGTCTTCTTCTTTTGTTACCTATGGAAACTTCATTTCCGTAGATTTATACAATTAAATTGTGGGGACCCATAACTCGGATCTTCTTCAACTCCTCAACTACATACACACCCAACAACAACAGTCCCTACAAGGTCTCCTAGTGGTAAATCTAATGGTGGAAGAGTGTGTAGTCTCCGTAGTAGAAAGGCTGTTGTATTTCTTGAAATAGAAGGTAGAACGAGAGTTTACTCCTTGTAGCAGATAATCCAGTCGGCAACTAATTTTAGGGCAATTACCAACGACCTTAAATGCATTCTGTTTGTTTATTGGTCAATGCCTAGTTTTTTTCTATTTGGGAAAGCCTATAAATAAAAGTGGCGATTCCTCGTACATCTTATACCAACATATAGTCCAATAACCTTTACTTTTAAATTTCTACTCTACCCTATTAACACAAACCGTGAAGACGTCATTATGAAAAGTTGCACTAGAAAATCTTTGACAATTATTTAAACTAACTGCTTCCAGATTTTTATTCGTTCGTTCGTTTTTTCCTTCCTTTGGGATATTTAAGAATAAACCATTAATTAATTTCCGCCTATTTTTTTCTATGGCTTTTTTCGTTTCCAAAACATATTCTTTATTCTTTCTCTATTTCTTGGCACTATAATTCTAAGACTTAACTTAATTGTATTTTCTCTGTTTGTATATTATTAACAGCATGAAAAATGTTGCTGTTAGCGTTAAAGGAATTAATTATTACCCATTCTTCTCTTATTCTTTTTTCGTTTTGAATTTGCATTTGCATTTGCGTAAGAACCGGATTTAGATGTATTTTCTAGAAGAAGCTTTCTTACAAATAAAAAGGTTACAATTATAGGAAAGTATACACTCTTCATTTTAGTCATACGTTATGTAATAGTGGAAATAATCTAGTAGTAGGCAAGCAGTCAAAGGGTTGTGTTGTGGAATCTGTCTGCTTAGCTGAAAAGGTCTTATTTATATTTGTCGGGTGGATCAAACAGGGCTCGGTCGAAAACATATATTGTTTTGGGCACAAATGTTTCTGATTGATCCAAAATTCTTATTAATTAAATTTTTATATTTAACAATGCGCCGGGCCGGATGCGTGCGAACCGGTTTTTGTCATTATTGTTTTGAACTCCACCGGGTGAACTTCCGGTTCTCTGTAGTAACTTTCGTATCACCACATACTCAATCCACGATTCAAGAGCCCTACACAGGAGCTAGCTTAATTGTCACCCGATAAGGCGGCTTTTAAGCTTGTTGGAATATTTTGAGTATATAAGTTGTGCTACAATTCCCCACCTAAATTTTTAGACTGGGCGAGGTCATGTGGTTTATTCCAACAGCCATAATGCGTGGCTGATTCACTACTTAAACACTGATATTTTCATGGTCCACTTGCAAACCATTGACGAAGGAACTTACAATACTGATGATTCTTTACCAGGGGATTACCAAGGATTTCCGCTGGACAAGTGTTACATATTTATTAGATACCTAATATTTATGTGCAATAGTGTAGAAATCAAAATGGCTTGCAGCCCACGGCCTTGAAGGATTTGAATGACAAGGCTTGACCTGTCCTGATCCTTCCTTTCGCTGGATACCGTGAGAATCGGTGGAGAAGACCCTCTTCCAGTTTTGATTAGAAATAGATTTTAGTCACTCGGCGAGAAACCACGACGGTGGTGAGTCGTGTTATACACGCTCCGACTCGATCTGCGCAGGTAGTCTGGTGGAGGAATTCGAGAATAAAATATGATCAAAGTAAACCGAAGTCTTGTGTTATTATCTAAAAACTACCAATGACACAGGGCTTCTGATGAAGAGAAATCCCCAACGGAAGACGAGACACGAAGTCCCCAAGAGAAGTCCAGGCGTTAGAAGAGACCTAGAAGTACTTTAGATATCAGGAAGAATGGAAGAAGAATAGAAGAAAGTAAGAAGTAATGAAAAGTGTATACAACACAAGCGCTCTTGCATAAAGATTAAATGATGACCCATAAGATTGTAACTGTATATACAAAATCCTGTTAAGAATGGCATTTATTTACATTTCATTTTGATTAAAGCACAAGGGAGTACATTATGTTTAATACAGGATTTAAACTATTTTAACTCATTTGTAGGTTGGTTTGTGGTTAAATCGGTAGTAATTTCGAAAGTATTTAGACAAGATGTCTAATAAGAGAAGAATAAGAAAAGATCTTGAATAGTCACAACGCGGAAACTGGACGCTAAACAATTTTCCAATCAACTGATCTTTTCAGATGAGTAATTCCCATTTTCTTTTGTTATAAGAACATTTTTATCGGTTGGAAAGTTCGAAAGCCGGGCACACCCAATCACTTGTCATACGTGATGTTGTCATTCCCGCGTTTCTTGTAGCCTTCACATACACCCCCTCTCCTATAACCGCTGCTCTATCCCGACTCGAAATCCATGATGTCACAACATATGTCTTTTCCGAATACAATTTAACCATAACAAGTGAGTTTGATTTTGCAAAGAGTGGGAATTTTGTAAAGGTGTCTTTGAGGGGGGTGGGGAGACCTTTTCCTCTTTGAGAAACGGTGGCGCCAAGGATCCTTTTGAATTTTCCCATGGGAAAAATCTAACGGTTTTCTTTTCTCTGGACAGTTTTACGGTTCACTTGTCCCGGTCAGACAATGGGACGGTCAAACATGAATATTTTATCGTGGATGATTTCAATGGACATTACTAAAACTAGCAAATATATGCACCCTCCCGGTGCAAGTATTTAAGTTTTAATGTAATAAAATATTAGATTAGATTATAAAGGTTAATAAAACTAAATAAGAATGCACATAAAAAGATTTGAAACAGAGGTGGGTTTTATAGAAAAACTGAACAACTAAAACTTACTCTTCCATCACACCCGTCTTTCATTGCTAAATTTTCCTAATTTAACTATTTAGTTAAAATAGGAAGTGAAGAATAAAATTACAGTTATTTCTTCTTGTTAATGAATTTCTTTTAAGATTTATTAAAAAGATTTTTGCGCATATTCATTAAGATAAACCCAAACAATTAGAAATCAATAATACTAATCATATCTTTATCAAAATCAAATTTTCAATATCAATATGCAAATTAGCCTTCCCGTTCACACTGTAAATCTCTATTTTGTTGTATATATAAATACAATTGCATTGGTATTAGTAAATACAATTGATATTAGTATGTAAATATGGCCAACGGGCTGGCGGTCCAGTGGCTTCAGTCCTGTATCTTTACAAGTTAATTGCGTCGATCCTAGGGGGCTATACCCCAGGAACTACCTGCCCCCTTGACTTAAAGGGGCAGCGCAGGGTTTATTGCCCAGCGCCTGAGGCGCCCCCATTGTGGAGGAATACCGACGGGATCGACGCAATTTCTGTTCTTTCCCACCCATGAGCTTCGGCTTGTGGGTGGGCCCACGTTAAAACGAGACCTTGTGCCCAGCCCATACAAGTGGGGTATGAGGCAAATACCTGTAAATATGTTATTAATAACGTAAGTCAATTTTAATGATAATAGATGTTTAAATAAAAATAAAATCATGGAAATGTGACGTAAATAAGAAAGGGAATTGTGACTTGAGTAGTGATATAGTTTCGGTTACAGACAGACAAAGACACAATCTCCATTATTATAAGAAAGATGTCGTTCATTCCAATCTAATCAGATTTGATAAGTGTTGCGAAATCTATATAAGCATTTGCTAAGTCTAAACAAATCTGGCACGAGGCAACAAGAGAAGGGCACCCAACAAAGAACTAATATATATATATTTGATTTAAGGTAGGGCAGGTAGGAAATCCACATCGCTTGGTTACCGATAGTTTCTCGCCTATGCGATTCTCAAAGTTTCGTTCTGGAATTGCGACGGCGAGAAACTGTGAGTAGCCAAAGCGCCGTTGACTTCAAGTCCACGCAACCCTAACTTAGATATACATGCTCTTTCTACGATATTGAGCACTATCTACTTATGAATATAGCACACTATATTATCCATACTAAAAATTCATATGTATGTGTATCTATCTATCTATTTATATATATGTGCGCACACACACACACACACACACACAAATATATATATATATATATATATATATATATATATATATATATATATATATATATATATATTGTGTATTTTGGCAGCAAGTTATTTTTCAGGCCAAGTGTTATTGAATAACACGGAGTATTTCTCCTTCATTATTTGGATCTGTCTTTTCCAATCGTCTTTTTGCTGTTTGGATCCAATTGAAATAGGATATTTCCCATACTGTTAGCCCGAGCGCTTTCGACTGCTTCCTCAGTCGTCATCATGGGGTATATCGTTTTTTTTGTCTTTTATCTATTTCTAAAAAAAATTTGAAGAGTCTATTATTTTTAGCGTGTTGCAAGTTAAGTGTTATATATATATATATATATATATATATATATATATATATATATATATATATATATAACTGTTGTTCTTGTTCCAACGGTAGAAAATCTAATATTTTATAAAAAAAGAAGAAGGTCCGCAAAATGTATCGTTCTCAGAAAAAATGTTTTATTCTTTTTATTTCACATACGCAACACGTGTTTCAGATATTCTGGTATCTTCTTCAGGCTTTGATCAATACATATATTGATATACACATATATATACACATATACGCACATATATATATATACATAGGTTGTGCGTGTTTCTGTAATTTTTCTGTTATATATATATATATATATATATATATATATATATATATATATATATATATCAGGAAATAATGTAAGTGAATGCAACAATGTATAAGTATATAAAAATAAAAAAAACCCTGTCTCATTGAAAAATGATATTTGTTTATCCAACGCTATCAGAGAAGATGAATTCCTGATACACACTTTGTAACATTAGAACACACTTGACTGTTATTTATTTTGGACAAGTGTAGACGATACTTTTACTAAAGGCTGAATTTTACGAAAACGAGGATTTTTAGTGCATTTTAGTAGACGATCTTTGAGGCTATTTCCTCAAACAATGGTGCAAGTAAAAGATCGAATTTTTGGTATCAGTATTCAGTATACTAACACACAACTTTCGCATCGATGGACAATTTGATATTTTTAAAAAGTGGAAACTCGACGCACCCTATTTTATAACCTTCATCGACCTTCCATTCATTTTTTTTAGATAGATTTTTCTTTTTTTTTAAATATCAAATTTTTTTTAGATATCAAATTGTCAATCCGTGCGTTAGTATCTTTTGTGTTAGTATACTGAATACTGATACCAAAAATTAAATCTTTTACTTATACCATTTTTTGAGGAAATAGCATCAAAGATCGTCTACTAAAATGCACTAAAAATCATCGTTTTCTAAAGGCTAAATTTTGCGGAAACGAGGATTTTAGTACATTTTAGTAGACGATCTTTGATGCTATTTCCTCAAAAAATGGTACAAGTAAAAGTTCTAATTTTTGGTATCAGTATTCACTATACTGACACACAACTTCCGCATAGATGGACAATTTGATATTTTTAAAAAGTGGAAACTCGACGCACCATATTGTGCAGCCGTAAAAAAACCATACCAAACCAAACCATTCGCTTATAATAAACAGTGGGTGGAATTGGCTATAGATCTTAACATTGTTGTCTCTGAGAGGACTAAGAAAACTCCAATAACCATTTTAGAATTTTCTATCTTGGAGAAACGCCAATCCAATAATGTACATATATTTTTCCGTGATATCTTAGACAAAACCATTTTCCCAATAGAGACAGCTGTCAAACGAGACTCAACAAAACCAATGCCTGGTAATAGGGTTCTTATCACAGTCATATCGGAGAGACAAAAAGGCAGCCAGAGATAAACATCAGTTCATATTAAACACGAGGCAACTGAGTAGGTTCCTTTAAAAAAAAGAGTTAATAAAATAGGGATAATAACGGTAACTAACATCTCGCGAGACTTTCGGCCATTTTGATTACGTTATTTTACTTTCCTGAATATTCTAGTTGCCGATCACAGAGACATAATTGTCCATTGATATAAATACGTGAATGAAAGCTGTTTTGATTTAATAGTAAAAATAGAATAAGGTTCTAGCTTTATCTATCATAAACTTTATTTTAAATAGATTATCAGTTTTTAAGATAAAGAGTGAGGTAGTCTCAGTGGTGTTGTGACTAACGCACTGAACTGCGATCTATTGATTCTATACTCTTTTCTACCTAGGATTATCAGGAACACTGTAGACTAAGATTACAAGGAGATATATTGATACTACACTCTTTTCTACCTAGGATTTCAAGGAACACTACAGACTATGATTATAAGAATATCTATTGATATTACACTCTTTTCTACCTAGGATTTCAAGAACACTATAAACTTGGATTAAAAGATCTACCCAGGATTTCAAGGAATATTACAGACTATGATTTTAAGGATTAACGAACTGAACACAAAGTTAATACCGTCTTGGATTTA
>CM042162.1:4247765-4302765 GCA_023376005.1 Doryteuthis pealeii
ATAGCGTGCAAGAGATAATATCATTAGATTACGTATAACAAGCATTGGTACTAATGCAGGAGAGCGCGCAAGAGATAATATCATTAGATTACGTATAAAAAGCATTGGTACTAATGCAGAATAACGTGCAAGAGTTAATATTAGATTACGTATAAAAAGCATTGGTACTAATGCAGAATAGCGCGCAAGATATAATATCATTAAATTACGTATAAAAAGCATTTGTACAAATGCATAATAGGGCCAAGAGATAATATCATTAGATTACGTATAAAAAGCATTGGGACTATTTGACTCATCTGAAGAATGCGCAAACAAGAAACTTATAGTTATGAGTTAATATCCATAATATCATTATTATTGATTATATATATATATATATATATATATATATATATATATGTATATATATATATATATATATATGTTTGATTATTTTAGAAACGTTGCTGAATAAAGTATATATTAAATTAAACAAACATCCAAAAATCTTATTCACTTCGCCGAAGGGCATACGTTCTGTTTGTTATTATTCTCCCTATAACACCCCCTTACCTATTATGGTAGAGGCGTGTAAGTATCACTTGACAAGCTTAATTTCGCAAGGATGGTCAGCTGTGTACTGTGGCCGAGGCGATAAAAGTGTTTCACTAGTGTTTCACTGTGTCTGCTGAAGTCCCGGTTTCGATTTCTGTCGGAGGGAAATCGTTAGTATATACCGCTGATGAGACTTAATAAAGTCGAAACAGTCTGTACGGTATTCTACACACCGAGCCATCCTTTGCCGGGATTACACTTGTCAAGTTCATTTTCTATAAGAAACAGTATCGAATTTTATGCGATACATGCGTTGTAAGTGCCTTCAAGTAAAAATTTAATATATATATATATATATATATTTATAAATCGTGTTTAAAAAAAGGATCGAAATTTTTTGTACTTTTTGACACATCTTGTATTCTGAAAATATTAACGTCACATTCATTTTTCATTACTATCTTGGTAAATACAACTTCAATCTCGATACTTTTATGACTCGATTATATATATATATATATATATATATATATATAATATATATATATATATATGGTACATCGATTAATTTGATATGATTTGCTCTGAATAGCTTTAATCTGATCAATTATTAAGAATATTAATATAATTATTAGTAGTTAATTCTTTTTAAATGTGCATTTAATATTCTTTAGGAGAAAAGCGGACGGATAATCAAGTGTATTTATGATGATAAAAGACATATCATTCATCATCATTATTAAGTAAAGAGAGGGACGAACAGAGACCGTTCTCTTTGTTGAACTAAAGAATACATGGAACCTTTTAAAATAATAAGTAGACGACTCGTCAATTAATTCGGGTCCCGTTTTTAACAATGTATGTACATATGTATAAGTATATATATATATATATATATATATATATATATATATATATATGAGTAAATATGGAAATTAAATCCGACAATATAAAGAAAATTTGAAAAAACAAGTGTTCCGAAAATGGGATGAATTTAATAATCGATGTTTAAAACATTTCGGTTACATTGAACCTTCATCAGGATGTCTCTTGCGGTGAAGAAAATGATGGAAATATAAAATATTGTTATAATTACTAAATTACTATATTTACTAAAATAGTGTTAAATAATGACAAAATACCAGGCTTCATTTAATTATTTATTTAGTTATCATTCCCACTTTGTTCCCTTAATAACCGACATGTATTATTTATTATATCTCCGTTTCTAGTTAAATAGTGTTAAATAATTACTAAATACCAGGCTTCATTTAGTTATTTATTTAGTTATCATTCCCACTTTGTTTCCCTATGTTCTCTTAAAAATAATCAGTCCATTAATACTTTTTCTCGTCTTTTGCATTTCTTCGAGTTGCGTCACGCGTCATGACACCTTCGCGTGAGTAGATCGCGACTTGCCTTTCAAAAATAAAACGCTGATCAAATACAGTTACATAACTAAAAAGATTTTCATCTCCTGTCACATATAAAAACATCCATCATTTTCTTCACCGCAAGAGACATCCTGATGAAGGTTCAATGTAACTGAAATGTTTTAAACATCGATTATTAAATTCATCCCATTTTCGGAACACTTGTTTTTTCAAATTTTCTTTATATATATATATATATAAGTGTATTTAGGCAGCATTTTTTCTTTTATACATGTTTCATTGAATCGAACAGACAATTCCTGTCTGACAAGTCTTTCGCCGATCCGTTCTAATCTTCGGGCCATCCTTCTGGTGTCAGGGTGGAACTGGTATACCAGTCCACCGAATGTTTCGTCACTAGCGCTTTCGGCAATGCACTTTGCCATCCTCAGGTGGAAACGATGGAATAATTTTCATGTCTCGTTTTTAACGAGAACGAGTAGAAGCAAGGAATTAGTGGGGGGTAATATCAATAGGTAGTGGGAGGTTTTTGGAATGGTAGTAGTTTGAACAAAGCAGTGGTGATTTTTTTTGAGGGGGGCACAGGTTGTGATAAGGGGGGGGAATAATGGAAGTAATGTATAGGGTATACCAGTTATATATGTATAAGTGTATATATATATATATAATATATATATATATATGTATAGTCTGTATATATATATATATATATATATATATACATATATATATATATATATATATATATATATATGTTTGTGTATGTATACATTTATAAGTGTATGTATATATGGAGGCGCGTGGGCTAGTGGTTAGAGTCGTGGAAAATGGACACGTCGATTCGAGTTCAATTCCTAGACGAAGCTGTTGGCATTTCACATAGCACTAATACCCTTGGGAAAAGTATGAATCCATATATTTTCCCTCCAGCTATTGGTTAAAAAGTAGGGCAGACTGGGCCCTTCAGCCTTGGGTAGGTAAACAGTCTAGGAGAGGGATAACTCTGAATTCAAAATTCTTGAGGTCGGTCGTTGATTGGGTTTGTGGCAACCTTTGATGCACCAATTCTTTCCTATCGACTGTGCCAAAAAGTGTGGATGGTCCAACACAAGCCTTCACCACTATAAACAAATCACTGTGTGGATGTTCATTGTGTGTATGAACCCTCATACGTCGAAAATCGACGGGAGAGTCCATTTTTTAATATATATATATATATATAATATATATATATATATATATATATATATATATATATATATATAATTTAAAGATAAGTCTATACACATGGAAGTATAGACTACGCGTGAAAGCGGAAAAAATTCCATAGAATGAAAGAAAGATATTTCTTTCTTTCATTTTAGCCTTATCTATCGGTAGAAATTTGTCTTTATCTTTCATTCATTCTTTCTTTTTTTCAGATACTGATGCTTCTATTTAACAATATTGCTTTTATTGTATCTTTTTCTTTCTTTTCTTCCCTGTTTATAGCCTTATCTTTTTCCTTTCTTTCTTTCTTTCTTTTTTTATTTCATTCTTCCTTTCTATCTTTCTTTTTCTCACTTTTTCTTTCCTTCCTTCTCTATTTATAGCCTTTTCTTTTACCTATTCTTTCTTTCTTTTTTTCTTTCATTTTTCTATCTTTCTTTCTTTTTTTCTATCTTTCTTTCTTCTTTTTTTCCTTCCCTGTTTATAGCCTTATCTTTTTCCTTTCTCTCTTTCTTTCTTTCTTCCTTTCTATCTTTCTTTTTCTCACTTTTTCTTTCTTTCCTTCTCTATTTATAGCCTTATCTTTTACCTTTTCTTTCTTTCTTTTTTTCTTTCATTTTTTCTATGTTTCTTTCCTTTTCTTTCTTTCTTTCTTTCTTTCTTTTTTTCCCTTCCCTGTTTATAGCCTTATCGTTTTCCTTTCTTTCTTTCTTTCATTCATTTTTTCTTTCATTCTTTGTTTCTATCTTTCTTTTTCTCACTTTTTCTTTCTTTCCTTGCCCATTTATGGATTATCTTTTTCCTTTCCTATATTTTTTCTTTCATTCTATCTTTCTTTCCTCCTCTATTTATAGCCTTATTTTTACCTTTTCTTTATTTCTTTCTTTTTCTTTCTTTCTTTTTTATTTCCTTCCTTCGCTATGTATAGCCTTATCTTTTTCCTTTCTTTCTTTTTTCTTTCATTCTTTCTTTCTATCATTTTTACTTTTTTTCTTTCTTTCCTTCCCTATTTATAGCCTTATCATTTTTCCTTTTCTTCTATTTCTTTCTTACTTTCTTTCCCTGTCTATAGCCTTATCTTTCTGTCATACTTTTGGTTTAGCCTTATCTATCGATTTTTTTCTTTGTCTTTCTTTCTTCAGAAAGAAAGAATGAATGAGAGATAAAGAAAAATTTCTACCGATAGATAAGGCTAAAATGACAGAAAGAAATATCTTTCTTTCATTCTATGGAATTTTTCCGCTTTCACGCGTAGTCTATACTTCCATGTGTATAGAGTTATCTTTAAATTATATATATATATATTTACACTTATACATATATATATACACAAACATAAATATATATAAATATATATATACACTTATACATATATATATATATATATATATATATATATATACACTTATATATATACATACACAAACATATATATATATATATGTATATATACACTTATACATATATATACACGCATATATACACACATATATATACACCCACACATATACACAGATATATGTATACACATACATAGATATATGTATACACACATATATACATACATATATACACATATGTATATATACGTACATATATATACACACATGTATACATATATATACATATATGTATATATACACACATATATGCATACATATATATATATATATATACACATATATACATACATATATATACATATATATATATATACACATACATATATATACACACATACCTATATATATATACACACATACCTATATATATATACACACACATACACACATACACACACACATATATATATATATGTGTAAATCCATTCTCTCTGGCAATAACCATTACGTCAAGGTGCGTTTAGATGGTAGAATTTAGGTCCATTAAGTTCGATTTAACCAAATTCGTTAAGTGTCGCTTTTTGTTCGCACAATAGCAGTCCTGATCTAGTAAAGTAAGACAACAAAAATCGAAGTTGCTTCTTCCTTTTCTTGGTCGTTGTTTCGTATCACCATTAAGAAGATATTGACTTCAATTATCAGTAGAATTACGCATAAAATCCTCACAAAAACGTTAAATGTAATTTAAAGAACGAATGGAATCAATTGAAAAGCAGTTTAAATTTATGGGAAAATCTAATGAGATTTGTATCATTATTTTCGTTAGCGACCTACGATTTTCAATTCTTTCTGTCACATTTTGTATCGACGTTTATCGTCTTTCTTTCTTTCTTTCTTTCTTTCTTTCTTTCTATTCTGTTTTTTCCCGGACAATTCCTGTTACCTTGATTGATAATTTCTTTTTTAAAGTCTAATTTTAAAAAAGGTTTTTGTTTCTTGTTTTTAATCAAATATTTTAGTCATTCTCTATTTGTAGAATTATTTCTTTTTTTAAAATTCTTTATAAACTTCGTTTTTCTTTTCTTTTCTCTTTCTAATTTTTAATTTTCTTTTAAATGTTACTCTTTCTTTTTTCCTTTCTTCAGTTCTTGTTCTACTTTGCTAATGTGGATTCTTTCTTTCTTTTTTCCTTCGTATTTTTACTCAATTACTTCTTTCTTTCTTTCTTTCTTTCTCCTTTGTGTATTTATTCAATTGTTTCTTTCTTAATTTCTTCTTCGTATTTTTACTCAATTACTTCTATCTTTCTCTCTTTCATTCTTTCTTTCTTTTTTCTTTCTTTCTCTCTTTCTCCTTTGTGTATTTATTTAATTGTTTGTTTGTTTCTTTCTTTCTCCTTCGTATTTTTACTCAATTACTTCCCACTTTTTTCTTTCTTTCTTTCTTTCTTTCTTTCTTTCTTTCCTTTCATCTTTGTGTATTTATTCAATTGTTTCTTTTCTTTCTTTCTCCTTCGTATTTTTACTCAATTACTCCTCTCTCTCTTTCTTTCTTAAATTTATTTATTTCCCCTTTGTGTATTTATTCAATTGTTTGTTTGTTTCTTTCTTTCTCCCTCGTATTTTTACTCAATTACATCTCTCTTTCTTTCTTTCTTTTCTTCTTTGTATATTTATCAATTGTTTTTTTTTCTTTCTTTCTCTTCGTATTTTACTCAATTACTTCTCTCTTTCTTTCTTTCTTTCTTTCTTTCTCTCTTTCTCCTTTGTGTATTTATCCAATTGTTTCTTTCTTTCTTTCTTTTGCGCATTTTTACACCAGTTCTTTCTTATTTTCTTTCTCCTTTGTATATTTACTCAATTGTATCTTTCTTTCTTTCTTTCACGTATTTTTACATAACTTCGTTCTTTCGGTCTTTCTTTCTTTCGATCTTTCTTTCTTTAGGTATTTCTTCCTTCTTTTTTTGTTCTTTCTTTCTTCAGTTCGTTCTTTCAGTCGTCCTTTCGTTCTTTCGGTCTTTCTTTCTCTCGGTCTTTCTTCCTTTTTTTTGTTCTTTCTTTCTTTAGTTCGTTCTTTCGGTCGTTCTTTCTTTTTTTCTTTCTTTCTTTCGTTCTTTTCTTTCTTTTGGTCTTTCTTTCTTTCGGTCTTTCTTCCTTTTTTTTTGTTCTTTCTTTCTAAGTTCGTACTTTATTTCATACTTTATTTCGTTCTTTCAGTCATTCTTTCTTTCTTTCTTTTTCTTTTCTTTCGGACTTTCTTTTTTTTTTTGTTCTTTCTTTCTTAGTTCGTTCTTTCTTTCGTTCTTTCTTCTTTCTTTTCTTTTCGTCTTTCTTTCTTTCACTCTTTCTTTCTTTAGGTCTTCTTACTTTTTTTTGTTCTCTCTTTCTTTAGTTCGTTCTTTCTTTCGTTTTATCGGTCATTCTTTCTTTCGTCCTTTCGGACTTTCTTTCGGTCTTTCTTACTTTCTTTCTCCTTAGTATATTTACTCAATTGTTTCTTTCTTTCGCGTATTTTTATATAGCTTCGTTCTTTCAGTCTTTCTTTCGTTCGTTCGTTCGTTCTTTTGTTCTTTCTTTCTTCCGCGTTCTTTCGTTCGTTCTTTCTTACTTACTTTTTCTCTCTTTCTCCTTTGGGTATTTACTCAATTGCTTCTTTCTTTCTTCCGCGTATTTTTACAAAATGTCCTTCTTTTTTCTTTATTCTTTTTTTTTGTTTTGTTTATTCTCCCCTAAAGTCTTTCTTTCTTTTTTGCCACCCTGTGATTGCCATAAAATTCGTCTTTTGATCAGTTTGGAGTGAAATTATTTTTCCTGTGACGGATGTAGAAAAAGATTGCAAAAATTGCACTGCAAAGAATTCCAGTCCAATTCCATTTCGTGCAAAAATTGCTTCTCTTCGATCTCTGCCATTCCTTTTTTTTTACAGGACCGATTTTTGTCACGGTTTCACGTTTCTTTCATGACTAACTGATGTCAATTAAATCCTTTGACAAACTAATTTCCAGCAATTTAGGTCGACATTTAATCCATGAAAAAAGAATAAAAAAAGGAGGGAAAAAATCATCATCAATTCTTGTATATATGTTTGCGTTATTTATGGATGAGAGTAGACTATATCAAGGAGAGAATATATATATATATATATATATATTATATATTATATATATAAATAAGTAAACTACAGACACGTGTTTCGAGGTATCACCTCTCATCAGTGCAGTTATAGCGTTTTTAGCAGCTACCTCTGGCCGGGTTCGATACCCGAACGAAGTTTTGCTCGCCAGTCCTCTTACCCATACGGCCACAGCCAGCAGGCTATTTAATCGCTACATTTCTAAGCGGAAATGAATTCACCTAGAGGTCTCAAACTTTATGTAAACAAAGTGAGTCTTAGCTGTACGCTGAATACGGTGAATTTTGCAATTAAATCCCTTCTAAATAAAGTGCTCAACCGAAATTGGTAGCGTATGATAAAGTATATATATATATAATAAAGTTATATATATATTTTATATATATATATATATATATATAAAGGTGTGTCAAAAATACCGAGATTTTTGTACTTTTTGACATACCTTGTATTCTGAAAAAAAGTTCCATTCATTCATTTCTATCTTGCTAAATACACCTTTAAACTTTATACTTTTTTGACACACCTTGTATTCTGAAAAAATGAATGGATCGCTATTTGTTTTTCAGAATACTATGTGTGTCAAAAGGTACAAAAAATCCCAGTACTTTTTTGATACACCTTATATATATATATATATATATATATAAGATAAGAACATGATAAAAACTCACGAGTATCAATATTTCAAAGCTCAGTTGAGCTAGTAGGCAAGATGTCTGACTTTCTTTAGTTCAAGTATGGAACACTTGCTAATCGAGGATGAAACCCCGAGTCGTAAGTTTTCTTCGTGTTTAAAAAAATGTTATTATATATATATATATATATATATATATATATATATATATATATATATATATATATATAATCCAAAAGTCCAGAGAATAAATCTTCCTTACGACACAAGAGTTTTATTTAAAATCCTGTCGCAGTTTGATGTTAGAGTTACAGAGCAAATATATAAGTAAAGAAATAACAAAAGACTTAGAGATTTAGTTTTATAGTCAATTTCAGGGAGCTTAGACAAAGTGTGTAACTCTCCCGACTCATCTTTCGCATCTGATGAGTCGGGAGAGCTAGACAATTTGTCTAAGCTCCCTGAAATAGACTATAAAGCTAAATCTCTAAGTCTTTTGTTATTTCTTTACTTATATATATTATATATATATATATTATAATTATATATATATATATATATAGAGAGAGAGAGAGAGAGAGAGAGAGAGAAGGTGGTTGCATTTCACATAGTTGCTAATACACTTGGCTAAGTTATGAATCCATATATTCTCCTCCGGCTATTGGTACAATAGTAGGCCAGAGTGGGCTCTTTAACCTTGCATAGATAACTAGTTTAGGAGAAGGAAAACTGTGAATTTGAAAAACCTGAGGTCAGTCATTGATTGTGGCATTCCTTGTGCACAAAGTCTTCCCTATCGACTGTGCCAAAAGGTGCGGAGGGTCCAACACAATCCTTCACCACTATAAACAAAATCCTGTGTGGGTTATTCTATGGATGAAACCTCAAGTGTCGAAATCGACGAGAGAGTCCATATATATATATATATATATATATAAATATATATATATATATGGACTCTCTCATCGATTTCAACACATGAGGGTTCATCCAATGAACAATCCTAAGGAATTTTAGAAATTTCTTTAAATTTCTAAAAGCCTTTTAAGTTTTGGTCGAAATCAATTTATTACAGAATGACGGTTTATTGAATTTTTCCTTTCTTTCAAATATATATAATATATATATATATATATTCCAGACTGACTTTTTCATGTTTTCAAATTTCGTTCATAACTAACTGAATTAGTCAATTAAAACCTTTGACAACTAATTCCCAGCACTTTGGGTCGGCATTTAAATTCACAATAAATAAATAAATAAATAAATAAACTAAAAATAAATATATATATTTACCAACCCCTCCACTCGAGCAGGATGTGGCACAAGGTCAATTTCTTAAGCAGAGTTCAACAGGTTTTAATTCAGAGTTTTCCTTCTCCTAGACCGGTTACCTAACCATGGTTAAAGAGCACTGTCTGCCCTACTATTTACCCATAGCTGGAGGGAGAGTAGAATTCATACATATCCCAAGGTTATTAGTGAAATGCAATTAGCACGTCCAGGATTTGAACTCGGGGCGACGAGTCCATTTCCCATGACTTTAACCATTACACCACGCGCTTCCTACTTCCTTCTTAATAAAAATAAATATAAGCGGGAATATTCTATCATCTATGACTAAAACGATTGCTGGGACTGAAGTACTTCCAAAGTTGTTAACAGAGCCACGAATTCACATACTCAAACTCCAGCATACTTCACAGAAAGCGAACATCTTCCATATGACCATACACATTTGCCACGCACATTTAAGGACCGGGTTAGCTCAGTCGGTAGAGCGTTCGGCTAGAAACCACATGGTTTCTAGTTCGATTCCAGTCCTCGCCAACCTCAGCGTATGAGTAGCACAGGGATCTGTGCGGTAAAGTAAGGAGCTGATGGTAGGTGTGGCGCTCAACCTCAGATGCCAGAAAACAATCTCCTTGGTCTAGCGCTAGTGAAAAGGGGATATACTCCCTCGCTGATTGGCTGATACCGACATTAGGCCGCCCCGACGTCTTTACTTTACTTTTTTGACAAGCTAAAGTATTGATATACTGGTCTATCGATGTAGTACAAAAAAAAAACAACAAAAAACAAAATAGGAAGTATTTACGTAATTTTGCATTTGTATTGCACACGTCAGAAAATTTTATCTTGTTGCTCGATGTTCTCTTCTTCTTTTTCCCCTGTTCGACATTTCCCGAATAAACGATGGCGTTTTATTTGTTAGCAAGGACACAAAATATTCTTTACATTAACGAAAGAACACATTACATGGGCAATTCAGAGGAAATGACGTAGATAACAATTGCAAAAACAAACAGGTACACAGACACACAAACACATACAGTTAGACCGATAGACAGACAGACACACACACACAGATATATAATATATATATATATATTATATATATATATATATATATAGCTTTAATTATTGTATATATGTTTGCGATATGCGTGAGAGCGATTTATATGAAGCATAGATTATATATATATATATATATATATATATATATATATATATATTCATATTATCAATCAAAGCCTGAAACACGTGTTTTTATGAGAATAAAATACATTTGCGGACCTTCTTTTTTTATAAAATATTGAATTTTCTCCGTTGGAACCAGAACAACATTTTTTATATATATAGATGTATATAGTGTGGATTGTCACTATATATATATATATATATATATATATATATATATATATATATATATATATATATATATATATATATATATATATATAGTGTGGGATTGTTACTGTTTCAGATTTTACTGGAATGGTGTACCAAAGGCAGTATTATTGGGAGTGCTCAATATAGAATAGAGCTGTTATATAATATAATAAAATAAATATATATAAAGGTGTTGACGCATGAAACCAAAATGGTCGTGAATTTCCTTTGTCACCAAATAAACAGATATGTAAACATTTATATATGTTTATTTTTATTATTATATATATATATATATATATATATTATATATATATATATATATATATTATACATATAGATAGATAGATAGATAGAGAGATAGAGAGAGAGAGAGTGAGTGAGTGAGAGAGAAAGTGAGAAAGAGAGTGGGTGAGGGAAGAGAGAGAAAGAGATGAGTGAGAGAGAGAGAGAGAGAGAGAGAGAGAGAGAGAGAGAGAGAGAGAGAGAGAGAGAGAGAGAGAGAGAGAGAGAGAGAGAAAGTGATGAAGATATATAGATATACATACATATGAAATCAGGATTATGATTTCAAAGCGTTTTTTTAATGCACGAAAATACAGAACCATATCACAATATATTTCAACTATAAAACAAAATACAAAACCGGATATATATATATATATATAGTAAAAACTTATATATATATATGTACATATATATATATATGTGTAAAAACTTATATATATATGTACATATATATGTGTGTAAAAACTATATATATATATGTATATATATGTACATATATATATATGTACATGTATATATATATATGTACAACATATAATATATATGTACATATATATATATATGTACATATATATATGTGTGTACATATATATATATATATATATATATATATATATATTTATAAGTAAAGAGTACTCAATATCATTGATAAGGCATATCTATAATGGTTGACACTTCCCGTGATGCACCGCACATCAACATCTAAGACAAAACATAAACATTTACTTAGATTGAAAAATCGCAACGGTGAAAAACTGTTATTTACCAGAGGGTCGTTGACTTCATTTTGGAGGTAAACCGAAGTTCCATAGGAATTTCTTATTAGTTTTTCTTCATAACAAAAAAAAACAAAATATGAATTGCATGAAAGAATATCTTTATTTTTTTTAATAGATAAATAGCATCTATCAGCAAACAGAAGCACATACTTCCCAAAGGGTTTGTGTCGATCTATCAATCTTCTTATTTATCTCTCTCTCTCTCTCTCTCTCTCTCTCTCACACACACACACCCCCACATATATATATGGTATTTGTGGAAAAGGTTACTTACCGGTGAAAATGTTCACAATGGTTAGTCGATGCAAGTTTCACAATGATAAGACAGCGATATACCAAATATAAAGTGCTCAATACGTTAGTAGAGCAAATTTATTATCATAAAGGTACACGGTAATAACCTACTCGAGTTTCACGATAAGGATCATCAGTGTTAAATCCACTGGATTAATCAAGATATTGATTAATTGCAGTCGATTTCACGTGTGTTTGTTTTCGCGAAAAACGGTTGATATATATATATATATATATATATATATATATATATATATATATATATATATATATATATATATACACACACCACATATATATATATATATATATATATATATATATATATATATATATATATATATAATCCAAATGTCCAGAGAAGAAATCTTCCTTACGACACAAGAGTTTTATTTAAAAAAACCTGTCGCAGTTTGAGAGCTCAATGTGTGCTCTTAATGTTAGAGTCACAGAGCAAATATATAAGTAAAGAAATAACAAAAGACTTAGAGATTTAGCATTATAGTATATTTCAGGGAGCTTAGACACATTGTCTAACTCCCCTTTCATTCGCATCTGATGAATCGGGAGAAATAGACTATTTGTCTAAGCTCCCTGAAATAGACTATAAAGCTAAATCTCTAAGTCTTTTGTTATTTCTTTACTTATATATTTATATATATATATATATGAGTCTTTTATATATATATATATATATATATATATATGTCTTTTAACAGTGTAGCGGATTTGCCAAGAACTCGGTCGGTAGGGACGGATGGAGGGAGGGAGTAAAAGGAATCCGTGTTGTCAGCACACCTTGATTATAATGATGGTGATGTTAGTATATATATTGGTAGAGTCTATTAGCAAATTTATGAAGTACCGTTTTACAAAAAGAAGCACCGACTTCTATGGAGAGTGTAATATATTAAAGAAATTCTATAACGGATATTACATTTTGATTATTAAATACGACGCTAGACTTGAATGGGTCAGTGCCTTCATTTTGATCAGATTTTAACATTAGATCTGACGTCGTATCTCTCTGGCATTTTGGCTGGCTTCCGTTCTGATGAGATAACCACTAAACATACAAGTCAGTAGACTAGCAGCGACAAAGACGTGAATTTCAAATATACAGGTTCATTAAAAAGTAACTCCCTTCCCCTTTTTCTCTGAATGTTTGAGATGAGGCTTGATGATTAGTATTATCTGCGTTATTCGGTCTATTTTCCTCATTTTCATTATTATCTGTACAACGTTTCGGCAGATATGCCCTCTGGTCTTTTCTTTAAGGTCCGAGTCCAAGAAGGTTCCGAGTCCGACAAGAAATACCTGAAGAAGGCCGGAGGGCATATCGGTCGAAACATTGTACAGATACCAATGAAGATGAGGAAAATAGTCCGAATAACGCCGATAATACTAATCCCTTCCCTTTGTTAAAAATCTTATATTTAATTTATTAGAATCTTTTGATATAAAACATTTCTTAATCCTTTAGCAAAAATATATGAATGATTAAGTGATTTTAACGGCATGTCAACCCATCCAGGGACGATGAAGAAAATTACTTGATAAGTAATTGAAAAGCACCAGAAAGCGAGCAGACTGTAGAGTGCTCCTCGATCCATTAGCAAAACCGGTGAGACGTTCAACTCCGTGATTGTTTTGTTATGTTTGTTTTTGATTTGTTATGAATTTGGTTTTGGGGTCATCAGGTGAGAATGTGCACCGTTTTGGTGCCTTCCTCTCAACACTTTTATTTGCACACCGGTTATTTTATGCCAAGCGGTAGGTTGTGAGGGATGGTCAAATGTATTGTTATGTTTTTTCAAGGATTTTCATTGATTTTGACAGTAGGTTGTTTACAGTTGTTTGTTGCGAAGTAAATTGGAAATCAGTTTAAGGGATAAGTTTATAGGGTAAAGTTCAAGTTTGTTATAAGCGATAGTTTCGTAGAATTTTTTTTCAAAATTTTTTTAATAAATATTTTTTCTATTTAACCCATAAACTGGACCCTAACAAGTACTACCACTCCGAGTCAGAGTGGACCTGGGAGAAATGGGAATGAAGGGGTTCTCCACATTCCCCAGAGCTCCAGAATTGGAACCTCACCATCAAATAGTTTAACGTCATTTCCGGGACATGAAAACCCTCAATCACCACCTTCGAGTGTTATATATTGAAGATATTTAAAAGAGGGTGAAAACGGAAATAGGGTATTCCGGTTGGATCGAGGTAAGGAGAAGAAGAAAAGAGTAACAAAGGACCTTTTCCGGGTAAAGCGAACAAAGAAGGATGGGTAAAAATAAATTCGGAAATAGATTTGTTCGCTGAAAACGTGTAGGCGTTTGATATTATAAAAGGAAGTCAGGGATCCCAGGTCAGTGGAGAGTCGGCAGTCAAACAGGAGACAGCGGACGGAGAACAAGTGAGCGACGGACGCTCACGGTCCATTGCAGCCAACAACTGTGGGACCCACAAGCCACACTCAACCTCACCAACGCTAGTCATCCCAGCAGCAGTAGTAGTCATTGTCAACGCTCGCCACCCACCAGCCGACGGAGAGAAATAAAGTGAACTCCTACTATACCCATGTGTTGTGGTTTCTTAAGTACAACTACATACTTCGCCACGTGACCATACATACCCGCAACGACTACTTACTTACACGATTTAGTAGCGAAGAAGGCTGCTATGCAACACGAGCACCCATATGATATAAAGGGTTGGACTTTGCCATAAAGACAATAGGGTTAGGGCAATCATATTTTATTAATGTTAAATTTTTAAATTTTTTTATTCATATCCTAACATTAATAAAATAGTATTCAACATATATTAGTTATCTTTAATAACTAATACACTAATCACGACAACCCTCTGAAAAAACAATAGGCTCTTCTAACTTAAAAATAAAATAGATAAAAGAACAAGAAAAAGAAAAAAAAAGAACTAACATCAAAACATATACCCCCCTGGTGACGACACAAGAAACAGTCGAAAGCGCTCGGGCTGATACTATGGGAAGAATCCTATTTCAACTGGATCCTGACATTAGAAAGATCGCCATAAGACTGGAAAAGATACAAATCAAGATCGTGAAAAAGAAATGTTCCGGTTGTTTCATAATGCGGCCAACTAAATAACTTGCTGCTATATATATATATATATATATATATATATATATATATATAATATATATATATATATATAATCCAAAAGTCCAGAGAAGAAATCTTCCTTACGACACAAGAGTTTATTTTTTAAAAAACAAGTCGCAGTTTGAGAGCTCAATGTGTGCTCTTAATGTTAGAGTCACAGAGCAAATATATAAGTAAAGAAATAACAAAAGACTTAGAGATTTAGCATTATAGTCTATTTCAGGGAGCTTAGACAAATAGTCTAAATCTCCCGACTCATCAGATGCGCATCTGATGAGTCAGGAGATTTAGACTATTTGTCTAAGTACCTGAAATAGACTATAAAGCTAAATCTCTAAGTCTTTGTTATTTCTTTACTTATATATATATATATATATATATATATATATATATGTGTGTGTGGGGGGGGGTTATTATCCTTCTTAGAATATCAACTGACATTTTTCCAATCAATCAATCAATCATGAATTAATTCATTTACGAATCAAAACTTTCATTTAATTGTCTATCCGTAACATTGTAATTGACAAAATAATTGCAATGATTCAATAAACAATTCAAAGTGGATCTCTTTGGAAATCAAATATCTTATTATAATGGAGACTCTGTGTATGTGTGTCTGTCTGTAACCGAAACTATGTCCCCTAGCAACGTCACAATTCCCTTAGTTATGTACTTTATATTCTCAGTGGTTATTAAATAATCATTATTTGATATTAATTAGCATAGAAGGTCGGGTTAGCTCAGTCGGTAGGGTAGAGCGTTCGGCTAGAAACCACAAGATTCCTAGTTCGATACCGCCCCTCGCCAACTCAGCGTATGAGTAGCACAGGTACTGTGCGGTAAAGTAAGGAGCTGACGGTAGGTGTGGCGCTCCACCTCAGACGCAAAAACTATCTCCTTGGTCTAGCGCTGTTGAAAAGTGGATAGACTCCATCTTATTAATCAACAATGCCTCTATAAAGGTCTAGCTGATATAGATTTACCTCAAAACAGCTAATATTATTAATGTCTTTAAAATCCTATGATGTGGGTTATATATCATTAAGAAATAAATGTTTACATAGTATATGGTGTGAATAATTTGCATATCGGTTTTAGCAAACCGTGTTTAATAAATATTTACTTGGTGTTATTGATTTCTAATATTATTTTTTTTATTCTCAAACGTATTAAAAGCAATCCTATGTGTAATATTTTTGTCTTTGTATTGATATTTAATTACATTTAAACTTAGGTGCATATCGGATAAATGCGTCCTGGCCTCCTGCCCTAAAATATGCTAAGCGATGCCTGCTGAATCTTTGTGGGATCATTGAACTTTGACACTTATTTGTTAACCGTTTCTCCCCAAGAATTTAATGGCTGGCTGACAATATTTTTCTTGTTTTTTTTTTAAATATATTTTTTTTTGTTAAACAAAGAAACTCAAAAAATGAGGCGACGCAAGAATTAAAAAAAAAAAACAAAAAAAAATAAAAAACAAAATAAAAATAAAAAAAAACAAAGTACAAAGAACTTCTAAAACGATTTTGATTAAGAAAATAAAATATGTGTAAAACTTGGTGTTTGCTTCTAATCAAATCCTTCGATACGATTGGCTCTTTTCAAGTTGTATTATTGTTTTTCTTTATTTCGTAACCGTAATGAAGGAGTCTTTGAAAACGGTCTTCAAAAGATGTGATCTTTCTCTCTCTGACACCATTCGAAGATTAAGCCACTGGAGACACTGAGACTGGGGAAAAAAAACCGAGCTCAGAAAGAAAAGCAATGAATAGAATTCAGTGACCGACATTCAAACGATATTTCCCTTATCATTAACGTAATATGATTGACTGATAATAAAATACACACACAAAAAAAAAAAAACCCACATCTAAGATACGTCTTTATTGTTGGATTTCTCCGTAGGGATACCAAAAATAATTACAAAGACAATTTTTTTTTTGTGCGAGGAATCGACAAAGACAAGGAAGATGTATCTATACTTCTAGATTTTACAATTTACACATACATGTAGGTAAAAGTCTTCACGTATCTGTCACGAAGAAATGCCAGACTGAGTTCAAAATATACAGGGATATTGAAAAGTAACTCCCTATTTTAAACTATTCATTATTTTTTATAGGCAGCTACATTTATATATTTACCCAATGCTAATGTTTGTATATATATATATATATATATTTATATATATACAAGCATATATATATATATATACAAGCATATATATAATATATATATATATATATATATATATTATATACCAATGAAAATGTTTGTGTGTATATATGTATACACACATATATACACACACACACATATATATATACACAACCACACACACACACATATATATATATACACACACATATATATACATATATATATATATATATATATATATATATATATATATACACATATATATATACTCATATATCCATATACACACACACATATATATATACACTCATATATGAAGATAGGATGGATCAGTTTAGAATCCGACAATATGAGGTAGAAAAAGGATAAGTGAGCAAGAAATGAATAACTCAAAACTAATCAAGGGTTGAAATAATTTCGTCCGTATTACGCGAACATCTTCAGTCAAATGATTTTATTAAAGCAAAGTTACGTGCGTATATATGATTTGGTGAGGGGTAGTGTGAGGGTAGTTTGGAGGATGAAGAGTAGGGGGGGAATTTTATGTGTTTCATGTGTGGTGGCGCTGAGGAACATTGTTAGGTTAGAGAGTATCGAAGGATTTGATTTGAAGCAAACGCCAAGTTTTACACACACACATATATATATATATATATATATATATATATATATGCACACACAAACACACACATATATATATATACATATATATTTACGTATGTACTTACACATTTGCATTAGGTGAATATGTAAGTGGCTAGGTTTATGCATACGTGTGTGTACTAAGGTCCACGCTCACACACGCCCGCTGGTGAACGCTAGTTTATTTATATATGCGTATGCATATATATATTTGCATTGGGTAAATGTCTATATATATATAAGTGGCTAGGTTCACATATATATATATATATATTTTTGGAGGATATGTGCTTAATTGAAGTCATACCTAATTTTTAAAATTAATTAGTTAATAATTAATGAATTTAGGTGGGTATATATGTTCAAATGTAAGGCTAAACAAATCGAGAAAATATCAATCCCTGTATGTACATTTCGACCTATTAGGTCTCATCAGCAAGGTTATAGACATGGGAGACTGCTCCGTGTGCGACTCGAAACCTCGACTGCCAAGCTTATCCGCCTAAATTCATTAATTATTAACTAATTAATTTTCTAAATTAGGTATGACTTCAATTAAGCACATATCCTCCAAAAATTGTCGGCTAGAAAGGTCATATAAAAAATAAACACATTGGTTGTTTACTTACTTTCATATATATAATATATATATATATATATATATTATATATATAATATATATATTTTTTTTTTTTTTTCAGGACTGACTTTTTTATGTTTTCACATTTCTGTGGGTAGGTTCATATAGAGAAATATATTTTTGATTCGTATTTATATATTATATATATATATATATTATATATATATATATATATATATATATATATATATAGGTAGCTATATATACCTGTGCGTACTACGGTCCTCTCACCACTGTCACATACGCCCGCCGGTGCGCGCAAGATGATTATTTAAGAACCATATTGCAGTCGTTCAGTTTACTTTAATCCAGCTATTTCATTTTTATTTATTAATACTCTCGTTTTATTTTCTTTCCATCAATTTCACTGCAAAAAAACCTATGGCACTGAACGGCTATGGAATCCAGTACGAACATAGAAAATTTGGCGCTAAAAAAAAAAAAGATGAAAAAATGACGCACTACTTCAAAGCACACATTATTTTTTACTGAACCCATGAATTTGTGTCTGATAACAATTTTATGGGTAAAATGAATATCTTTGTGAATGTCAGCGTGAAATTCATGAGTTGTACAGACCTTTCTTAAGTCTCATAGTGCTAAACCTACTCTTATTTAATAAACATATTAAACAATAAAACTACCAGTAGGATGCTGAGTGTTTCTTAAAATGCATTAGTTGCATCTTCATCTCTATTCTTTTCAACTACATGTGACGTAAATGATAGGCCTGGTTGGAGGTGCGTGGTGTAATGGTTGGAGTCGTAAGAAATGGACTCGTCGACCCGAGTTCAAATCCAGGACGAAGCTACAGTTCACATAGCGCTAATACTCTTGGAAAAGGTATGAATCCAACTCTCCCCCCAGCTATGGGTAAATAGCAAGGCAGACAGGGATCTTTAACTTTGACTATGTAACCAGTCTAGGAGAATGAAAACTCCCTCCAGCATTGGGTATATAGTAGGACAGACTGGGATCTCTAACCTTGGTTGGGCAACCAGTCTAGGAGAAGGAAAACTGAATTCAAACCTACTAAATCTACTTAGGGTGGTCACTACTAGAGTTCTAATTAGTGGTCTATTTTACTACTACTATAGTAGTAAATAAAGATGTCAAAGGACGCATAGAAATAAATAAAGATGACAAAGGACGCATAGAAATAAATAAAGATGACAAAGGATGCATATAAATGAATAAAGATGACAAAGGATGCATATAAATGAATAAAGATGTCAAAGGACGCATAGAAATGAATAAAGATGTCAAAGGACGCATAGAAATAAATAAAGATGCCAAAGGACGCATAGAAATAAATAAAGATGTCAAAGGACGCATAGAAATGAATAAAGATGACAAAGGACGCATAGAAATGAATAAAGATGTCAAAGGACGCATAGAAATAAATAAAGATGCCAAAGGACGCATAGAAATAAATAAAGATGCCAAAGGACGCATAGAAATAAATAAAGATGTCAAAGGACGCATAGAAATAAATAAAGAAGTCAAAGGACGCGTCGAAATAAATAAAGATGACAAAGGACGCATAGAAATAAATAAAGATATCAAAGGACGCATAGAAATGAATAAAGAGATAAAGGACGCATAGAAATAAATAAAGAAGTCAAAGGACGCATAGAAATAATAAAGATGCCAAAGGACGCATAGAAATAAATAAAGATGTCAAAGGACGCATAGAAATGAATAAAGATGACAAAGGACGCATAGAAATAAATAAAGATGTCAAAGGACGCATAGAAATGAATAAAGATGACAAAGGACGCATAGAAATAAATAAAGAAGCCAAAGGATGCATAGAAATAAATAAAGATGACAAAGGACGCATAGAAATAAATAAAGATACCAAAGGACGCATAGAGATAAATAAAGATGTCAAAGGACGCATAGAAATAAATAAAGAAGCCAAAGGACGCATAGAAATAAATAAAGATGTCAAAGGACGCATAGAAATAAATAAAGATGACAAAGGACGCATAGAAATAAAAAAAAGATGTAAAAGGACGCATAGAAATAAATAAAGATGACAAAGGACGCATAGAAATAAATAAAGATGTCAAAGGACGCATAGAAATGAATAAAGATGTCAAAGGACGCATAGAAATAAATAAAGATGTCAAAGGACGCATAGAAATAAATAAAGATGACAAAGGACGCATGGAAATAATAAAGAAGTCAAAGGACGCATAGAAATGAATAAAGATGCCAAGGACGCATAGAAATAAATAAAGATGAGAAAGGACGCATAGAAATGAATAAAGATGTCAAAGAACGCATAGAAATAATAAAGATGTCAAAGATAGAAATAAATAAAGACAAAGAACGCATAGAATAAAATAAAGATGAGAAAGGACGCATAGAAATGAATAAAGATGTCAAAGGACGCATAGAAATAAATAAAGATGTCAAAGAACGCATAGAAATAAATAAAGATGTCAAAGGACGCATAGAAATAAATAAAGAAGTCAAAGGACGCATAGAAATTGATATAATGGAATGACCCATCTCCCCCGTACCTAAACAGTGGCGATGGTTCTAACCACTATTTAAGAACACAGAGATTACTCTGTGCAGAACTCACTTGAAGTACTTAGACGACGGATTCTCTCCTAATACTCACGTGACCTTACTATATATCAGAAATAAATAAAGAAGTCAAAGGACGCGTCGAAATAAATAAAGATATCAAAAGACGCATAGAAATAGATAAAAAATAAAGTTAGTGGAGTTGCCTATTGTTGGTGTTAGCCGAACAGCGATGGAGTATATCTCCTTTTCGCTAGTGCTTGACTAGAGAGATTTTCTGCTGATGTGGAGGGCCACACCTGCAGTCAGCAATCCACTTTACCGCACAGATACGTTTACCCAAGCTCTACTACTCATATGCTGAGTTGGCCCGGAACCTTACGATATGCTATACCGACTGATAGAGTAATATAGTTTTGGAAAATATTGCCTAATCAGATCTAAAACAGCAATAGTCTCAAATTAATATTAATTTCAATGATTTTAAAAATAATTGTAAGAAAAAGGATTTAAGAAGTCATTTCTTGGAAACGACTGGATGAATTACTTAATAGGATTTAATCTGTATATGGATACTGTATTTATAGTTTATATTTTATATTTATATTTCATATGTCTTGTGAAAAAAAAAACCTTTTTAAAGGTTAATGTGAGAAGATAGTAAAGAAGATGCCCAAGGAGACATATAAATAAAAGAATTCGAAATAATATGGATCGAAAATTAGTAACAAAACAAAAAGATTTGAAAGAAAATGCAAGAAGAAAAAAGGATTGGTTTGGTTTGTTTTGTTTTACGGCATATCAACCTCAGTGGGTCATTTAATGCCGATAAAGTTTTGAAATAAATCAATTCTTAATGGATAATACAATTTTTTAATAAAAACATTTTTCTATTTAACCATAGATGGGACCCCTAACAGGTACTACCACTCCGGGTCAGAGTGGACCAGGGAGCAATGGTGATGAAGGGGTGCTCCACATTCCCCAAACCTCCAAAACTGGAACCTCACCATCAAGATAGAGTTTAACGTCATTCCCAGGACATGTAGACCGCAGCCACCGCCTTCTAGCATCCATATGAATAAAAAGGGGTTGGGGCTTGCCATTAGGGCAATAGGGTTGGGAAAATCATATAGGTGCTAGGGCTTGACGTGACCAGCCGATTGATCAGAGGGGGCCTCTCCGACCGCCCGTCTAGCCCAAGATAGGGCCAAAGTGGAGTATTGCATGTCATGAACTGCTCATCCATCTGGGCTCTATCCTTAAGCATCACGGGTCGCCACCCACGGCCAACAGGTGGCCCCATTGGGGGAGTCTTACCCCTCTGCAGAGGTGCAGTCGGTGCATTCTAACGTCCCAACTGACAGGGCGGTAGAAAAAAGGAAAAAAATAAAGACGAAATTAAAAGAAAAAAATAGTATTATTTGTACTATTGTCCTCATCTTTATTGTTATCTATTCAACGTTTCGGTCGATATGCCCTCCGGCCTTCTTTAGGTATTTCTTGTTGGACTCGGGAACCTTCTTTTCGAACTCTAAAACCTTCTTGTCGTAATCGAGAGCCATCACGGAACTATCAGTCGAAACGTTGTACAGATAACAATGAAGATGAGAACAATAGTCCGAATAATACAAATAATACTAATTATCAAGCCTCATCTAAAAAAGTCAGACAAATAAAAGAAAATTAAAGAAAGAAAGAAAGAAAGAAAGAAAGAAAAAACGTTTTAGTTATTTGTAGCAATCTATGTACCTTCCACCTGTGTGATTGTGCTGATACCTTTTTAGTTTTTCTTGAACTGGTGTTAAAAAATCGATTAAAACACGACTGCATGGAATTGTCAATCTCTGCTAGTGCACGATTGAAGTTCAGAAAAGAATTCAAAATAAAGAAAAGAAAAAGAAATCAATAATCGTCTTTGTTGAAGTATAAATCGATAAATGAAGATTTGAAAAGTTCAATCACCAATAGAAAAAGGGTTTGTCCATTGATTCTATCAATGGAATCGAAGTTACTTCATACAAAATAGTGATTAGAATTAAAACGAAATTTAAAGAAAAATGAAAACTATCTTCTTTGGGTCAACTTTGAAAAGTTACTATGTTCTAAAATAAATAATTGGTTGGTTGGGTGGTTGATTGATAGATTTTCACGGCATATCAACCCATTTCGGGTTATTTCATACCTAGAGATTAGGAAACAATATATTTTGTATATTTATATTTAAACTTTTATAGTTAACAGTTTTAACGATGTGTTAGCATCGTTGGGTATTGTATTAAGGGGTTACTTTTGCATGGTATTCATGAAGCTTGTGTTTATATTTTTGGCATAATTTTGTTTCTCTCAAAACGGACAACATATATGATTGCCCCAATCCTATTGAGGTTAGGAAACAATATATGTTGTAGATCTATATTTACACTTTTGTAGTTAACAATTTTAATTATTATGTTAAGGGCTTACTTTTGTATGGTATTGATAAAGGCTGTGTTTATAATTTTTGGTATAATTTTATTTTTCTCAAAAACGATAGAACGTCATCTATGTTGATTTTTTCAAATAGATCTTTTATATCATTTTCATTTAAAAATCTGGTTTCTCTTGAACGGCATATCAACCCATCACGGAATATTTCATGCCTAGAGCTTAGGAAACAATATATTTTGTATATCTAGATTTACACTTTTGTAGTTAACAGTTTTAATTGTTGATTTTTTCAAATAGATCTTTTATATTATTTGCATTAAAAAGGCGGTTTCTGATCAGTTGGTTGGTTGGTTGATGGATTTAACGGCATATCAACCCGTCTAGGGTTATTTCATACCTAGAGGTTAGGAAACAATATATTTTGTATATGTATATTTACACTTTTGTAGTTGACAGTTTTGAGCATTGTGTATCGTACTGATAAGGTTTGTTTTCCGGATAATAACTAGGCGCAATCGCAGTAGAGAAACTAGTAGCACTAAAACACAACAATGATAATGATTGCTGACCAAAATAAGACACTTTATCTATCTATACATATATAAAGGGAAGTTTGTGTGTATGAAAGACTATCTTCTTCGGGTCAACTTTAAAAAGTAACAATTTTCTAAAATAAATAATTAGATGGTTGGTTGGTTGGTGGGTTGGTTGATAGATTTTAACGGCATATCAACCCGTCTAGGGTTATTTCATACCTTGAGGTTAGGAAACAATATATTTTGTATATGTATATTTACACTTTTGTAGTTAACAGTTTTGAGCATTTTGTATGGTATTGATAAGGTTTGTGTTGATAATTTTTGGTATAATTTCATTTTTCTCAAAAACGATAGAACGTCATCTATGTTGATTTTTTTCAAATAGATCTTTCATATTATTTGCATTAAAAAGGCGGTTTCTGATGGGTTGGTTGGTTGGTTGGTTTGTTGGTTGATGGAATTAACGGCATATAAATCCGTCTAGGGTTATTTCATACCTAGAGGTTAGGAAACACTATATGTTGCATATCTAGATTTACACTTTTGTAGTTAACAGTTTTAATTGTTGATTTTTTCAAATAGATATTTCATATTATTTTCATATAAAAAAATGGTTTCTCTTGAACGGCATATCAACCCATCTCGGGATATTTCATGCCTAGAAGTTAGGAAACACTATATTATATACCTAGATTTACAATTTTGTAGTTAACATTTTTAACGATATGATAGCTTTGTTCAGAATTGTGTTAAAGGGTTATTTTTGTATGGTATGGATCAGGTTTGTGTTTATATTTTTTGGTATAATTTTATTTCTCTCAAGAAGGATAGACTGTCATTTATGTAGATTTTTCCAAATAGATCTTTCATATTATTTGCATTAAAAAGGCGGTTGCTGATCAGTTGGTTGGTTGGTTGATGGATTTAACGGCATATCAACCTGTTTCGGGTTATTTCATACCTAGAGGTTAGGAAATAATATATTTTGTATATCTATATTTACACTTTTGTAGTTAACAGTTTTGAGCATTGTGTATCATACTAATAAGGTTTGTTTTCCGGATAATTACTAGGCGCAATCGCAGTAGAGAAACTAGTAGCACTAAAACACAACAATGATAATGATTGCTGACCGAAATAAGTTTATATATCTATACATATATAAAGGGAAGTTTGTGTGTATGAATGACTATCTTCTTTGGGTCAACTTAGAAAAGTTACTATTTTCTAAAATAAATAATTAGATGGTTGGTTGGTTGGTTGGTGGGTTGGTTGATAGATTTTTACGGCATATCAACCCGTCTAGGGTTATTTCATACCTTGAGGTTAGGAAACAATATATTTTGTATATGTATATTTACACTTTTGTAGTTAACAGTTTTGAGCATTTTGTATGGTATTGATAAGGTTTGTGTTTATAATTTTTGTTATAATTTTATTTTTCTCAAAAACGATAGAACGTCATCTATGTTGATTTTTTTCAAATAGATCTTTCATATCATTTGCATTAAAAAGGCGGTTTCTGATGGCTTGATTGGTTGGTTGGTTGATGGACTTAACGGCATATAAACCCGTCTAGGGTTATTTCATACCTAGAGGTTAGGAAACACTATATGTTGCATATATAGATTTACACTTTTGTAGTTAACAGTTTTAATTGTTGATTTTTTCAAATAGATCTTTCATATTATTTTCATTTAAAAAAATGGTATCTCTTGAACGGCATATCAACCCATCTCGGGATATTTCTTGCCTGGAGGTTAGGAAACACTATATTGTATATCTAGATTTACAATTTTGTAGTTAACATTTTTAACGATATGATAGCTTTATTGAGCATTGTGTTAAAGGGTTACTTTTGTATGGTATGGATAAGTTTTGGGTTTATATTTTTTGGTATAATTTTATTTCTCTCAAGAAGGATAGACTGTCATTTATGTAGACTTGTCCAAATAGATCTTTCATATTATTTGCATTAAAAAGGCGGTTTCGGATGGGCTGGTTGGTTGGTTGATGGATTTAACGTCATATCAACCTGTCTAGGGTTATTTCATACCTAGAGTTTAGGAAACACTATATATATATTGTATATCTAGAATTACACTTTTGTAGTTAACGGTTTTAACTATATATTAGTATGGTCGGGCAATGTGTTAAGGGGTTACTTTTGCATGGCGTTGATCAGGTTCAAGTTTATATTTTTTTGTAATAATTTTGTTCTCTCAAAAAAGATATCATCTATGTTGACATTTTCAATATTCATAAACATTCTTAATTAGATAATAGTTTTTAAAAATACATACACGTCTTTCATAGTTGAACTCCTCATAAATAACCGTGATTGTTCAAGGAAATTCAGCACTAACTTATTTTCCGTTGTGAATAAATCACACACATTTTTTTCATCTCAAAATATTAAAGAAAATGAGCGATTACTAGCAAATATATGCACCCGCCGGGTGCAAATGTTTCATTTTTAATGTAATAAAATATTATATTTAGCTAGAAAGGCCATTAAACTAAATAAGAATCCGATAAAAAAAGATTCTGGAATTAGAGGGGGAGTATAATTGAAAAATAAAGCAAAACTGAAAAGGGTAAACTTCTTCGCATTACTATACTCCCGTACTTCCTGCTAAAATTTTCCTAATTTAACTAAATAGTTGAAATTAGGAAAGTAAAGATAACAGTGTATATGTTATTTTTTTCTTTTTGTTAATAGTATTTGGGTTTATACAGATTTATAACAGAGATTTTTGCTACCTATTCATTGAGATAAAAACAAATGAAGGATGAGGCAGGAGTTAGACTTCTGTAACCCACGACATGTAGTTTTAGAAAATAGTGAAATAATAATAATAATAATAATAATACATATAATAAAATAATAAAAGAAGAACTCAGACAGATTGACCAAAGACGACGAAAAGTTTCAATTACCATGCAGTTAATGACCATTAGCAACACGGTCTTCACCCCAGAGACGATAGAAATAGATTATATGTGTCCAAGAAGGAAGGGGGAGAGGCTCTTTGCCAACATAGAGGACGCTGCGTAAAAAATCACTATTCAACAACTATGAGGATTACACAAGAAAGAAGCAAAGACAAAGTTACTTATGGCGGCCAAAATAGTAGAAGTGAACTAGGATGAGCAAACAGAAAACTAACAAAGACAAAAGACAAAAATGGGAAGAAAATCAAATTAATATGACACTTCAAACGACAAATCGAAAGAGGTTGCACATGGAAAGACTTGGACATGTTAGAAAAAAGGAAACCGCCAAAGAGAAACAGAATCATATATAATATCTTGCTGGCACAAAATATGCCAATAAGAAGGACAAACTATAAAAGCGAAAATTGATAAGACCACAAAAAATAGTAAATGTAGACTTTGTGGTAATAGAGATGAGACTGTAGAACCATATACATCTGCGATGAAGCAAACTAGCACAACGAAATTACAAACACTAGATCACGACTCGGGATGCGAATAAGGTGATCCACCTGGGAATTATGCAAAAAATTAAATTTTGACCACCAATGACATACACAAATGGGTATTGATGCTAACCAGAATCTGTTCTTGAGAAGAAACTGCATAAAATTCCTGGGACCTTTGAAAGATAAACGGATCTCCTTATCCCAGCAAGAAGACCAGACCTAGTGTTGATAACAAAAAAGAAAGAAACCTGTGTCAATCTGGTGGATTTGCAGGCCCAGCAGATCACAGGGTGAAGCTAAAGGAAAATGAAAAAAATGGACAAATATCTGGATCTGCCAGAGAACTGAAAAGTTAATGGAGTGAAGTGAAAGTGATCCAATTGTAGTTGGTGCACTTGGAACGAGTCCAAGGGATTGGAAAAGTGTTTGAATGTTTGGAAATCAAGGCAAGGGTTGTAAACTATTCAGAACACTTGCACTGCTGCAGATCTGCTCAGACATACTCAGAAGAGTCTGGAGACTGAAGGAGACTTGCTGTCACTCAGACTCCAGTGAAAAGACCATCAGCTAATGCTTGAGTGAAAACTCAAAAGGACAACATAATAATAATAATAATAATAATATAATGAATACATAATAATATATTGAGGAGATAATTGTTTTTGCTCTTGTCCAATCAGATGACATTAGTGGCATTAAAAAGAAGATATATTTATTCACAACTCGAAGTTGTAGTAGAACTCAGAAGATGTCCCAAGCGACCTGAGTAGAACCTTGGTTGCTGGTCACTCTAGACTCAGAAAAGACCACCGACCTAACAGTGATGTAAAAAAATAACTCGCGAGTTGTGAATAGTAAATATTCTATTTTTTAAAAGGGGGGGGGGAATAGAGACGAAAAAATGTGTCGTGTGTGAAATTGTGTGCAAGTTAAATTTCAACGGGACGTGATTGTACAAGGAAAAATATTGGCGGGAACGAAATGATGAGAAGATAGAGGAGAAGAATAGAAATAGAAGAAGAAGAAGAAGAAGAAGATGAAGAAGAAGTAAGGAGGGGAGGAAGGTAAGATTAAAATATAAGAAGGAGGAAGAGGAGGAGGAAGGGAAGAAGAAGAAGAAGACCATAGAAGAATGAGTAGGAAAAGAGAATAGTAGAAGAAAAGAGTAGGAGAAGGAGTAGGAGAAGGAAGAAATGATGAATAAGAAAGAAGAAGAAAAAAAGTCGGATGAGGAGGAAAGAGAATAAAGTAAGAAGAAGAAGTAATAAGTAGGGGAGGGATGAAGATGAAAGCGAGCAGGAAGAAGAATAAGAAGGAGTAGGATTCGCAGTAGGAGAGGAGAAACACGTAAGGAGAAAGAAGAAGAAGAAGAAAGAAGAAGAAAGAAGAAAGAAGAAGAAAGAAGAAGGAAGAAGTATCGATGAGGAGGAAAGGAAAGAATAGAAGAAGAAGGAGTAGGATTCGGAGTAAGTACGTAGGAGGAGAAGATGAGAAATGAGAGGAGGAGAAGAAGAAAGAAGGAGTAGATGAGGAATAGGAGTAGATAGAAGAAGAAGCAAGAGAAGAAGAAGAAGAAGAAGAAAAGAAGAAGAAAGAAGAAGAAGAAAAAGTTAAAGATGAGGAGGAAAGAAGAAGTAAAAGAAGAGAGGAGGAATTCAGAGTAGGAGGCGGGAGGAGTAGAAAATGAAGAGGGGAACTGGATGAGTAGGAGGAGGAGTAACAAGAATTGCATAACTCAACTGGAAACAAAGAAATTTAGAAGAAGAATCGTTGAATAGAAGAAGAGAAAAAGAGGAAAAAGGAAGAAGAACAACAACAAGAAGAGAAAAAATAAAAAGTATAAGAAAAGAAAGAATGAGAAAAGAAGAAAGAAAAGTAGTAAAGAATAAAGAGGAAGAAAAACAATTGAAGAAAGAAAGAAGAAGAAAAAATTGAAGAAGAAAGAAAGAAGAAAAAAACGTGAAGAAAGAAAGTAAGATAGAAAGAAAGTAAAAATAAAATAAGAAAAATAAATAAATCAAGAGAAAGGAAGCATTGAATAAAAAATATCAACTAGGCCAAAAATATATATAGTGTCTAACAAGGTGGAATGTTAAAAGCATGAGATACCTGAATTCATCCCTATATACCGCACTCTCCATTCGAACTCCCCTCCCTGCCCCCCGTCAAAAAAAAAAAAAAACAAGCAAGAGGAAATTAGATAAAGTCCGCTCAAAATAACTAAGAAGAACATGGCTTGAACCATAAAATGGAGTAAAGATAAAATAAAAAAATGGTTAAAAAAATTAAACAGATTTTTGGGAATCACAAGCAGGCTCAGTCTTTTTTTTTTTTTTGTCAATGTTAAATTTGAAACAAAAACAAAAACTGGTTTCAAAGAATCCCATTAACTTTTAGCAGACCCCATCGGCGAAAATTGTCGGTGAAGATAGAATTACTTTTTCATCACGGAACCGGAGTAAAAACACAAGGAGAGTTAAATAGAAAGGTGAAAGAATTTTTTAAAATGGCATGGAACAAATTGGAGACAGAATGCTTCCAGAAAGCTCCGGGCGGGAAGAAAGAAAAATCAGTGAAAAAATGGAAAGTGAAAAAAAATAAATGATAATTTTAGCGGATAGGCAGATTTTTGAAATTCTTATTTATCAAAAATCAATTGGAAATTGTATATTTAAAGGTACGTCTTTTTGTGACTAGGATGGTGGGGCGAGGTTCTAGGAAAGGGTCGACATGACTGCTCCTTGAGCGAGAGTGTCGATTGGTAGATTTACATACGATATCACTGGAGTCGGTTCACGTTGTATGAGTAGTGGTTGATTGCGTTAGCGCATGACCGGCGACCTAGAAGCAAATTGCATAAGTGCGAATATATTCAGTCCGGGGCTATGAGCGTGCGATCGAAGACCTAGAGAGGAGGTGAATGGAATGCTCCAAGTGGCGAGTTAGGTGACGAGATCACTAGTAATATATATATGAGATATACATATATATATATAGTAAAAGCATAATGTACATATAAGGACTTGAATACTACACTATAATACACATATCATATATATATAACATATTTGCAGTATATATATACTATATAATATATAATTATATATATATAGATACTATCATCCATGATACATATCATATTTAACCATATATATAATATAGATATACCATATGTACACACACATGTGGCGGAACAGAATTTCAGGCTACTATATATATATATATAATATATATATATGATAATTATATGATTAATGTTTTGGAGTGATGATGATGCCGTGTTGTTGATAATTTTGATCTATACAGAGAGGAAAGAACAATCTATATGCCGGACTTCGAGTGTAATATCTTGATTTATCCGTTCGGCCAAAGCTTATGACAACCGCTCAAGCAGAACGGAAGCATGGACGGAGAGGATGTGAGGTATGATGACAAGAATGAAATTAAGATATACTATATATATTATATATATATATATATAGGTATAGATAGTGTGATTGGCTGGGAGTTTGTGGTGTGGTGTGTGTGTGGTGCGGTGTGTGATGTAGTGCTGTGTGTGTGTGTGTGTGTATGTGTGTTCGTGGTTGCGTCGCGAGAGAGAAAAAGGATTTAATCTATGGAAATATAAGCAGAAAGTGGAACATATGAGACCTAACAGGATAAAAGATAGAGTATGATCAAATTGAAGATAGACAAATAGATATCATTAACTTATATATAATATATATATATATATATATAATATATATAGTATATATATATGTCGGGGTACCCTAAAGTCGTATGGAAAGAAATGTCAAACATGACTTGGCTGAGTAAACTACACTTATGCACTCTGCGTTTGTTTGATTATTTATATATAGAGAGATATTATATTTAGGATATAATATCTGCACCTTAGCGATTTATACGGGTTTCTCGTATTGTATTTATACCTAACCTATACCTATAAACCTAAATATATAATATATATATTGTATATATAATATTATATATATTAGTAGAGTTGTGTGTGTGTGTGTGTGTTGTGTGTGTAATGTGTGTGTATTCGGCGATGAATATATATATATGTATATATAATCGAACACCTTCTCAACTACTTGAACCGATTGAGGCGAAAATACACGGAGGTGTTGTTGGCACGTAAGCATGTGATAATCATTCATATAAATGAAATTAAAGACCATTATTTGTATGGCATTCAAGGTCAAACTTGATGTCCAATATAGGTTGCTGCATTAATTAATATATATATAATTATAGTATAATATATATATATATATAATTATTATTATTTATATATAATAATAAGTGCTCCTCTCCTAATATTTAGAACACGAATATAAGAAGGAAAAATTCCATTTGAGGTTCTTGAAAACCAAAGAATTGAAAATATTGAAGATATCGCTGCGCTGGATTTGTAATTCACGAAATCTGTTTCGAAATTACTTGCTGTCGAAATA
Source organism: Doryteuthis pealeii (assembly GCA_023376005.1). Lineage (NCBI taxonomy): Eukaryota > Metazoa > Mollusca > Cephalopoda > Myopsida > Loliginidae > Doryteuthis > Doryteuthis pealeii. The sequence continues at coordinate 4,280,065 of CM042162.1, forward strand.
TACTATATATTATACTATATTATATATAATTATATATAATATATTATATACATATAGAGTTATTAAGGTTAGCATGGAGAATGGATCAATCATCAGGTTGAGCTATAGACAGTTTTCTTTCTAACAATAACATATATCTTACAACAGATCATCATATATAACGATGTAATGATGTACACACATTTTATATATAACATATATATATATATATGTATTATATATTATATAGATATATATAATATATAGTAGTAAAGTAAAGTAAAGTCGTCGGGGCGGGGGGCCTAAAAAAAGTCATAATCAGCTCAGGAGCGAAGGGGGTATAGATCCCCATTTTTCAATAGTGCTAGAAAAGAGATTGCTTTGCAATTTGGAGATGGAGCGCCAAGACCAAATGGATTGCCGCACCTACATTATCGTCTTACTGGTTACAAAAAACCCGCGCCAACAGATCCCTGTGCCACTCATACGTTGAGTTGGGGCGAGGACACATATATCCGGAACTAGGACCTTGGTGGTTCTAGCCCGAAAAACGTTCTAAACTCAAATGACTGGAAGCACGGGTTGTCTAAACCGGTGGTTACTAAAACCCAAGACCGGGACTAAGGCTGGGCCGGTCCTCTCGTCCTCCCCCTCTCTCTCTGCCTCTCTCTCTCTCTCTCATCTGCGATATCTCTCTCGTCGTCCTCTATATATATATATATATATATATATATATATATATACTATATAAAGCTAGCAACTTTTGGTGTGTACCCCGAGATGTTCAGGCTGGTCCATAAGTTGTCCTAGATTGCAGTTACTGATGTAGTTAGTAGAGCAGTTCCAGGTTGCCGTATGAGGGGCTCAAAGATTTAATTATTGTACTCAAGCAATACTATATTTATTTAAGAAAAAAAGGCTTAAAATACCATGGGTATCGTTGGTTAGGGACCGAGTATGTTCACAGCGCTGTGAGTATATATAATATAATATTATTACAAGTAATTTATATATAGTACTGACCATAATATATGCAGCCCTCCGGGTGCAAGTATTTAAGATTTTAATGTAATAAATAGAAATATCGTAAATTAAACATTAGAAAACGCTAATGAGAACTAAAAAGAATGGCAGAATATAAAGATTTGAAACAGAAGGGGATATAACGAAAAATAGAACAATGAAACTTACTCTTTGACCCATCACGTGCTCGGTCTTTTCACATTGTTGATTTTTTTAGTATCTCGGAATTTAAGTATTTTAGTTAGAGAGGAAGTAAAGTATAAATGACAGTTATCTCTTTTCTGCTAATGGGGATTCAGTTTAAGATTCATTGAAAGAAGATTTTTGCTTAATATTCATTAAAATAAACCAAACAGTTAAAAAAGACCAATAATACTAAGCACATATTTAATTAAAATCCAATTTTTAATATCAATCATTAGCCTCTCCCGTTCACAGACTGGTACAAACAGCTATTTGTTGTAGTATATAAATATAACAATTGCATGTTAATCAGTATGTATATGTGTTAAGCAGTATAATAATGTAGAACAATTTTATTTAGTAATTGCGGTTAAAAATAAGGATAAATTCATGGTGAAGTGTGACGGTCAATTAAAGGGAATTGTGGCTTAAGGTAGTGGATTTAGTTTTCGGTAACGAACAGAAAAACACACAATTTAAATAAGTATATTATATTATATAATATTATGATTTATAATAATAATATATATAAAACGATAGTTTAGTAACCGCACATTATCCACATTGGCGCTATATAGCACCAGTTAAAATGGCTACGTGCGAAGGGACACGCAAACCAGTCCAAGTCAAACCTGCGTAGTAGAATGTACCTTTTTACAAAGAACGGAGATAGCCTAATATATATATAAGGTGATATACGATAATGGAGTATTAATGTAATATCAAGTATATAAGAAGAATAGGAGTGAGTGAGGTATTTCGTGAGACTGATGAGGTATCCATAGGAGCGGCAACTGGTTTAGGGACACAGTGGTATCCCCTGAGTGGTCGGGTGAGATAATTGAGGAGGGCGACTAGGAGAGGAACATTCTGGCATATTACAAGTTTCTTCCGTTTGACGGCAAGGAGAAAAGTCAGGGAGGTGAATCGGAATCGGATGTAATCTTTTATTCGAAATTGATTAACTCAATCGTGAAATATAGAAACTTGAAAGGCATGAAGATATGCCTGAATGTTGGAATTTTTCTTCTTTACGATTCCCCTTCAAATATCTGAAGATTTGGACTTGAGTGAACGGTAATCAGTTGATTTCAACAGACGAAAAAGCACACGGAGTGCATTTTAATTGCAGTGGGCAAATCGACCATTGATTAAAATCAATAGGTATCGTGTTATGGCCGGTATTTATTAGTTTTACTAGCAATAATGTAACCCTCGGGTGCAAGTATTTAAAGTTCTAAATATAAAAAATCATATTAAATTAGAAGGCTACATGAAGAATGAATAGAGAATGACAGTAGAAGATTTTGGGAACAGAGGGAAGTATGAATCGGAAAACATAGAACAATTTGACAACTAACTCTTTATACCATCATTTTCTATTACTCATTATCAACCCGTCTTTCATTGATAATTTTCCGAATTTAACTATTTATTAAAATGTAGGAAGTAATAATAATATTGCAGAGTTTATTTTCTTACTGTTAATATAGAATTAAAAAAAATGTATCCGAATGGTTGCTGATATTCAAATAAGAAATCCAAAGCAATTTGAAATCTAATAATACTAAGCATGATATTTATTTAACATCAAATTTTTTAAAAGAATCAATAATGATTAGCGCTTGGCCCCATTGCATACTATAAACGCTCTTTGTTGTATATTTAAAATACAATTGCATGTTATTACGTTAGATATGGTCAAAGCGTCTAATGTGTAAAACATTTTTATTAATAATCGAGGTTTAAAATAACTAAAAACATGGAGAAATGTATGTAAATAACAAAAGAAATCTGTGATGTTGTATAGTAATAAGTTTCGGTTACAGACAAAAAAACACACAAATCGTCATTATAAGTAAGATCATCAAGATAAGAAAAATCTGTGAAAAGTACGGGAAAAGGTCCTTGTTAATTGGCAATGAATTTGAGACATGAAACGGAGCTGAAGACAGAGACAGATGCAAAGTAATGACAATGTTAATTTCTGCTCAAATAAACATTATATTATACTAGTAACATATGCACCTTCCCCCGGTGCAAGGTATTTAAGTTTTCATCATCATCAATATCAATGTCGCGCATACAGCACGGGTATCCATGACATCTTTCGCCAACCTTCCTATCAATTCATTGCACCTGGGGCTCTCTGCGGAGCAACCAGCATCCTCACATATCTGGGGTCAATGTAGGCGCTCCTTGCTGGGAGCCCCCACTTGCATGTCCATCGTGTTTGGCCTTCCACAGGAAGAACGTTCTTCATGAGTTCACTCCTTGCTTCTCCAGCAGTGTCCTTCAAAATGTCTTGTCTGTCTCACTCGGATAGCTGTGAAGGATGGGGGGATCAGGGTGAACCATGTACAGCTCTTTCCTTGTGGGGTGCTGCATTTGTTGTTTGTAATAAAGTATTTATATTAATGGAAAGCTATGAAACTGTATAGGAATGCAGATAAAAAGGGATTTCGAAAATAGAGTGGGTATAATGAAGAAAGATGAAACGTGAAAACTTACTCTTTCCAATCACCCAGGCAGTGTCCGTACTTTTATTGCTAAAGTTCTCGCGCTATGTTAACTTATATTTAGCTTTAAAAAGGAAGTAAAGGAATAAAAATTAACGGTTATTCTCTTCTTGAGGTAATGGATTTGTTTTAACAAGATTTATCCCCCGAGATTTTTGTCATATTAATTAGCTAAAACCAAATACATTAGAAATCATAATACTAAGTACATATCTTATTAAAATCAAATTTTTAATATCAAGTATGCCAGAATCCCTTTCGTCAATTTGTAAAACGCTATTTGTTGTATAGTATTGTAGGGACCGGATTTGTCTATTTTATATTTTACGCTGGAGTATGAATATCAAAATATAGCGAGACCGATTTATCGAAACGTTTCTAAAAAATTTTTCGAACCCTGAAACGAGAGTGTTTGTGTTTTGTACCGACTCGGTGATTAACGGTTTATTTTTTGTCCGGTCTTTCCTCTATAATATAGTTGCTTTTGAAAAAACAACTGCTTTATTAAAGAAGGTCGTAGTAAGGGACCAGATATATTTGTGTTTGTGTGGTAAAGGGATGAGATCGCGAGTTTTGAGAGTCACCACCTACAATAGAAATTTGTGAGTAGAGTGTATTTTAGGAACGGGAGAATGCGAGGTCTCCCGGTGCAAAAAAAAGAGAGAGGACAAAAGTGATACAATAAAACAAATTTGATATGACAAATACGAGTAGGTGTAGTTAGTTGTATTGTTCTTTCAAGCGAGGCATGACTAGACCATTAGCTGGTTGAGTTCTTGAGTTTTGTATCAAAAGACTGGCATAAATGAACATCATGTGGGTACGTCATTAGGAGCCGGTTAATGCCAAAGGAGGAGAGTTTGATTTTCAAGAGCTTAAAGTAGTGGTTTGCTATGGAGATAATTGGTTATATTTCGTTATAATTGTTGTTTAAAAGGGTTGCTGTTTTTTTTTTTTTAATAAAATTAAAATTGTTTTCAGGGTTTGTTATTCTCTGAAGATGTCTTTTCCAGGTTTTCCTAGCGTTAAATAGTAATTTGCAGCGGAATATGTTAAGTCTGTTCAGTAATTTAGAACGGATATGCTTTAGTTGTAAGTTTGTACTGTTTGCATGTTGGGNCGAGTATTAACCCTAAACTCAGTTGAGTACGATATAATACAGGGTTACCAGAAAAAACGAACTACACATTTTATAATAAGACTGTTTAGTTCTAACTAGGGGTTAGGGTTAGAGTTTAGGGTTAGGGTTAGGGTTTGGTTTAGGCTTAGTTTAAATGGGAAAATAAATAAATAATTTGGATTCTGATTTTTTTGGGTCATTCTGTAATACCATGTTACTCACTAGGAAATACCTTCATTTTTTACAATGAGGATACTGCAAGATGATAACGGTCGTACTATTAATGAATAAGAGTAGAAACATTTTAATAAAAATGATAAATGTGAAAAAATTATGATTAAAAAAAAAGGTGTAGAATGAGAATTACGAGCGAACATCAAGAATTGGTTAGGGAAATTGATAAAAAAATTTTTTACAGTATTTGCTCTTTTCTTCTACAAACTGTAACTTATTGAGACATTTTATAAAAACGAAGCAAATGAATGAATTGAAAAGATACAAATAAGAAAACTAAATATGAGAGACTGAAAAAGTCTCTTCTTTCGAAAATGATGTATCACTTGAGTTTAAAATATAAGGCCGGGTCAAGAAGAAAGACAACATGGTTTTCATTAAGAATTCATATTTGTTGAGAGATGATAGATGGATATTTACAAATATTAGTTTCTTTCTTTGCAATGCCAAAAACAACAAAGTAAAAATAACAACACGGACTGGGAAGATTGTTTCCTACTAATAGTTCATTTGGGAAAGCCTTGCTCATTCCTGAAAAGCAGCGTTTAGCACCAGGTCTTGTACAGTGCTATAAAAGACGTGGCCTTATGCATTCACTTTAAAAGAAGCGTTTAACATCAGGCCTCATACATTGGATCATAAAAGACGTGGCCTTATACATTCAATCTGAAAGAAGCGTTTAAAATCAGGCCTTATACATTGGATAATAAAAGACGTGGCCTTATACATTCAATCTGAAAGAAGCGTTTAACATCAGGCCTTATACATTGGATTATAAAAGAAGTGGACTTATACATTCACTCTAAACGAAGCGTTTAAAATTAGGCCTTATACATTGGATCATAAAAGACGTGTCCCTATACATTCACTCTAGACGAAGCGTTTCACATCGGGCCTTATACATTGGATCATAAAAGTAGCAGTCTTATACATTCACTCTAAAAGAAGCGTTTAACATCAGAAAGAAAGAAAAAAAGAAAAAAAGTTAAGGCTATAAACAAGGAAAGAAAGAAAGAAAGAAAGAAAGAAAGAAACGTACAAAGTGGTAGAAAGAGAAAGAAAGAAAGAACGGCGAAGCTATAAACAAGGAAAGAAAGAAAGAAAGAAAGAAAGAAACGTACAAAGTGGTAGAAAGAGAAAGAAAGAAAGAACAGTGAGGCTATAAACAAGAAAGTAAAGAAAGAAGAAAGAAAGAAACGTACAAAGTGGTAGAAAGAGAAAGAAAGAAAGAACGGTGAGGCTATAAACAAGAAAGTAAAGAAAGAAAGAAAGAAAGAAAGAAAGAAAGAAAGATTTAGGAAATAGGGAAAACATTGGAAAGAACGATAAGTTTGGACTTAATTATCGTTCAAGTTGATAAGGCGAAACATTCAGTTCAGATAACGTCACTATCTATAACACAATACTGTTAATTAAAAAAGAACACTTACTGATTAAAAGTATTTAAACACCAAAAGTGCTCAATATCAGTTACTGCCAACAGTAACAAACAAAAAAGAGTTCTCAATTCTGCTTGAATCCTATCACGAAAACACTTTATACCATTCGGTAGTGTGGCCTATTGTCGGTATCAGTCGGACAGCAAGGAGGTCTATCCTAATTTTACTTGGACTAGACGATGGAAATTGTTTTTGCGTCTGAGGTGGAGCGGCAAGCTTACCATTAGTTTACTGCACATATCAGAGCTGTGCTATGACTAAAACTATAACCATTACACACGAGTGTACCCTAATAATGAGTACAATTAAAGAAGAGTATTATCTTAGTCGGTAGAGCATCCGCCTTGGAACCATAAGGTGTCGGCTTCGATACCGGCCCTCGCCAACTCAGCGTATGAGTAGTACAGCTTGAATCTGTACGGTAAAGTGGGGGAGCTGATGGTAGGTGTAGCGTTTCACCTCAGATACCAAAACAATCTCCTTGGTCTAGCGCTGCAAAGAGGATAGACTCTCTTGCTGTTTGGCTGATACCACCTTTAGGTCACCCGACGACTTTATTTTATTCTGGCATAATGTATACAATAAGGTAATTGTAGTCTGCCACAAGGTCCTTGTATTGAGACACCTAGTAATGGTAACATTGGTATACGAAAACAAATAAAGTACAAAGCGACGGTAGTGTTTATGGTCTCCGGTTTCTGAAGAATCAGTTTCTACAGAAATTTATGGGTAGGGTAAGATTCATTATTGACACCCGTAGGTTTTAGAAAGTAAGAGAAAAGAATGGTTGCATAGAATCGGTTTTTATTATCGACTCGTTATGTCTGCTGCAGCGATTGATAGAATTGTCTGGAGAAACGGTCTGACGTCGAACAAACCATTTTTAGTTCGATGTTTGGACAATGGGTGAGGTGTTGGCTTGCATGGGTCAGGGGTAACAGCGTGAATCTAGAGTCTGAAAGGCGTAGGATGTTTTTTAAATTTTTTTTGTGCTTTCAAACTCTTCAAGCTACAAGTCAGGGTGTGAGGATAACAATAATTTTGGCACAGAAGAAGTTAAAATGGAGAGTGTCCTGCCGACGGGGCTAAGAATATAAAATACATGTTATAATGCCCATTTCATACGATCTTAAAATAACTCTGTAATTGGTCGAATTTCTTCATTTTCTTGGAGGCCTACAATACTCGAACTCACTGAGCTCGTCAGTTTCGTAGTCTATGTTATTTTTTTCCGGATTTAACCAATCCAAATTTAGACTAGTCCTGTCGGCTGGAGCTTTAGAAAACACTGACTGCACTTCTACAATATATAAATGTAGAATAATCAAGCTAAGATCCAATTACCGTCGAATTGGTAAGACATAGCAACAAGCAGTCGTAACCTAATACGATCCTGTCTTGTTGCGACTCTACTGCAGAATGACAGGGTATCTATGAAACGCCACGACATCATAGAAACCAAGCAACCAACCAGAACTCAAGGAATGGAATCACCCAAATACATGAATGGACTATTCTTGATTCCCATAAATACCAACTGTCTTGGACACTGCTTCAGTTGTGCTTAGCCAGTTGCTGTTGTTCAATTGTTTATTTATTTATTCTTTGCGAAATTCTATTAAATATGAAAATGGTCATTTTTATATTACTCCGTCAGTGATAGATCATTCTTTCCGATTATAATTTATTCAATCATGGAAATATTTATGCATAATTTTATGAGAAATAGTTAGAGGCCGTTGTGTAATGGTTAGAGTCATAGGAAATGGACTCGTCGACCAGAGTTCAAATCATGGACGAAGCTATAGTTCACATAACGCTAATACCCTAGGGAAAGTTAGGAATCCAACTACTCTCCTTGTGTAAATAGTAGGGCAGACTAAACTCTTTATCCTTGGTTAGGTAACCAGCTTAGAAAAAAACCCTGAATTCAAACCTGTTAAACTTGGGTGGGGGATCACTATTAGAATAAGCTCACTGCTAATTAGTAATCTATTTCACTAACTTTTTAAAATTAAAAAAAATTTTTTGAGTGACTTTCTATTAGATTTTAGATTATCAAAAGGAGTGCCCTAAAGATGGTTTGCTAAACAAACGAAACGTTATATCGTTGGCTCCTACATTGAAATAGTATCCATCTGAACACCTAGTTTTCAGCACACACACACACACACACACACACAACACATATATATATATATATATATATATATATATATATATATATGCAATGAATTGTTTTAAGACATACAGACTTGAATGATTTTGATATTTCGGACTGTTGTCCTCATATTTCTTGGATATAAACACAGGCAACTGTAACCTCGGGTTCTGTTTAGGTTTTTTTTTTGTAATTACCTTAATATATGCAATTTTAAGATGATTACCCTAAATTGAAATTCTACTTAAAAATGTCCAGCATTTGTAAATCCCCAAAGTAAACAAATCAATACACAAGGGTTTTCCCCTCCCTTATACCCAGGCAACGATGGATAGCCGCTTCTAGTATTTTTTTAAATTTCAAAAGAGAACAAAGTATTAATGTGAGAGACAATTTAGGAAACCAAAGAGAAAAAAATAGTATTATTCGAACTATTGTCCTCATCTTCATTGTTATCTGTATAAAGTTTCGGCCAATGTGTGCCCCATCCATCATCAGGTATTTCTTGTTTGACTCGGGAATCTTCTTTTCAAACTCGAGAGCCTTCACTTGATTCAGTCCATGGGGGTATCCTATTCTCATTCCGCTAACAGGTGTTAAGCTGTGTTAATTATTCTTCTTCTATGTTACTGCTGCCCGTGACCAGGATTGAACCTGCAGTCTAGAGATAACTATCACTTAGAACTGCCTTATACCTAACTACCTTATCCACTAGGCCATGTGTCCTATTGGACAATTCATTGTGAATTTTGGGAACTTATAAACCTAATGAGGAAAGCACGTGGTATAATGGTTAAAGTCGTGGGAAATGGACTCGTCGTCCCGAGTTCAAATCCTGGACATGGTAATTGCATTTCACTTTGCGTTAATAGCCTTGGGAAAGGTATGAATCCTACACTCCCTTCAGCTATGGATAAATAGTAGGGCAGACTGGGCTCTTTAACATTGGTTAGGCAACTGGTCTAGGAGAAGGAAAACTCTGAATTCAAATCTGTTGAACTCCGCTTAAGAAATTGACATTATGTCGCATCCTGCTCGTGCGGAGGGGTTGGTAAATATGCATAAACCTAATGTCTTGTTTTGCCTAGAATATCTACCTATTCACTTATGTATAATTTTATTTCTCATTTTTTTTTGGTTTTGTTTTTTTCCAAGAGAAAAAATATCAGATTGGTGGACAGACAAGTAAAGTAAAGCATGCAGTGACCTATTGCCGGCATCAGCCGTCACATCGAGGGAGTCTATCTGCTTATTGCAAGCGTCAGAGAACGGAGATTGTTTTTTTTCTGCTGAGGTGAACCGACACACTTAACATCAGCTTCCAGATGCTTTTCCGCACTAATCACATTACCCACGCTGTGTTACACATACGCTGAGTTAACGAGGGTCGTAACCAAATCCGGAACCATATGATTCCGAGGCCAATGCACAATAGCCAATACGTCTCTCTCTGTCTCTCTGTCTCTCTGTCTCTCTCCGCACAGATCAGATTACCCAAGCTGTGTCATACATACGCTGAGTTAACGAGGGCCGGTATCAAATCTGGAACCTTATGATTCCGAGGCCGATGCACAATAGCCAATACGTCTCTCTCTCTCTTCCCTCTCTTTTTTCTTTCTCTCTCTCTCCCCTCTCTCTCTGTCTGTCTGTCTGTTCTCTCTCTCTCCGCACTGATCAGATTACCCAAGCTGTGTTACACATACGCTGAGTTAACTAGGGCCGGTATCAAAATCCGGAACCTTCTGATTCCGAGGCCGATGCTCTACCGACTGAGCTAACCGGATAGACAGATAATTAGTTAATTCCTTTGGTCTGCGCAAATTTTATTGCAGACCTGGAATGATTGATGCATTGCAGACCATATTTTGACGTTTTTTTTTCTTTCAAGATGATGATGAAAGAGTCAGTGCAGAGAGAGAGAGAGAGAGAGAGAGAGAGAGAGAGAGAGAGAGAGAGAGAGAGAGAGGCGGGGGGATTGGCTATTGTGTAAATTGTCATTTTGTTCATTGTTTGGTCAACGTAGAAAAATTAAACAAGTGCAGAGAGAGAGGGAAGAGAGACAGATAGAATCAGAGAAAGATGCAGAGTGACAGAGAGGGAGAGACAGACAGACAGACAGAGCAAGAGAGTGAGAAAGAAAGGAGAGAGAGAGAAGAGATAGAGAGAGACAGAGAGAGAGAGAGAGAGAGAGAGAGAGAGAGAGAGAGAGAGAGAGTGGGGGAAGAGAGAACAGAGAGACGTATTGGCTATTGTCTAATTGTGATCACGTCCACTGCCTGTCACCGTAGATATTAGCTGTGTGAGAGGAGAGAGAGAGAGAGAGAGAGAGAGAGAGAGAGAGAGAGAGAGGGAGAGAGAGAGAGAGAGAGAGGGGGTATATAGGGACAGAGAGAGGGACAGAGAGTGGGAAGGAGGGGGAGAGAAGAAATTCGCCATTGTCTATGATCACTTCCACTCTCTGGTCACCGTAAAAATTTCCAAGTGCCAAGGAGTGGGAGTATTTTTTTTTTTGTCCGCATTGAGAAATTCAGTCTCCCTCAACTCGTCCGTATTTACTTCGTACTGATTGTCGACTTACAATCTATAAATCTAAAAATTAAAATGAAAAATGCAACGACATTTTGTAATCTATTTTTGTCTGTAAAATGAGTTCTAGAGCTTACCTACTCCTAAAATTTAGTTTATAAGACCATTTTTGCCCCAGAAATCCAAAACTGCTATAAGAAATGTTATCCGTTTTTTGGGTTATTTGACATGGAATCACCCAGTATCTGTTGGCGCTTAAGTGGCTTAAGTGAACAGGATTACCGCCGCTTAACTTCAGTGATCTAACAGGAACCAGTGCCTTCAACATGAATTGACCATATTCATATATCAAGTGGCGGGGACTATTTTGAAAAAAATAATGTTTATATCTATAAACTTGCCCTATCTAGCGGTGCTATTGTGTTCTCTCTATCTGTTGTCGTTTCCGTGGGAAAGAACTAAGTGACATTACCTTTTAAAGTGTCCTTACTAAATTAATTTACTTGTCCGAATTTAAGTGGATTCTGTAAAAGTCGTTTCCCCATTTACGTGGCAAGAAGAAAGAAAAACATTTCTAAAATCTGATTAGCCTCTTATTTGACATGTATTAATTAAGAGAGGTTAATCTTTTGGAGAAATTCTGTTTGGGTAAGAACCTCTCTTTGCGAAGATAATTTCAGATGAAGAAATAAAAGAAATAAAATAAAAAGAAAAAAGAAATTAGCAAAGAAAAAAGAAAAGACAAAATGGATGCGAATTATCGGAGATAGAAACAAGATTTAAAAGCATTTTGTGAAAAAAGAGGATTAAAGAGACATTTGACAGCAGACAATATTCCATCAAGGTTCACCGCCTTGATAATTGTCGTCTGTTATTCTATTTCTCGGTCCGCCATTACATGATTTATTGAATTTCGTTGAATCTTTTCAATTTCTTTTTCTTTCTTTTCACTTTTTCTTTTGTTTAAATTCTTCTAATTATCTTTGTTTTTTTTTCCTAATTGCAATTTTTCTTTCTTTTTAAGATTTTTTTATACTTTTCTTCCTTTTTTACTTCATAATTGTCACTTTTACTTTGTCTATAATTGCTAGTCTTTTGTATTTTTTTTTTTGCTTTACTTTCTTATTTATCGCTCACTCATCTCTCTCTCTCTCTCTCTCTCTCTCTCTCTCTTTCATATATATATATATATATAATATATATATATATATATATATATATATATATAATGAGTATAGATAAAAGGATATGAAAACAACACACAATGCTGTTAAAGTGAAAAAGATTTTATATCATATTCATAGCTAATATTGAACAATATTTCAATTTATAAAAATCATCTTCAGAGCTTGTTTATACTCCGGACTTATCAATAGTGGAGACGAAAATAATATGAATTTAAAACGAAAACATTGATGTTGCAAATTTAAATCTTTAAATTTAATCTTTAAATTCATATTATTTTCGTCTCCCCTATTGATAAGGCTGGAATATACACAATGAGCGGTTCATGACATGCAATACTTCTCTTAGGCCTTTATTGTTTTAAATAATGAACACAAAGATTTGTATATTTTTCAGACGTCTTTTTTTAAAACTCCAAGTTAACCATCACGCCCAGAAGAAATAGCCATCTTTGAGAAACTTCTATCTTGTTCAAAATGTAAACTTGAACCCCCTTTGAAGATTAAAATAAAACTAAAATAAAAAAAATTAAAAAATTTAATTTAAAATAAATTAATTGAGTACGGCAGTGCGTTTAACGCGACTTACCAGTTTCGTGGTTTGGCCGATACTGACTAAAAACTCTTTCTAATCTAAACCGGAAGAGGGTCTTCTCCACCGATTCTTACGGTATCCACCGGAAGGATCAGGATGAGGTCAAGCTTTGTCACTCAATCCTTCAAGGCCGTCGGCTGCAACTTATAACAGCCAGTTTGGTTTCTACACTACTGTAAATAATTGTTAGGTTACTAACAGTTATGTAACAAAAATACTTTTATATCAGAATTACCGTTACTCTTAAGTTTCTACTTTACCATACTAACTCAAAACGATTCTGATCAACATTTTACGGATTGGCCCCTATATTTTTACGGCATGTGGAATTGACCAAAATAATTAAGTTTTCTTAAATAACTAGTTTTACAATGGTATGTCATGAGTTTAGAATTAGGTAAACAAAAGAGAATCGAATGAATATTAGTATAGAAATATTTTAGAAACAATTGTTTAAATTCATCCGATAATTTATATCACCAGAATTCCACAGATACCAAAATCATTCGATATTGCATCATTGCAAATCACCTGATATTTGATGAATATTTTAGCTAAATGATCACATAGACAATTACAAAAGAGAATTATAAAAAAAAGACCCTTTCAGCTGACAAAACAGACAGTGGGAGCTTACGCTTTTCCCGACTCGACAGAGTTGGAACTGATGCTCCCAACTCGACACAATGGGGAGAATACGCTGTCCAAAAACATAAAATACGACTCAATAGGTCCGTCTATTTTTTCGTTTTTTTATTTTTTCTCTCTCTCGCTCAACAACAACAAATTTCAATCACAAGTTTCAATCATAGACAAAACTGCTACAAATATAAACAATACATGTCACACTTGTCACACACAACTATGTACAGTCACATACAGTCTGCAACATCACTGAAAGAACAATTGAATATACTAATTGTAATTAATGTATATAAAGTTTGTTTCCTTTATCAATTTTGTCTTCTTCCTTGTTGTTACCTTATGGAATTCAATTTCGTAGATTTTATGAACAAAACTTAAATTGTGGGGACCCATTAACTCGGATCTTCTTCAACTCCTCAACTACATACACACCCAACAACAACAGTCCCTACAAGGTCTTCTGTTGGTAAATCTAATGGTGGAAGAGTGTGTAGCCTCCGTAGTAGAAAGTCTGTTGTATTTCTTGAAATAGAAGGTAAAACGAGAGTTAACTCCTTGTAGCAGATAATCCAGTCGGCAACTAATTTTAGGGCAATTACCAACGACCTTAAATGCATTCTGATTGTTTATTGGTCAATGCCTAGTTTTTTTCTATTTGGGAAAGCCTATAAATAAAAGTGGCGATTCCTCGTACATCTTATACCAAAATATAGTCCAATAACCTTTACTTTTAAATTTCTACTCTACCCTATTAACACAAACCGTGAAGACGTCATTATGAAAAGTTGCACTAGAAAATCTTTGACAATTATTTAAACTAACTGCTTCCAGATTTTTATTCGTTCGTTCGTTTTTTCCTTCCTTTGGGATATTTAAGAATAAACCATTAATTAATTTCCGCCTATTTTTTTCTATGGCTTTTTCGTTTCCAAAACATATTCTTTATTCTTTCTCTATTTCTTGGCACTATAATTCTAAGACTTAACTTAATTGTATTTTCTCTGTTTGTATATTATTAACAGCATGAAAAATGTTGCTGTTAGCGTTAAAGGAATTAATTATTACCCATTCTTCTCTTATTCTTTTTTCATTTTGAATTTGCATTTGCATTTGCGTAAGAACCGGATTTAGATGTATTTTCTAGAAGTAGCTCTCTTACAAATAAAAAGGTTACAATTATAGGAAAGTATACACTCTTCATTTTAGTCATACGTTATGTAATAGTTGAAATAATGTAGTAGTAGGCAAGCAGTCAAAGGGTTGTATTGTGGAATCTGTCTGCTTAGCTGAAAAGGTCTTATTTATATTTGTCGGGTGGATCAAACAGGGCTCGGTTGAAAACATATATTGTTTTGGGCACGAATGTTTCTGATTGATCCAAAATTCTTATTAATTAATTTTTTATATTTAACAATGCGCCGGGCCGGATGCGTGCGAACCGGTTTTTGTCATTATTGTTTTGAACTCCACCGGGTGAACTTCCGGTTCTCTGTAGTAACTTTCGTATCACCACATACTCAATCCACGATTCAAGAGCCCTACACAGGAGCTAGCTTAATTGTCACCCGATAAGGCGGCTTTTAAGCTTGTTGGAATATTTTGAGTATATAAGGTGTGCTACAATTCCCCACCTAAATTTTTGAACTGGGCGATGTCATGTAGTTTATTCCAACAGCCATAATGCGTGGCTGATTCACTACTTAAACACTGATACTTTGATGGTCCACTTGCTAACCATTGACGAAGGAACTTACAACACTGAGGATTCTTTACCAGGGGATTACCAAGGATTTCCGCTGGACAAGTGTTACATAATTATTAGATACCTAATATTTAGTGTAGTGTAGAAATCAAAATGGCTTGCAGCCCACGGCCTTGAAGGATTTGAATGACAAGGCTTGACCTGTCCTGATCCTTCCTTCCGGTGGATACCGTGAGAATCGGTAGAGAAACCCTCTTCCAGTTTTGATTAGAAATAGATTTTAGTCAGTCGGCGAGAAACCACGACGGTGGTGAGTCGTGTTATACACGCTCCGACTCGATCTGCGCAGGTAGTCTGGTGGAGGATTTCGAGAATAAAATATGATCAAAGTAAACCGAAGTCTTATGTTATTATCTAAAAACTAAAAATGACACAGGGCTTCTGATGAAGAGAAATCCCCAATGGAAGACGAGATACGAAGTCCCCAAGAGAAGTCCAGGCGTTAGAAGAGACCTAGAAGTACTTTAGATATCAGGAAGAACGGAAGAAGAATAGAAGAAAGTAAGAAGTAATGAAAAGGGTATACAACACAAGCGCTCTTGCATAAAGATTAAATGATGACCCATAAGATTGTAACAGTATATACAAAATCCTGTTAAGAATGGAATTTATTTACATTTCATTTTGATTAAAGCACAAGGGAGTACACTATGTTTCATACAGGATTTAAACTATTTTAACTCATTTGTAGGTTGGTTTGTGGTTAAATCGGTAGTAATTTCGAAAGTATTTAGACAAGATGTCTAATAAGAGAAGAATAAGAAAAGATCTTGAATAGTCACAACGCGGAAACTAGACGCTAAACAATTTTCCAATCAACTGATCTTTTCAGATGAGTAATTCCCATTTTCTTTTGTTATAAGAACATTTTTATCGGTTGGAAAGTTCGAAAGCCGGGCACACCCAATCACTTGTCATACGTGATGTTGTCATTCCCGCGTTTCTTGTAGCCTTCACAAACACCCCCTCTCCTATACCCGCTGCTCTATCCCGACTCGAAATCCGTGATGTCACAACATATGTCTTTTCCGAATACAATTTAACCATAACAAGTGAGTTTGATTTTGCAAAGAGTGAGAATTTTGTAAAGGTGTCTTTGAGGCGGGGAGACCTTTTCCTCTTTGAGAAACGGTGGCGCCAAGGATCCTCTTGAATTTTCCCATGGGAAAAATCTAACGGTTTTCTTTTCTCTGGACAGTTTTACGGTTCACTTGTCCCGGTCAGACAATGGGACGGTCAAACATGAATATTTTATCGTGGATGATTTCAATGGACATTACTAAAACTAGCAAATATATGCACCCTTCCGGTGCAAGTATTTAAGTTTTAATGTAATAAAATATTAGATTAGATTATAAAGGTTAATAAAACTAAATAAGAATGCAGATAAAAAGATTTGAAACAGAGGTGGGTTTTATTGAAAAATAGAACAACTAAAACTTACTCTTCCATCACTTCTTCTTGTTAATGAATTTCTTTTAAGATTTATTGAAAAGATTTTTGCTCATATTCATTAAGATAAACCCAAACAATTAGAAATCAATAATACTAATCATATCTTTATCAAAATCAAATTTTCAATATCAATATGCAAATTAGCCTTCCCGTTCACACTGTAAATCTCTATTTTGTTGTATATATAAATACAATTGCATTGGTATTAGTAAATACAATTGATATTAGTATGTAAATATGGCCAACGGGCTGGCGGTCCAGTGGCTTCAGTCCTGTATCTTTACAAGTTAATTGCGTCGATCCTAGGGGGCTATCCCCCCAGGAACTACCTGCCCCCTTGACTTAAAGGGGCAGCGCAGGGTTTATTGCCCAGCGCCTGAGGCGCCCCTATTGTGGAGGAATACCGACGGGATCGACGCAATTTTTGTTCTTTCCCACCCATGAGCTTCGGCTTGTGGGTGGGCCCACGTTAAAACGAGACCTTGTGCCCAGCCCATACAAGTGGGGTATGAGGCAAATACCTGTAAATATGTTATTAATAAGTAAGTCAATTTTAATGATAATAGATGTTTAAATAAAAATAAAATCATGGAAATGTGACGTAAATAATAAAGGGAATTGTGACTTGAGTAGTGATATAGTTTCGGTTACAGACAGACAAAGACACAATCTCCATTATTATAAGAAAGATGTCGTTCATTCCAATCTAATCAGATTTGATAAGTGTTGCGAAATCTATATAAGCATTTGCTAAGTCTAAACAAATCTGGCACGAGGCAACAAGAGAAGGGCACCCAACAAAGAACTAATATATATATATTTGATTTAAGGTAGGGCAGGTAGGAAATCCACATCGCTTGGTTACCGATAGTTTCTCGCCTATGCGATTCTCAAAGTTTCGTTCTGGAATTGCGACGGCGAGAAACTGTGAGTAGCCAAAGCGCCGTTGACTTCAAGTCCACGCAACCCTAACTTAGATATACATGCTCTTTCTACGATATTGAGCACTATCTACTTATGAATATAGCACACTATATTATCCATACTAAAAATTAATATGTATGTGCATCTATCTATCTATTTATATATATATGTGTACACACACACACACACACACACACACACACACACACACATATATATATATATATATGTGTGTGTGTGTGTGTATGCTGTGTATTTTGGCAACAAATTATTTTTCAGGCCAAGTGTTATTGAATAACACGGAGTATTTCTCCTTCATTATTTGGATCTGTGTCTTTTCCAATCGTCCGGCGATATTTCTGGTGTTTGGATCCAATTGAAATAGGATATTTCTCATACTGTCAGCCCGAGCGCTTTCGACTGCTTCTTCAGTCGTCATCATGCGGTATATGAGTTCGTTTTTTTAGGTCTTTTATCTATTTTTTTTTTAAATTTGAAGAGTCTATTATTTTTAGAGTGTTTCAAGTTAAGTGTGCTATATATATATATATATATATATATATATATATATATATATATATATATATATATATATATATATATATATAAAATTGTTGTTCTGGTTCCAACGGTAGAAAATGTAATATTTTATAAAAAAAAAAAGAAGAAGGTCCGCAAAATGTATCGTTCTCAGAAAAAATATTTTATTCTTTTTATTTCACATACGCAACACGTATTTCACATATTCTGGTATCTTCTTCAGGCTTTGATCAATACATATATTGATATACACATATATATATACACATATACACATATATATATAAATAGGTTGTGCGTGTTTCTGTAATTTTTCTGTTATATATATATATATATATATATATATATATATATATATATATATTAATATATATCAGGAAATAATGTAAGTGAATGCGACAATGTATAAGTATATAAACATGAAAAAAAGAACCTCTCTCATTGAAAAATGATATTTGTTTATCCAACGCTATCAGAGAAGATGAATTCCTGATACACACTTTGTATCATTAGAACACACTTTACTGTTATTTATTTTGGACAAGTGTAGACGATTCTTTTACTAAAGGCTAAATTTTGCGGAAACGAGGATTTTAGTACATTTTAGTAGACGATCTTTGATGCTATTTCCTCAAAAAATGATACAAGTAAAAGATCTAATTTTTGGTATCAGTATTCACTATATTGACACACAACTTTCGCATAGATGGACAATTTGATATTTTTAAAAAGTGGAAACTCGACGCACCCTATTGTGCAGCCGTAAAAAAACCATACGAAACCAAACCATTCGCTTACAATAAACAGTGGGCGGAATTGGCTATAGATCTTAACATTGTTGTCTCTGAGAGGACTAAGAAAACTCCAATAACCATTTTGGAATTTTCTTTCTTGGAGAAACGCCAATCCAATAATGTACATATATTTTTCCGTGATATCTTAGACAAAACCATTTTCCCAATAGAGACAGCTGTCAAACGAGACTCAACAAAACCAATGCCTGGTAATAGGGTTCTTATCACAGTCATATCGGAGAGACAAAAAGGCAGCCAGAGATAAACATCAGTTCATATTAAACACGAGGCAACTGAGTAGGTTCCTTTAAAAAAAGAGTTAATAAAATAGGGATAATAACGGTAACAAACATCTCGCGAGACTTTCGGCCATTTTGATTACGTTATTTTACTTTCCTGAATATTCTAGTTGCCGATCACAGAGACATAATTGTCCATTGATATAAATACGTGAATGGGAGCTGTTTTGATTTAATAGTAAAAATAGAATAAGGTTCTAGCTTTATCTATCATAAACTTTATTTTAAATAGATTATCAGTTTTTAAGATAAAGAGTGAGTTAGTCTCAGTGGTGTTGTGACTAACGCACTGAACTGCGATCTATTGATTCTATACTCTTTTCTACCTAGGATTATCAGGAACACTGTAGACTAAGATTACAAGGAGATATATTGATACTACACTCTTTTCTACCTAGGATTTCAAGAACACTACAGACCAGGATTACAAGGAGATCTACTGATACTACACTCTTTTCTACCTAGGATTTTAAGGAACACTACAGGCTAGGATAAGAAGATCTACTGATACTACACTCTTTTCTACCTAGGATTTCAAGGAACACGACAAACTTGGATTAAAAGATCTACGGATACTGCACTCTTTCCTACCACGGATTTCAAGGAACACTGTTGGATATTGTACAAACGGAAATAGGAATTTCCGGTTAGATTAAACAAAGCAAAATGATGAACAATAGATAAAGGAGTCAAAGAAGAACCGGAACTAGAAGGTTCCGCTAAAGAACAATGAATATGTGGGCGTTTGGCGGGAAAGCCAGACAAAGAGGAAATAGAACAAAGAAAACATAGATAGGGTAACACTTACTTAAACAGTCAGCCGTCAGTGGGGACAGACAGTCAGGAGAGAGACGGCGGACCGACGCGGTCACGCACCGCCACGGCTAAGGGCGGTGAGACGCCACCAGCTTCCCCAACGCTATTCATCCCAGCAGTAGTAGTTCCCATTGTCAACGCTCGTCACTCACACGCACCACGAGGGAATGAAAAGAAACTACATACAGCATGCCTTGTGATTTCATTAAGTAGTATACCAGCAACGTATACGATTCAGCGTGAGTTTGAAGATGCCAGTATATAACCTATACGATTCAGAGTAGCGAAGAAGGGCTATGCAACAACACTACAGACTATGATTACAAGGAGATCTGCTGATATTACACACTTTCCTACCCAGGATTTCAAGGAATACTACAGACTATGATTATAAGGATTAACAAACTAAACAATACCGTCTTGGATTTACCAACAGAAGATCTAAAATGGTGATCAAAATTCTAACACACCGATAATCCGTTGCTAATTGATATAGGATTATTTTTTAATGATTGGATATAAATTATTAGAATAACTGTCTTTGATGTAAAGCTTAAGATTTATCAATCAAAAATGGCAACAACGAACAAATTATTACCAATTAAGTCAACAGTAGGAGAATGAAAGCATGAATATAGAAAATCCCGAGAGGATGTTATAATACTGGCTCAGCTGCGCATTGGGCATATAAGACTTACACACTTTTCTGCTGTAGCAGGAAAATCAACTACGGTGCGGGTCATGCCAAACACCCTACACTGTCAAATATTTCCTCGTGGATTGGGGAGTTTTCGCTCCAATAAGAAAGAAATATTTCAATGAAATTTAAATGAGGGATTTGTTAGAGAATGCTAACATGGATGACATTTTCTCCTTCTTGAGAAAATTAAAAATATATAAAAAATTATGAATCAGATATAAAATAAATCAACGAAATATATGTAAAAAAAATTATATCAGTAAAGGAAACTTGAGTACCAACTTTTATCTAACACTCTAACAGTTTTTGGCATTAAATAACCCACAGGGTTATTATACCTATTAATATTATGTCATAGTTTAACACCCTACACTATCAAACATTTCCTCTTGGAGGGAGGAGTTCTAATCAGAAATAAATATTAGCATTAAAATAGAAATTTGAAGGCAATTGACAATGCAATGGAATAGGTGTTGAAAATGATGTTTATTTACCTGTTTTCCTAAATATTTTCGGGATAAAATCCCATCATCAGAGGTTTTAGAAGTACTTGTGCTTTTTAGTACTTAAAACCCGAACATTTTCAAATATCCGGCGTTCCTTCAACTTGATAAACAACAAACGATTATGCCAGCGCCGTGGGATAAGTACTAAAAAACACAAGTATTTATAAAACCTCTGATGATGGGATTTATCCAAAAAATATTTAGGAAAAAAAAAGGTAAATAAACATCATTTTCAACAGCTATTCCATTGCATTGGGTTATAATACCATTAAACAAACCAAATCGAACCAAACTGAATAAATTTAATGAAAATAATTTATACCTATGTGAAGATATTAAGAAATTGAATCATAGAAACTTATTTAAAAAAATTTGTTTCGGCATTAAATGACCCGGAAAGTGTTGATATGGCGTAAAATAAACAATCTAAACCAAACCAAAATAAAATGTGATTGTCTGATTAAGTTAGAGATACATGTTTAAGAATGATAGGCTTGATAATAGTTTAAACTTTTTTTTAAATACGTTTTGGATTTTTATAATTTTCATCTCAATGGCGCCCCGTAGTGGCTAACGTACTAGACGGCGACATCGTAATAAGTGAGTTCAAACCCCAGTCGCACTCCTACTTTCACTTTCAGATTAATATTCTTTGGGAAGGGTATGAATTCCAGTTATTTATTAAATAGTATCATAGCTGTTCTTCCACATGGATGGCTTTGGTATTGAATAACCCCCGAAGTTTGATATGCCATGAAACAAAGAAACAACACTATCTATATATTAATACTCTTGTTCAATAATCTTCTGGCTATTTTCATCTTGCACACCCTCTGGTTAAAATTAAAACCGTCCAAATCGCCCAGGATGAAATGCAAAAATATAAATCCTGATTATCTGGTGTCGCTTATAAGTCGCATTCTTATTTATTATGAGTGTCGTCACCTCAGTTTAAAATAGACCATTCAATTTTTATTATAAAGAAAGGGGAGAAAATGGACATGCTACAAAAAATATAACAAGAAAGAAAGAATGAAAGTAGGAGAAAGTAAAAGGAGAGGATAAGAGCATGGAAGCGATAACGCTAAAATGAAAGAAGGAAAAAAAGATGAGACACAGCGTGGAAGCGATAACGCTAATCAAACATGATGAAAGATGAAAAGAAGGAAAAAAAGAAAAAAAAAGAATGAGACACAGCGTGGAAGCGATAACGCTAATCAAACATGATGAAAAGATGAAAAGAAGGAAAAAAGAAAAAAAAAGAATGAGACACAGCGTGGAAGCGATAACGCTAATC
>CM042162.1:4305265-4307765 GCA_023376005.1 Doryteuthis pealeii
TAAATCTCTTTTCTCTTTTTTTTCTAAATGATCAATTTTTCCAATACTAGGGACGGCTTAGCTCGGTCGGTAGAGCATCACCCAGCAATTACTAATGTTACTAATGCAGAATAGCGCGCAAGAGAGGATATCTTTAGATTACGTATAAAAAGCATTGGTACTAATGCAGAATAGTGCGCAAGAGATACTAACATTAGATTACGTATAAAAAGCATTGGTACTAATGCTGAATAGCGTGCAAGAGATAATATCATTAGATTACGTATAAAAAGCATTGGTACTAATGCAGAATAGCGCGCAAGAGATACTAACATTAGATTACGTATAAAAAGCATTGGTACTAATGCTGAATAGCGTGCAAGAGATAATATCATTAAATTACGTATAAAAAGCATTGGTACTGATGCAGAATATCGCGCAACAGATAATATCATTAGATTACGTATAAAAAGCATTGGGACTAATGCAGAATAGCGCGCAAGAGATGATATATTTAGATTACGTATAAAAAACATCGGTACTAATGCAGAATAGCACGCACGAGATATCATTAGATTACGTATAAAAAAAACATTGGTACTAATGCAGAATAATGCGCAAGAGATACTATCATTAGATTACATATAAAAAAACATTGGTACTAATGCGGAATAGCGCGCAAGAGATAATATCATTAGATTACATATAAAAAGCATTGATACTAATGCGGAATAGCGCGCAAGAGATAATATTATTGCATTACGTATAAAAAGTATTGGTACTATTGCAGAATAGCGTGCTAGAGATAATATCGTTAGATTACGTATAAAAAAGATTGGTATAAATGCAGAATAGGGCGCAAGAGATAATATCATTAGATTACGTATAAAAAAGCATTGGTACAAATGCAGAATAGGGCGCAAGAGATAATATCATTGGACTGGTGAACCACAAGGTTCCTGGTTCGATACCGTCCTTGGGCAACTCAGCGTATGAGTAGCACAGAGGTCTGTGCGGCTAAGTGATGAACTGATGGTAGGTTTGTCGGTCCACTAAAATAATTTCCTTGGTCTTAATATTAAATTAATTATTTATAATTCAATGGAATTATTTAAATCATATCACCGGAGGCTCAAATTTCGAATATCCTTAGATCCCGACACTACGAATTTGTCATCATCACAGATTCCTGAAAATTTACATCTTCAATTGTACTGTTGGACTTATTATATATATTTTTTAAACTTTCTTTTGTAGCCGGAACATTTTCCTGAAGTTTTTGATATTTATATACACTTTTACTGCAAACTCTTTTGAGCTTTTTCAATAATAAAAATACTTATAATTTTTTTAAATAAAACTTATTTTATTTTTAACATAAAATACGCATTTTTATTTTTTTTTTGAAACTTCCGGTACTGATCGAGAGCGTTCTGTGCCTCGTGATTAATGATATATTTATTTCGTCTTTCCGTTTACAATGTTGCTTTGATAAAGACCTCTTCATATGGTCGAAACAGATTTCTGTCAGCAAAACTTTTAATATCTTGTTTTCTCTACAAACTTTCTACACACAACACACACACATACACACACACACCACACACACACACACATATATATATATATATATATATATATATATATATATATATGTGTTTCAAAAAAGAATCGAAATCTTTTTGTACTTTTTGACACATCTTGGATTCTGAAAATATTAACGTTCCATTCATTTTTCATTACTATCTTGGTAAATAAAACTTCAATCTCGATACTTTTATGACTCATTATATATATATATATATGGTACATCGATTAATTTGATATGATTTGCTCTGAATAGCTTTAATCTGATCAATTATTAAGAATATTAATATAATTATTAGTAGTTAATTCTTTTTAAATGTGCATTTAATATTCTTTAGGAGAAAAGCGGACGGATAATCAAGTGTATTTATGATGATAAAAGACATATCATTCATCATCATTATTAAGTAAAGAGAGGGACGAACAGAGACCGTTCTCTTTGTTGAACTAAAGAATACATGGAACCTTTTAAAATAATAAGTAGACGACTCGTCAATTAATTCGGGTCCCGTTTTTAACAATGTATGTACATATGTATGTATAAGTGTATATATATATATATATGTATAAGTATATATATATATATATATATATATATATATATATATGTGTGTGTGTGTGTGTGTGTTTGTGTATGTATATATGTATAAGTGTATATATATATATATATATATATTTACCAACCCCTCCGCACGAGCAGGATACGACACAAGGTCAATTTCTTAAGCGGAGTTCAACAGGTTTGAATTCAGAGTTTTCCTTCTCCTAGACTGGTTACCTAGCCATGGTTAAAGAGTCCAGTCTGCCCTGCTATTTACCCATAGCTGGAGGGAGAGTAGAATTCATACTTTTCCCAAGGGTATTAGCGCTAAGTGAAATGCAATTACCACGTCCAGGATTTGAGTGTGTATATATATAGGAGGCGCGTGGGCTA
>CM042162.1:4317765-4320265 GCA_023376005.1 Doryteuthis pealeii
ACTATGGTCAGTAGGGACGGATGGAGGGAGGGAGTAAAAGGAATCCGTGTTATCAGCACGCCTTGATTATAATGATGGTGATGTTAGTATATATATTGGTGGAATCTATTAGCACATTTATGAAGTACCGTTTTACAAAAAGAACCACCGACTTCTATGGAGAGTGTAATATATTAAAGAAATTCTATAACGGATATTACATTTTGATTATTAAATACGACGCTAGACTTGAATGGGTCAGTGCCTTCATTTTGATCAGATTTTAACATTAGATCTGACGTCGTATCTCTCTGGCATTTTGGCTGGCTTCCGTTCTGATGAGATAACCACTAAACATACAAGTCAGTAGACTAGCAGCGACAAAGACGTGAATTTCAAATATACAGGTTCATTAAAAAGTATCTCCCTTCCCCTTTTTCTCTGAATGTTTGAGATGAGGCTTGATGATTAGTATTATCTGCGTTATTCGGTCTATTTTCCTCATTTTCATTATTATCTGTACAACGTTTCGGCAGATATGCCCTCCGGCCTTCTTCTTTAAGGTCCCGAGTCCAAGAAGGTTCCCGAGTCCGACAAGAAATACCCGAAGAAGGCCGGAGGGCATATCGTTCGAAACATTGTACAGATACCAATGAAGATGAGGAAAATAGTCCGAATAACGCAGATAATACTAATCTCTTCCCTTTGTTAAAAATCTTATATTTAATTTATTAGAATCTTTTGATATAGAACATTTCTTAATCCTTTACCAAAAATATATGAATGGTTAATTTTAACGGCATGTCAACCCATCCAGGGAAGATGAAGAAAATTACTTGATAAGTAATTGAAAAGCACCAGAAAGCGAGCAGACTGTAGAGTGCTCCTCGATCCATTAGCAAAACCGGCGAGACGTTCAACTCCATGATTGTTTTGTTATGTTTGTTTTTGATTTGTTATGAATTTGGTTTTGGGGTCATCAGGTGAGAATGTGCACCGTTTCGGTGCCTTCCTCTCAACACTTTCATTTGCACACCGGTTATGTTATGCCAAGCGGTAGGTTGTGAGGGATGGTCAAATGTATTGTAATGTTTTTTCAATGATTTTTATTGATTTTGACAGTAGGTTGTTTACAGTTGTTTGTTGCTAAGTAAATTGGAAATAAGTTTAAGGGAGATTATAGGGTAAATTTCAAGTTTGTTATAAGCGATAGTTTCGTAGAATTTTTTTTTGAAAATTTCTTTTAATAAATATTTTTTCTATTTAACTCATAAACTGGACCCTAACAAGTACTACCACTCCGAGTCAGAGTGGACCTGGAAGAAATGGGAATTAAGGGGTTCTCCACATTCATCAAAGCTCCAGAATTGGAACCTCACCATCAAATAGTTTAACGTCATTCCTGGGACATGAAAACCCCCAGTCACCGCCTTCGAGTGTTGTATATTGAAGATATTTAAAAGAGGGTGAAAACTGAAATAGGGTATTCCGGTTGGATCGAGGCAGGGAGAAGACGAAAAGATTAACAAAGGACTTTTTCCGGGTAAAGCGAACAAAGAAGGATGGGTAACAATAAGTTCGGAAATAGATTTGTCCGCTGATAGATAACAAAAGAAAACGCATAGGCGTTTGATATATATAAAAGGAAGTCAGGGATCCCAAGCCAGTGGAGAGTCGGCAGTCAGACAGGAGACAGCGGACGGAGAACAAGTGAGCGACGGACGCTCACGGTCCATTGATGCCAACGACTGTGGCACCAACCAGCCACCCCCAACCTCATCAACGCTAGTCATCCCAGCAGCAGTAGTATTGTCAACGCTCGCCACCCACCAGCCGACGGAGAGAAATAAAGTCAACTCCTACTATACCCATGTGTTGTGGTTTCTTAAGTACAACTACATACTTCGCCACGTGACCATACATACCCGCAACGACTACTTACTTACACGATTTAGTAGCGAAGAAGGCTGCTATGCAACACGAGCACCCATATGATATAAAGGGTTGGGCTTTGCCATAAAGGCAATAGGGTTAGGGCAATCATATTTTATTAATGTTAGATTTAAAAAATTTTTTATGCATATCCTAACATTAATAAAATAGTATTCAACATATATTAGTTATCTTTAATAACTAATACCCTAATCACGACAAACCCCTAAAAAAATAATAGGCTCTTCTACTTTAAAAATAAAATAGATAAAAGAACAAGAAAAAGAAAAAAAAAGAACTAACATCAAAACATATACCCCCCTGATGACGACATAAGAAACAGTCGAAAGCGCTCGGGCTGATACTATGGGAAGAATCCTATTTCAACTGGATCCTGACATTAGAAAGGTAGCCTGAAGACTGGAAAAGATACAAATCAAGATCGTGAAAAAGATATGTTCCGGGTTGTTTCATAATGCCGGCCAACTAAATAACTTGCTGCCAATATATATATATATATATATATATATATATATATATATATATATATATATATATATATAATCCAAAAGTCCAGAGAAGAAATCTT
>CM042162.1:4325265-4330265 GCA_023376005.1 Doryteuthis pealeii
ATAAATAAAGATGTCAAAGGATGTACAGAAATAAATAAAGATGTCAAAGGACGCATAGAAATAAATAAAGATGTCGAAGGACGCATAGAAATGAATTAAGATGCCAAAGGACGCATAGAAATAAATAAAGATGACAAAGGACGCATAGAAATTGGTATAATGGAATGACCCATCTCCCCCGTACCTTAACAGTGGCGATGGTTCTAGCCACTATTTAAGAACACACAGATTACTCTGTGCAGAACTCACTTGAAGTACTTAGACGACGGACTCTCCTCCTAATACTCACGTGACCTTACTATATATCAGAAATAAATAAAGAAGTCAAAGGACGCATAGAAATAGATAAAAAATAAAGTTAGTGGAGTTGCCTATTGTGGGTGTTAGCCGAACAGCGATGGAGTATATCTCCTTTTCGCTAGCGCCTGACTAGAGAGATTTTCTGCTGATGTGGAGGGCCACACCTGCAGTCAGCAATCCACTTTACCGCACAGATACGTTTACCCAAGCTCTACTACTCATATGCTGAGTTGGCCCAGAACCTTACGATATGCTATACCGACTGATAGAGTAATATAGTTTTGGAAAATATTGCCTAATCAGATCTAAAACAGCAATAGTCTCAAATTAATATTAATTTCGATGATTTTAAAAATAATTGTAAGAAAAAGGATTTAAGAAGTCATTTCTTGGAAACGACGGGATGAATTACTTAATAGAATTTAATCTGTATATACATACTGTATTTATATTTTATATTTTATATTTATATTTTATATGTCTTGTGAAAAAAATTTTTTTAAAGGTTAATGTGAGAAAATAGTAAAGAAGATGCACAAGGAATGAATAAATGAATTCGAAATAATATGGATTGAAAATTAGTAACAAAACAAAAAGATTTGAAAGAAAATGCAAGTAGAAAAAAGGATTGGTTTGGTTTGTTTTGTTTTACGGCATATCAACCTCAGTGGGTCATTTAATGCCGATAAAGTTTTGAAATAAATCAATTCTTAATGGATAATACAATTTTTTAATAAATACATTTTTCTATTTAACTCATAGATGGGACCCTAACAGGTACTACCACTCCGGGTCAGAGTGGACCAGGGAGCAATGGTGATGAAGGGGTGCTCCACATTCCCCAAACATCCAGAACTGGAACCTCACCATCAGATAGAGTTTAACGTCATTCCCAGGACATGTAAACCCGCAGCCACCATCTTCTAGCATCCATATGATAAAAAGGGGTTGGGGCTTGCCATTAGGGCAATAGGGTTGGAAAAATCATATAGGTGCTAGGGCTTGACGTGACCAGCCGATTGATCAGAGGGGGCCTCTCCGACCGCCCGTCTGGCCCAAGATAGGGCCAAAGTGGAGTATTGCATGTCATGAACTGCTCATCCATCTGGGCTCTATCCTTAAGCATCACGGGTCGCCACCCACGGCCAACAGGTGGCCCCATTGGGGGAGTCTTACCCCTCTGCAGAGGTGCAGTCGGTGAATTCTAACGTCCCAACCGACAGGGCGGTAGAAAAAAGGAAAAAAAATAAAGACGAAAGTAAAAGAAAAAAATAGTATCATTTGTACTATTGTCCTCATCTTTATTGTTATCTATTCAACGTTTCGGTCGATATGCCCTCCGGCCTTCTTTAGGTATTTCTTGTTGGACTCGGGAACCTTCTTTTCGAACTCGAAAACCTTCTTGTCGTAATCGGGAGACATCACGGAACTATCAGTCGAAACGTTGTACAGATAACAATGAAGATGAGAACAATAGTCCGAATAATACAAATAATACTAATTATCAAGCCTCATCTAAAAAAGTCAGAAAAATAAAATAAAAGAAAAGAAAGAAAGAAAAAAGGTTTTAGTTATTTGTAGCAATCTATGTACCTTCCACCTGTGTGATTGTGCTGATACCTTTTTAGTTTTTCTTGAACTGGTGTTACAAAATCGATTAAAACACGACTGCATGGAATTGTCAATCTCTGCTAGTGCACGATTGAAGTTCAGAAAAGAATTAAAATAAAGAAAAGAAAAAGAAATCAATAATCGTCTTTGTTGAAGTATAAATCGATAAATGAAGATTTGAAAAGTTCAATCACCAATAGAAAAAGGGTTTGTCCATTGATTCTATCAATGGAATCCAAGTTACTTCATACAAAATAGTGATTAGAATTAAAACGAAATTTAAAGAAAAATGAAAACTATCTTCTTTGGGTCAACTTAGAAAAGTTACTATTTTCTAAAATAAATAATTGGTTGGTTGGTTGATAGATTTTAACGGCATATCAACCCATTTCGGGTTATTTCATACCTAGAGATTAGGAAACAATATATTTTGTATATTTATATTTACACTTTTGTAGTTAACAGTTTTAACGATGTGTTAGCATTGTTGGGTATTCTGTTAAGGGGTTACCTTTGCATGGTATTCATGAAGCTTGTGTTTATATTTTTGGCATAATTTTGTTTCTCTCAAAACGGACAACATATATGATTGCCCCAATCCTATTGAGGTTAGGAAATAATATATGTTGTAGATCTATATTTACACTTTTGTAGTTAACAATTTTAATTATTGTGTTAAGGGCTTACTTTTGTGTGGTATTGATAAAGGTTGTGTTTATAATTTTTGGTATAATTTTATTTTTCTCAAAAACGATAGAACGTCATCTATGTTGATTTTTTTCAAGTAGATCTTTCATATCATTTGCATTTAAAAATGTGGTATCTCTTGAACGGCATATCAACCCATCACGGGATATTTCATACCTAGAGGTTAGGAAACACTATATGTTGTATATCTAGATTTAAACTTTTGTAGTTAACAGTTTTAGTTGTGGATTTTTTCAAATAGATCTTTCATATTATTTGCATTAAAAAGGCGGTTTCTGATCAGTTGGTTGGTTGGTTGATAGATTTAACGGCATATCAACCCGTCTAGGGTTATTTCATACCTAGAGTTTAGGAAACAATATATTTTGTATAACTATATTTACACTTTTGTAGTTAACAGTTTTTAGCATTTTGTATCGTACTGATAAGGTTTGTTTTCCGGATAATAACTAGGCGAAATCGCAGTAGAGAAACTAGTAGCACTAAAACACAACAATGATAATGATTGCTGACCGAAATAAGACAGTTTGTCTATCTATACATATATAAAGGGAAGTTTGTGTGTATGAAAGACTATCTTCTTCGGGTCAACTTAGAAAGGTTACTATTTTCTAAAATGAATAATTAGATGCTTGGTTGGCTGGTTGGTTGGTTGGCTGATATATTTTAACGGCATATCAACCCGTTTAATACTTAGAGGTTAGGAAATGATATATTTTGTATATCTATATTTAAACTTTTTTTCCATCTCAAAATATTAAAGAATATTAGAGATTACTAGCAAATATATGCACCCTCCGGTTGCAAGTATTTAAGTTTTAATGTAATAAAATATTATATTTAGCTAGAAAGACTAATCAAACTAAATAAGAATGCCGATAAAAAGATTTGAAATAGAGGGGGAGTATAATCGAAAAATAGCAAAACTAAAAGTTACTCTTCCATTACTCCCGTCTTTCTTGCTAAATTTTCCTAATTTAACTAAATAGTTAAATTAGGAAGTAATGAATAAAATTATAGTTATTTTTTCTTGTAAATGTATTTGTTTTAAGCTTTATCACAGAGATTTTTGCTCCTATTCATTAAGATAAAACCAAATGAGGATGAGGAGGAGTAGACTTTCTGTAACCCAGACATGTAGTTTAAAAGTAGTGAAATAATAATAATAATAATAATATAATAATAATAATAATAATAATAATAATAAAAGAAGAACTCAGACAGATTGACCAAAGAACGAGAAAGTTAATGACCATGCAGTTAATGACCATGCACACGGCTCTTCACCCTAGAGACGATAGAGATAGATTATATGTGTCAAGAAAGGAAGGGGGAAGAGGTCTTGCCAACATAGAGGACTGCGTAGAAACCACTATCCAACAACTTGAGGATTACACAAGAAAGAGCAAAGACAAATTACTTATGGCGGCCAACAATAGTAGAAGTGACAGATGGACAAACAGAAAAACAACAAAGACTAGAAAACAAAAATGGGAAGAAAAACAATTATATGGACACTTCAAACGACAAATCGAAGAGGTTGCACATGGAAAGACTTGGACATGATTAAGAAAAGGAAACCTCAAAAGAGAAACAGAATCATTAATAATTGCTGCACAAAATAATGCCATAAGGACAAACTATATAAAAGCGAAAATTGATAAGACCCAACAAATAGTAAATGTAGACTTTGTGGTAATAGAGATGAGACTGTAAACCATATACTCTGCGAATGTAGCAAACTTGCACAACGAGAATACAAAACTAGACACGACTGGGTTGGAAAGGTGATCCACTGGGAATTATGCAAAAAATTAAATTTTGACCACACAACAAAATGGTATATGCATAAACCAGAATCTGTTCTTGAGAACGAAACGCATAAAATTCTCTGGGACTTTGAAATAAAAACGGATCTCCTCATCCCAGCAAGAAGACCAGACCTAGTGGTGATGAACAAAAAAGAAAGAACTTGTCAACTGGTGGATTTTGCAGTGCCAGCAGATCACAGGGTGAAGCTAAAGGAAAATGAAAAAATGGACAAATATCTGGATCTTGCCAGAGAACTGAAAAAGTTATGGAATATGAAAGTGAAAGTGATACCAATTGTAGTTGGTGCACTTGGAACAGTCCCAAAAGGATTGGAAAAGTGTTTGGAATGTTTGGAAATCAGAGGAAGGGTTGAAACTATTCAGAACACTGCACTGCTGCAATCTGCTAGAATACTCAGAAGAGTCCTGGAGACCTGAGGAGACTTGCTGTCACTCAGACTCCAGTGAAAGACCATCAGCTAATGCTGATGTGAAAACTCAAAAGGAGCAAATAATAATAATAATAATAATAATAATAATAATAATAATAATAATATTGAGGATGATAAT
>CM042162.1:4335265-4370265 GCA_023376005.1 Doryteuthis pealeii
TTCTTTCGATTCTTCAATATCTGAAGATTTGACTTGAGTGACGAATAATAAGTTGAAGAAGTTGGCAAATCGACATTGATTAAAATCAATAGTTCGTGTTATTGGGTCATTTTATTAGTTTTACTAGCAAATATATGCACCCTCCGGGTGCAAGTATTTAAGTTTTAATATAATAAAATATCATATTAAATTAGAAAGGCTAATGAAAATGAATAAGAATGCAGATAAAAAGATTTGGAACAGAGGGAGTATAATCGAAAAATAGAACAACTTTGAAACTAACTCTTCCATCATTTTCTATTACTCCCGTCTTTCATTGATAAATTTTCCTAATTTAACTATTTAGTTAAAATAGGAAGTAAATAATAATATTGCAGTTATTTCTTCTTGTTAATGAATTAAAAAATGTATCCCCGAGATTGTTGCTGATATTCAATAAGAAAAAAATCCAAACAATTTGAAATCAATAATACTAAGCATATATTTATTAAAATCAATTTTTTAAGATCAATATGCAAATTAGCCTTCCCATTCATACTATAAACCGCTCTTTTGTTGTATATTTAAATACAATTGCATGTTATTAGTATGTAGATATGGTCAACGGTCTTAATGATGTAAAACAATTTTATTAATAATCGAGGTTTAAATAAAAACTAAAAACATGGAGAATGTGATGTAATAACAAAGGGAATTGTGAGTGTGTGTATAGTTTCGGTTTACAGACAAAAAAACACACAATCTCATTATAGTAAGATATCAATAAAAAAAATCTTAAAGTGCGGAAAGGTTTGTTTAATGGCATGACATTTTGAGACAAATAAACGGAGTGAGACGAGGATGCAAATAATGAAATGGTTAAATTTTCTGCTATGACAAAAACTTATTATATACTTAGTAAAGGTTGGGGACAGTTTGTTATTGGCATATTTCCTAGTGGCTGTCCAGGGTGCATTAAGCGTTTCGGATAAGCATTTTTATGATACATTGACAACAAATCAAATCATGATTGATATTGCAATGCTAGTAGTCGCGCAAATACATGTCAACGGAGTATCTATGTAATAGCATCCTCTTGCGGCGCGACCTATCTTATGATTTCATTGTCACCTGGGGCTTAGTCTTGCGGAGGCACAGCATCGTCACATAGCTGGTAATGTTAGGTCCTTGATGGGCGCCCAACTTGCATGTACATGTGTGCTTCAACAGGAGATTTGCTATTGGAGTTCATTGCTATTCCGCAGGTCTGTCGATTGTTTGTACGCTCGGAATTCGGGATAGTTTTGTGAGTGGGTGGGGGTCGGGCACGGTGGATTCCTGTATCGTTTCTTTATCTGTGGGGTGCTGCTCTTTCTTAAAATTGTAATAAGAGTATTTCTAATTAATCAATGTGAAAGTTGCTTTATGAATGAATTGTATATAGAATGATAGATAATGAAACGAAGTATGTTGGTGTGAAATTATTTTGTAGTTGTGTGTTGTAACATCAAATGAAGATGAACACTCAAAATTACTGAAACTTATTCTCATACTATCTCGTTCTGTATTGGTAAAATCTTACTTATTCTTTACTAATCTTTTTGTTTAGATAATTGGATAGTAACAGAACTAAAATTTACATGTTATTTTCTCTCATCTTTGGTTATGTGATTTATGTGCTTTCTTTCTAAAGCTGGTGTCTCTTTCACGCAGAGGTGATTCATTTTTGCTGTCACTAGTGCTCGAATCTTCAAAATTGAGCAATAATATAGCTCAATAATAAAAATAGTAGTATATTAATCACTAAATAACTATTATTATGTAAATATAATTTGTTAATTATCTAAATATGCAGGATGGGGGAGTCTCTTTTCTGTATAATTATTGTATATCACAAACCTATGTCTTGTTGTGAGATATTAAATTTTCGTAGGGACCGATTGTTTTATTTTAATTGATTTAACACAAAATAAGCATTTTTGTTCAAACTTTTATAAAATTTCAGGCTGAACGCTATGAGACGTTTGTCTTATGTACATATAGTGATAGTGGTATTTATAGTATTATAATTTTATCAAGTGTCAACGGATCTTTCTGGGTAGATAATAGAGTATTGGCTGGATGAAGTAGACCGTCTTATATAATTAGGTTCGTGTTAGGGACCTGTATCAGAGATAGTTGATTATTTCTGTGTAGTTTACAAGTAATAGATTATCTCGAGTTTTCTGATCCACAATTTGAATGTCTATTTTTAACTGTGAACTATGATTTTTTTGTGTTTCACGTAAATACCTAAAAGGCAGAAGAGGCAAGAGTTTGGATATTAGCTAGTATAAAAAATATTATTGTCTATATATACAATTAAACAGATAAACTATTGAGTAGTTTAATTCATTCAAGGAGGCGAGCATAATATTACATTATATCGATAGTTTGAGTTTTGTTTACTGGCATATCAACCTCTGTGGGTCATTTAATGCCAAAAAGGTTTTTTGGATTTCGACTTTAAAGTAGTGGTTCTATGGAGATAATTGGTTATGTTCTGTTATTTTTGTTAAAAGGTTGCTTTTTTAATAAAATTTAAAATGTTTTCAGGGTTTGTATTCTTAAAGATGTTTTTCAGGTTTCTGCTTGATAGTAATTTGCGCGGATATGTTTAAGTCTGTTTACAATTTAGAAGGATATGCTGGTTGTAAGTTGTACTTTGCATGTTGGGCACACTGGGGCACCCTCCCTTTTAACAGGTACGAATGGGTAATGTGGGTGTGCCCAATACGCAATCTGGCGAGTATTACTTCTTCTCTCTAATACTTTGTGACCGTCGGCCACTCTCCAATAACTTCTTGTATTTTCATGGAGCTTGTTTTGAGTCAGATTGTCCATGATTTCTGCATTTGTCTAATATAATTTGTTTATGGTTGGTTTCAGATCTGTATATGGGATTTAGATTTGCTCATATGTGTCTGAAGTGCCTTTCTTGCGGTTTGTCTGCCTTTTCATTTCCTTGATACCAATGTGACTTGTATCCAGAAGAATATAATGTTATTATTTTCAGAGAGGGTGTTTAGTTTGTTTAGGAGCTTCGTGTCAGAGGAGATGATGTGTTTGTTATGTAGTGCTAATAGAACTGATTTAGAGTCCGTGCATATATTAAATTGGAAGCTTGGTGATTTGCTATGATATTCATAGCGAGAGATCAATCGCTGAGTGGTTTCTGCACTGTAGATTGAGACGATATGTGTCTGTAGTTAGTAGTGTATGTTGAGTAGTCCGGATTGTTTATATTGTATTTATGAATGAAACAAGACTTACATTGATAAGAGTGGCTGGCCGTGATTTCAAATCAAACAAAGAAGTAAAGAATGTTTTTACTTATACAGTGTCAAGTCGGAAAGAGAGAAGAGGTGTGAGACGGATTGAGTTGTTGTGACTTTTGAGCGAAGCCTTTGTTTGACGTGTCTCAACTCTCTGTGTGATTTCGGCGATGTTCCGGTGCTGTCTGGTCATTTCTCCCCTAAACTCCTTTTTTTTATAATTTTAATTATTCCTAAAAAATAGCTGATCTTTGTGCATTCCATTGAAAATCGGCAAGTTTTCTAATGACGTAGATATTGCCATCTGAATGTTCAATATCTGATTCTGTTACTGTGGTAATTCAATGACGTTCAGTTTTCTATTGATATAAATATTATCATTGGAATTTTCAACAATTATTTTTCGTTTGTAAACAATCTTTTGTCTTAGATTATCTACATTGTAAACATTATCTATTGTTTCTAAAATATTTCCAAACTAATTTTTCTTTCTATTTTTTTCAATCACTATTAAAAAAATCTAAATCTAATAATTATGGCTACTAAAAATTTGTTTAAGATCTCTGATTATTTGTAAAAAATATAGGAGTCATTCTAAATATATAATAAAATTGATATTATTACTGTAGATATAGCCAATAGTATTTAATATAATTTCTCTGAATGTTTGAGATGAGGCTTGAAGATTAGTATTATTAGTGTTATTCAGACTATTGTCCCCATCTCATTGTTATTTGTACAACGTTTCGGCCGATATGCCTCCCGGCCTTCTTCAGGTATTTTCTTAAAGTTCCCGTGATGGCTCCCGATACGACAAGAAAGTTCCCGAGTTCGAAAGAAGGTTCCCGAGTCCGAGAAGTTCCCGAGTCGACAAGAAATACCTGAAGAAGGCGGAGGGTATATGGCCGAACGTTGTACAAAATAAATGAAGATGGGACATAGTCCGAATAACGCAGATAATACTAGTATTAATAATTTAACAATTTTATTAATGATTGAGGATAAATTAAAAATTAAATGTGACGTAAATAACAA
This sequence comes from Doryteuthis pealeii, assembly GCA_023376005.1. Classification (NCBI taxonomy): domain Eukaryota; kingdom Metazoa; phylum Mollusca; class Cephalopoda; order Myopsida; family Loliginidae; genus Doryteuthis; species Doryteuthis pealeii. The sequence continues at coordinate 4,339,594 of CM042162.1, forward strand.
AGGAATTGTGACTTGAGTAGTGATATAGTTTTGTAACAGACAGAAAAATAACAATCTCCATTATAATAAGATATGACGAATTCAAATGTTTGAAGTCTTGAATGCAAAAAATGAAAAGGAGAATAAATATAAAAGAATATCTGAAGTGGATCAGTAAGATTTTAGAAATAACATTTTAACAGAAAGAATCTAATAAATGCATACTGTTGTGTACTGCATCATGGAAGGCTAGTTTAGTTTTTGGGACCTGTGTGAGAAAGGTAGTTATAATTGTTTGTTGCATTCTGGAAAGGGGTTGAATCTACTGTATTACTTCGTAATTTTACTTTTTCAATTATACACTATAGACTTCTCTATCACTACACACAACACAACACAGACAAACACGACACGACACACACACACACACACATCATAACTATACAAAATATATATATATATATATTATATTATATTATATATATTTTACTAGAAATATATTATACATGATGTTAGTAAATGGCAGTAGGTGACCGGATTTCTTTCTTCATTGATTTGGCATCAGTTAACCAAGAAAAAAATGCGCCTCCAGGCAAAGTATTTTAAGTTTAATATAATTAAATGATATATTGAATAAAGACTAATGAAGTAAATACGAACAAAAAATGACACTTATTTTTTAATTATTCTAATTGATTTCAATATAAAATTATACTAGAATTTCTTTTGATACGTTTGAGAATAAACAATAATGTTAGAAATAATTGCACCGATTATTTATTAACCAATTTTATTAAACTGATAGCATAAATATTATTCACAACCGTATACTATGTAAACTTTCTTTCTTAATGATATATAAAACAATCGTAATGATTTTAAACACATTAATATATGGCTGCTTTGAGGCAAATTTATCTTAGCAGATCTAAATAGATGACTTATATAATAAATAAGATGTTAATTAAGATTATAATGATATATTCAATTAATAACATATGAGAATATAAATCGTAACTAACTTAGAGAGAATAGATATCTTTCAAAAACAAAAGCGACATCTCCACCATCGATGGCAAACTCCTAAACTCGTAGAACAATTTAAGATACTTAGGCAAGTAACATCTCCTCCATTGAAAACGACGTTAATGCACGTATAGGAAGGCATGGGCGTCTAAATAAATTATCGTCATATGAAACAATCTACAGACAAGTTAAAGAGACAGTTCTTCCAGGCCGTTGTCGTATTAGTGCTGCTGTATTGCGCTTGTTACCCTGGAACCTAATAAGCGACTAGAGAATAAACAGATGGGAGCTTGCACAGCAATGCTGCGTGGTGGATCCCTGACACAGAACGAATTAGAAAAAACCCCACGGGGAAAACGCGTCACTAGGACCACTGGGCCACAGTATCACCAAACCATCCCAGTAAGACGGTCAGAACGGGACAGCTATAGGAGAAGCAAGGAGTACTCATAAGCGAGTCTCCGTGTAAAGCAACATGGGCGCGCCAGATGGGACACCAGCAAAGACGTTACATGATCAAGCTTGTGCGGTACAGAGATGCTGATAGAGGACCTCCGAGAATTGATGAGCGGATAGGAGGATGGAGAGAGATTGTCATGTATCACGCTGAAGCGGCGACTATCGATATGAACTTAGGAAGTGTGACATTGGTTGTGACGTATGTGGTAAAACGAGACGCACAATCTACATTGAATAAGATCATGCTATCGTCTGTCTTGTATTAATACGAGTAGATAAAGAATGTAACAATGTTTCTCTCGATGGAATAAACGGTCTGGTTCCTTTTTTGTATGTTTCTAGTCTGGAAGGGATATTCTCATATTGTGCTTTTGAGCGTATTATGACNACAACTTTCCCTTTATATATGTATAGATAGATTCCATTTGGACATACATACACACAACTTCCCTTTATATATGTATAGATAGAAGTTTCATCCGGACATACATACACCCAACTTCCCTTTATATATGTATAGATAGAAGTTTCATCCGGACATACATAAACACAACTTCCCTTTATGCATGTATAAATAGAAGCTTCATCGGACATACATACACCCAACTTCCTTTATATATGTATAGATAGAAGTTTCATTCGGACATACATGCACACAACTTTCTTTATATATGTATAGATAGATTAAATTTGGACATACATACACACAACTCCTTTATATATTATAGATAGATTATGACAGAAGTTTCATCCGGACATACATACACACAACTTCCCTTTATATATGTATAGATAGATTACATTTGGACATACATACACACAACTGCCCTTTATATATGTATAGATAAAAGTTTCATCCGGACATACATACACACAACTGCTCTTTATATATTTATAGATAAAAGTTCATCCGGACATACATACACACAACTGCCCTTTATATATGTATTGATAAAACATCCGGACATACATACACAAACTGCCCTTTATATATTTATAGATAAAAGTTTCACCCGGACATACATACACACAACTGCCCTTTATATATGTATAGATTACATTTGGACATACATACACACAACTGCCCTTTATATATGTATAGATTACATTTGGACATACATACACACAACTGCCCTTTATATATGTATAGATAGAAGTTTCATCCGGACATACATACACACAACTGCCCTTTATATATGTATAGATAGAAGTTTCATCCGGACATACATACACACAACTGCCCTTTATATATGTATAGATAAAAGTTTCAACCGGACATACATACACACAACTGCCCTTTATATATGTATAGATAGAAGTTTCATCCAGACATACATACACACAACTGCCCTTTATATATGTATAGATAAAAGTTTCATCCGGACATACATACACACAACTGCTCTTTATATATTTATAGATAAAAGTTTCATCCGGACATACATACACACAACTGCCCTTTATATATGTATAGATAAAAGTTTCAGCCGGATATACATACACACAACTGCTCTTTATATATTTATAGATAGAAGTTTCATCCGGACATACATACACAACTGCTCTTTATATATGTATAGATAGAAGTTTCATCCGGACATACATACACACAACTGCTCTTTATATATTTATAGATAAAAGTTTCATCCGGACATACATACACACAACTGCCCTTTATATATGTATAGATAAAAGTTTCATCCGGACATACATACACACAACTGCTCTTTATATATGTATAGATAAAAGTTTCAACCGGACATACATACACACAACTGCCCTTTATATATGTATAGATTACATTTGGACATACATACACACAACTGCCCTTTATATATGTATAGATTAGACATCCATTGAAGCTGAAGAATACATGAAAAAATGAAAGATATTTTTTGGCGGTATACTGTTGTCTCTAATTCTCTTATTTTATATGACTGTATACATTTGAGAATCAAAATGGTTTTAACATTAATCTAAACGATTCCCAAAACACCACTTTGACATAGGAGAGACAGATTTCAGCTGAAACATAAAAGTCTAAATAAATTTGTCCAGACTAGTGACCGTTAATTCGAAAAACAGCCCGTCCTTGGTGAATATATTATTCCCAAGTAGATTGGTTTGGTTTGTTTTGTTTTACGGCATATCAACCTCAGTGGGTCATTTAATGCCGATAAAGTTTTGAAATAAATTCATTTTTAATGAACACTCAATTTTTTATATAAACACATTTTTCTATTTAACCCATAGATGGGATCCTAACAGGTTCCACCATTCCGGGCCAGAGTGGACCTGGGAGCAATGATGAGCTAGGGGTGCTCCACATTTCCCAAACCTTAAAAACTGGAACCTCACCATCAGATAGAGTTTGACGTCATTCCCTGGACATGTAGAACCTCAGCTACCGCCTTCTAGCACCCATATGATAAAAGGGTTGGGGCTTGCCATAAGGGCAATAAGTTTTGGGAAATCATATAGGTGCTAGGGCTTGACGTGACCAGCCGATTTATTGGAGGGGGCCTCTCCGACCGCCTGTCTAGTCTAAGTAAGGGTTCAAGTGGAGTGTTGCAGGTCATGTACTGCTCACCCACCAAGACTACGTCCTTAAGCATCACGGGTCGTCACTCACGGCCAACAGGTGGACCCATTTGGGGGAGTTCGGTCTATTAGACCTTCTTCAGCACTTTGGATTGAGTTCTTGCTTCAATAATGATCATTTTCATACTAGTGAAGCAAGAACTCAATCCAAAGTCCCGAAGAAGGTCTAATAGACCGAAACGCTACAACGTCGACTTCAGAACAATAATCATTCATTTTCTACAACATCCAGTGTTTGTCTACCTTTCTCCACATACGGTCGCATTAATTTCCTCTTATTTCTCCCATATATATATATATATATATATATATATATATTATATATATATATGTATGTGTGTGTGTGTGTGTGCGTGTTTAATATTTTTTTTAAAAACAAATGATGTTAATAGTTTGCTGACAGAATCTGTTTCGACCGTTTTAATAGAGCGGTCTTCATCAAGAGCAACATATGAATGAAAGACAGAATAAATAACCGTTAGAATAAGAGGTACAAACGAACGCTAGTGTTCGATGCTGGCATTTAAAAATGCGTATTCTGTGTTAAAAATAAAATTAATCTTATTTTTTAAAATCAGAAGCACTATAATCCATAATAAAACTCAAAAGAGTTTGATGTAAAAATATATAAAAAAGTGTATAATAAGTATCAACAATGTTCATGATATATTTCAGTGTATAATAAGTATCAAAAATGTTCATGATATATTTCAGTGTATAATAAGTATCAAAAATGTTCATGATATATTCCATATATATATATATATATATATATATATATATATATATATATATATTATATATATGTGTGTGTGTGTGTGTGTGTGTGTGTGTGTGTGATTGATCTCATAAAAGTTTTGGCTTATTGACAGATAAGATTTGACCAAGAGAAAATGTCTATTTCTTTGAAATTGAAAGTTTTGAATTACTGGATAATCTTCTAATAAATCTTGGACAATGACACAGCAAAAGATAAAGACGAAGATAGGAGAATTTCAATTGACTATTCAATCTTTACAGTTAAGGATTGTACATATATATATATGACCATCTCTATTGACATATATAAATGTTCATATCTATATATCTATTCATCTATCTATGTCTGGTCATATCTATGCATCTATCCATCTATCTATGTCTGGTCATATCTATGTATCTATCTATCTATCTATCTATCTATCTATCTATGTCTGGTCATATCTATATATCTATCCATCTATCTATGCATCTCAAGCAGATAATATCTATCTATTTCAGTCCTTTAATATCTATCTATCTCTATCTACTCATATTTGTCTATCTATCTACATCTGTTCTATTAATCTATCTATCTATCTATCTCTCTCTCTCTCTCTCTCTCTATATATATATATATATATATATATATATATTATATATATATAGTTAGATAGATCGATAGATAGATATATAGATATATCCTGACGTTTTTTTACTATACAATCATCAGACGAGCGCCGTAGATTCTGTGTCTATGCTATCCCTAACAACTTATATATATATATATAATATATATATATATATATATATATATATATATATTTAGAAAGGAAGGAAAAACTCAACACCGTAATTCCATAATAAATTTATTTCGACCAAAATTGGGGCCTATATATATTGCTCTGTATATAATCTAAAAAGATTATTATACATTGAGCTCTCTTTAGTGATTTAAAGATTCATTGTATTTATACATACTGGATCATACAATAATAATACAGTGTATCTTAGATATCACATATAGAATCATCCCTTACTAGTTTTGGATACCTCTCATCTCTCTCTCTCTCTCTCTCTCTCTCTATATATATATATATATATATATATATATATATATATATATATATATATGTATAACATTCTTTTTTCTCGTTTTCCTCTTTTTACCATCTCCAAAAACACATACATACAAGGGCACGTTCTTACAACGTCACTGTATGTGTGTATATATATATATATATATATATATATATATATATATATATATACAGTGACGTTGTGTGAACCTGTCCGTTTCTCTCACTCTCTCTCTTTCTCTGTGTGTGGGGGGGGGTGTATGTGTTTTGGAGATGGTAAAAACAGAAAAACAGAAAATAAGAAGATGTTGAAAATGTTATCGACTTTATCTACTTGTAGCTGCATCAAATTGTGGATGAATAATTATCACTTGAGGCAGTTTTACTTTTCCGTGCCAGCTGCACTGGAATTCAGCACTTAAAATCAGTCCTAGTACTCTCGGTTCAAGGGGTCAGTGGGAATTTTTCAGAAAACCGGGCCTAATTTCTCTTCCTCCATTTTTGGGGTTTGTCAATAATGATCTCTTTAAAAAAAAATCAATCAGCCTTTCGCTGTTTCTTCCTCCACTCTCTAACTGACTGTTTCTTGCCAATGCAATTTTAAAACCAAGTCCACTTGTATATATGGAGGAGCGTGGATAATGGTTAGAGCCGCAGAAAATGGACTCGGCAACCCGAGTTCAATCTGGGACGAGGCTGTTTACATTTCATATTGCGCAAATGCCCTTGGGAGAGGTATGAATCAAACTCCTCTTACCCCAGCTAGGAGAAAATAGTAGGGCAGACGGGGCTCTTTAACGAGTCTACTGCCCTGTCGGCTGGGGCGTTAGAATGCACCGACTGCACCTCTGCAGAGGGGTAAGACTCCCCCAATGGGGCCACCTGTTGGCCGTGGGTGGCGACCCGTGATGCTTAAGGACAGAGCCCAGGTGGATGAGTAATTCATGACATGCAATACTCCACTTTGGCCCTATCTTGGGTTAGACGGGCGTTCGGAGAGGCTCCCTCCGATCAATCGGCTGGTCACGTCAAGCCCTAGCATCTATATCATTTTCCCAGCCCTATTGCCCTTATGGCAAGCCCCAACTCCTTTTTATCATATGGGTGCTAGAAGGCGGTGGCTGCGGGTCTACATGTCCTGGGAATGACGTTAAACCCTATCTGATAGTGAGGTTCCAATTTTGGAGGTTTGGGGAATGTGGAGCACCCCTTCATCACCATTGCTCCCAGGTCCACTCTGACCCAGAGTGGTAGTACCTGTTGGAGTCCCATCTATGGGTTAAATAGAAAAATGTATTTATAAAAAAATTGTATTATCCATTAAGAATTGATTTATTTCAAAACTTTGTCGGCATTAAATGACCCACTGAGGTTGATATGCCGTAAAACAAACAAACAAACAAACAAACAAAATGAACCAGTCTAGGAGAAGGAAAACTCTGAATTCAAACCTGTTGAACTCCGCTTAAGAAATTTACCTTGTATCACATCCTGCTCGTGTGGAGGGGTCGGTAGATATATATATATATACTTCTTTCTTCTTCATTCTTTCAATCAATCATTCTATCACATTCCATTAATTATCTATCTATCCATCTATCTATCTCATAACATTCATATTTAGATATCTCTGTATGTATCTCAGTCTTTTCATATCTATCTATCTGTCTTAGTCTGTATCTATGTCAATATATATCTGCGTGTTTCAGAATAACATTCTCTCTCGGATTAGACATACATGCTCTATAAATATATTGAGCACTTTTTAATTATGAATGTTGCAAAGTACAGAGTTGAAGAGAATTTTCTTACCTACACACACAAACATATATATATATAATATATATATATATATATATATATATATATATATATATATATTATGTTGAAGAGAAGTTTCTCACTACACACACACACACACACACACACACACATACACAGATATATATATATATATATCCCACTCCCTCCCTTCATAGTTTGTATGATGAATTTAATATCTATTTTTGATTCTTTCTTTTTCTTCTTCATTGTTTTGGTCAGTATATATTTTTCCTTTCTTTATTCACACACACACACACACACACACACACACACACACACACACACAGACACAGACACAGACACAGACACACACACACACAATATATATATATATATATATATATATATATATATATATATATATATATATATATATATATAAATGAGAGGTATCCAAAACTTAGTAGTAAGGGATGATTCTACATGTGATTTCTAAGATACACTGTATTATTATTGTCTGATCCAGTATGTATAAATACAGTGAATCTTTCAATCACTAAAGAGAGCTCAATGTATAATAAACTTTTTAGATTATATACAGAGCAATATTTATCTTAGAAAGGAAGGATAAACTCAACACCGTAATTCCATAATAAATTTATTTCGACCAAAATTGGGGCCTTTATAAATCTAAGTTGATTTAATATAGCTCCCCAACATCCAGTCTCATCAGATGGAAGATCAGGTTATTAGAATTGCATAACTGACAAATTTTACTTCTCACAAAAAAAAAAAAAATTAATTAAAAAAAAAAAAAAAAAATTTTTTTTTTACATTGTAAGACTGTCACCATGGTGACAGGAAGTCAAATGAGAAAAAAGGATACTTTTCAAGTTCTGGTTTCTTGGGGGTGGGGATGGTAGTCAGACAAAATTAAACTATGAATTAAACTATTGAATGAATCTGAACAAGTATAGAGAAGAATAAAACAAAAGATTATATAAAAAATAATAAAATATAAATAAAGAAATATATATATATATATAAAAAATTATATTTAAAAGTTAGAATGTATTAGATAATATAATGTTGTATAAATATACTATTGATAAAAATGAAAATAAAAGTAAAAATAAAAATAAAAAATAAAAATAAAAATAAAGAATTACACATATCTTACATGATCAACACATACACCTTATATATACACACAAATATATACATATAGAGATATAGCTATATATACACCCATAAATGTACATACATAAATCCACATACACATACATATATATACACATAGACATATACACTAAGAAAAAAATATATATTAAAAAAATTGCTCATGCAAATATATATATATATATATATATATATATATATATATATATATATTATATATATGTATGTATGTAAAAATGGAAAAGGAATTGAATCCGACAATATGAGGAAAAATGAGTAAAGAAAAGAAATGTAAATGGATAAAATGAATTTAATCGATATCACATTAATCGATATCACTTACACATGTGTTTCGGTCAGTTTAAAATAAATGTTCACTCTGATGAAGGTCGATTCTTCTATGTGTGCGAAATATTTTCACACACATAATCTGACCGAAACACATGTGTAAGTGATATCGATTAATGTGATATCGATTAAATTCATTTCATCCATTTACATTTCTTTTCTTTACTCATTTTTCCTCATATATATATATATATATATATATATATATATATATATATATATATGCTGTAGATAGAAGGAAAGTGGTCAAGAAATGATCAACTCAAAACAAGTCACAGGGTGATACGTTTCGTCTGTATTCACAGCGAGCCCATCCTACCCAAAATTCCCGCTCCTCCTTATCTCACATCACTATACACTCACCCCCTTGACCTCCCCGGCACCGCCACCGCCACGTGTATTTAAACGTATGCTTTGCTTTAATAAAGTCTCAGATGACTGAGGAAGTCTGTGAATACAGACGAAACGTTTCACCCTGTGACTTGTTTTGAGTTGATCATTTCTTGACCACTTTCCTTCTATCTACAGCATATCGTCGGATCCTAAACCCATCCACCCTTCCTTCATATATATATATATATATATATATATATATATATATATAGTTTGTATGACCAATTTTATTACTTTCTTTCTTATTTATTTACATACACTATCTGTCTCTCTCCATAGTTTTCATGAGCCGTTTTATTTCTTTGCCCTACCCCCCCTTTTTAAACTTTCGCTCGACCCAAAGGTTATGCTCTAACCCTCCTTCTCCCCGTGACATGTTATTTTTCCATGTCAAGTCATGGGGATCGAAATCTTCCTAAAACCACTCGAGTCCTCCAACAACAACCAAAACAAAATGTCGACAATAAAACGCTTCCATCTTCCCTGGGAGATATTTTTAATCGAGCTGACTGATTCAAACTTACAAGGCAATATCAGTTACCTCTTCGGCACTTATTGGCAGGCATTCCTTCTCTTCGATTTCAATATTAGGTATCTCCGTATGTCTCTCTATCTATCTATCTATCTATCTATCTATCTATCTCATTTTGTTTATAATCTCTCTCAGTTTAGATAAACGTATCTGGTAAACTTTTTATTTCCTCCTCTAAAATGTGGTGATTCTGTAAATGTCTGTCTGTATGTCTCTCTCTCTCTTCTTTCTTATTTCTTTCTTTCTGTATTCATTTCTTCATTTCTGTCTTTCGTTCTCTCTTTCTTCATTCTTTCTCTCTTTCTTTCCCTCTCTCTCTTTTCTTTCTTTCTTTCTTTTTTTTTCTTTCTTCCTTTTTTTTTCCTTTATTCTTTCTTTTTCTTTCTTTCTTTTCCTCTCTTTCTTTCTTTTTTCTGTCTTTCTTTCTTTCTTTCTTTCTTTCTTTCTCTTTTTTTTCTTTCTTTCTTTCTCTCTTTCTTCTTTCTCTCTCTCACTTTCTTTCTGTCTTTCTTTCTCTTTCTTTCTTTCTTTCTTTCTTTCTTTCTCTCTTTTCTTTTTTCTTCTTTCTCTCTTTCTTCTTTTCTTTCTTCTTTCTTTCTCTCTTCTCTCTTTCTTTCTTTCTTTCTTTTTTCTTTCTTTCCCCTTTTTTTATTCATCTTTCTTCTTTATTCATTATTTCTTCCTTTCTGCATTCTTTCTTATTTTAAACACACACACACACACACACACACACACACACACACGCTCTCTCTCTCTCTCTCTCTCTCTCTCTCTCTCTCTCTCTTCTCTGATTGAAACATTTATTCTTTCTTTATTTATTTCCAACCCCCCTCTCTCTTCTCTCTCTCTGATTGAAACATTTATTCTTCCTTTCTTTATTTCCACCCCCCTCTCTCTCCAACTTACAAGCAATATCCTCTTTTGCGTATTATAGTCAGTCATTCCCCCACCCTGTTCGATTTCGATATCAACCGAGAGCCAAAAGGTCGTAAAAAAAAAAGGCTTGAGAGCACCCCCGAATTTTTACAAGGCACTTTCGGTCCAGTCGAGCGAAATTTGCAACGAAGCTTTCAATCAAGAGTGTGTGGATTTCATACGTAAAATAGAATGGCGACGTAAGGTGAGTGTCGTTTCCCCCGAGGAGGACACTGCGGGAATTTGGACCCATTACTCCACGAGAGGCGGCCATTAAGAGTTGAATAAGCGAAGTGCTGTCGATTCGGATGTGTACAATCATTTTATAGCCGGAACGAGAGGGAGAAAAAAACTGTGGTATTGATTACTCTCTGAACACACACACACACACACACACACAGAGAGAGAGAGAGAGAGAGAGAGAGAGAGAGAGAGAGAGAGAGAGAGAGAGAGAGAGAGAGAGAGAGAGATACTGAGACTAAGACTATGTTTGTTTCAATATAAAAGATTCTTTAATTTCAGTATGTTTATGTTGCTCACAATGTATCTCTCACTTTCTATATATACACACACACGTTATATATATATATATATATATATATATATATATATATATATATATAGATATTATATAATGTGTGTGTGAGTTGTGTCCGAACATGTGTTTCTGGAAGCTGATGTTCTACGACTATTGAAAAACGGATTGGGTAAGAGAGAGGAGAGAGAGAGAGAGAGAGAGAGAGAGAGAGAGAGAGAGAGAGAGAGAGACAGAGACAGAGACAGAGACAGAACAGAGACGATGTTTGTTTCAATATAAAAGATTCTTTAATTTCAGTATGTTTATGTTGCTCACAATCTATCTCTCACTTTCTATATATACAACACACCGTTATATATATATATATATATATATATATATATATATATATATATATATATATATATATGTGTGTGTGTGTGTGTGTGTGAGTGTGTGTGAGTTGTGTGCGCACGTGTTAGTTTGGACATACGTCGTTTCTGGAAGCTGATATTCTACGACTATTGAAAAACGGATTGGATAAAACGAGGTATCGATTATGTTCTTCGTATCCTTCCACCCCACTCACATACACAAACACACACACACATTGGCGACGTTTGTTTCAATAGAAAACATTTTTTAATTTCAGAATTGTTATCTTTCTCACAATCCCTCTCTCTCTGTCTCTTTCTCTTTATATATATTATATATATATATTATATATATATATATATATATATATATAATAAAAATAAAAAATAGAAAAATAAAAAAAATACAAATTTAAATACAAAAATAAAAATTATTTTCTAAAAATCCGTTGAAGGCCTATATAATAGGTCACTGTTGTTAAATAACGGAATATTTCTTTTTCATGATCTTTATCTGAAATTTTTCTAGTCGTCTAGTTATTTTTCGGGTTTCAGTTGGTATTACAATTGTTACATATTAATTGGAAGCCTATTACTTTTTAAGGTAGTATAGAAATCCTTATGGCAATCAGTACAGCTGATGGCCTTGAGAGTGAGTGACAATGCTTGACCTCACTCTCACCTTGCTTTCTGGGGATAGAATCGTGAGAACGGAACCCCGATAGAAAGCCCTTTTCCGGTTTAAGGTGGGCAACTCAGTAAATCAGTTGCAGTAGTTAGTTGCAGTTAGTCAGTTGCAGAGTTAGAAACTAGCAAGATGTGACTCTCAGCGCGCAGTTGTCTGGCCTGGGGATCCGGAATAAAATAACATCAAAGGTAAATCGAAGTCTTGTTGTTATTACTAAAAGCTAACAATGACACAAGGCTTCTGATAAGAAATGATCCCCAGCAGAACCAGACACGGAATCCCCATACAAGAAGACCAGACGAGACCTGTAGAAGATATACCAGACCATTAGATGATAGAAGTACCAAGCCGGCCAGAAGAGAAGTACGTAACACAATTAACCCGCATTATTTACCCTAGCGATTTCAACCATCTCTTCTGTCGTCATCAGTGGATTGTAGGTTGTAGTGTGTTAGGTATGTTTTCTTGTTCTTTTATATATTGCATTTTCAAATGAGCAGAGTTTATTATCTTTGTCGGGTCGCTAAGATTAGAGTCGTAGGAAATGAACTCGTCGACCCGAGTTCAATTCCTAGACGAAGCTGTTTGCATTTCACATAGCGTTAATACCCCTGGGAAAGGTATGAATCCAACTCTCCCCCCAGCTATAGGTAAATAGTAGGGCAGACTGGGCTCTTTAACTTTGACTAGGTAACCAGTCTAGGAGAATGAGAACTCCGAATTCCAGCCTGTTAAACTCCGTTTTAAAAATTGACCTTGTGTCGCATCCTGCTCGTTCGGAGGGGTTGGTATATATATATATATATATATATATATATATATATATATATATATATTCATAAGTGTGTAAGCGTGCGTGGGTGGATATTAGTGTAGACATACGTCACTTCTTGAAACAGATGTCCTACGACTATTGAAAAACGGATCGGATAAAACGAGGTATTGATTAAATTCTTCGCACACACACACACTCACACACACACACACACACACCACACACACACACACACACACACAGATTGGAGATGATTTTTCAATATAAGATATTCTCACTGGGTGCCCCATACACTGAACTTGTGCCAGCAAATAATTATAGAACTTTCTTTGATTTCAATTTGTTTGTATCTGACCTATTCTCCCATCTACCCCCCGTCCACTTCTCCCTCTAAAAAACTTGAAGGCCTGATGAAAGCAACAATATCCAATTAGTCGACAAACAAAAGATTAATTTATTTTACAGCAACGATTTGTATAAGAAAAATATTACAAACAAAATTTCCTTATAAAGAGACAAAACTGTTAATACATGTGGCGAAAGTAAAGGGAATTACCTCGCGAGGTTACTGAAATTAGAAATCAAAATCTCCAGGTTGTAAGTGGTTACTCTTGGTAAGCATCCTGTCACCCCTTTTGGTTGGAGTGGTTGGGATGGTGAGGAGGTATAAAAGCAGAGGCAGTTTTGCTCGAGGGGGTAATTACTGCTTTCACTTGGGAATATTGGTTGTCCGTGTCGGTCTGAATGATGACACTTACGATGAATGAGACCAGAAGATCAGACGACTTGAAAACCCGAATGATTTAAAAAAAATTTCGAATCAATCTGTAATACTGAAAATTGGTAAAACGTATATATATATATCTTGATAATCAATAAAACGACCGATGATGCCGAGCTCAAAGCTCTAGCGAAATATATCCTACAAACGTTTGTCTGAGTCTTGTCCTTGTTGTTCCTCATATCTCTACTATATATATAAAAGTAAAAAAAGTAAAGTCGTCGGGGCGGCCTAATGTCGGTATCAGCTAATCAGCGAGGGAGTCTATCCCCTTTTCACTAGCGCTAGACCAAGGAGATTATATATAATATATATATATATATATATATATATGGTTTGAACAGATTGAGATAGATAATAAAAGATAGAGACATAAACATATTCACATTGATAAATAGTGTGTGTGTGTGAAAGAGAGAGAGAGAGAGAGAGAGAGAGAGAGAGAGAGAGAGAGAGAGAGAGAGAGAGAGAGAGAGAGAGCAAATAGATATATTCTGACAGGTATGAACAGATTGAGATAGATACATAGTGTATGTGTGTGTGATGCAGACAGGGACAGAGAGAAAGAGAGGGAAAGGAAATATATTCTGAGAGAGAGAGAGAGAGAGAGAGAGATAGAGAGGATAGAGATAGATAGATAGATGGATAGAGAGAGAGAGAGAGAGAGAGAGAGAGAGAGAGAGAGAGAGAAAGAGAGAGAAAGCCGGCCTATGCTGTTACTAAAAGGGCACTAAGAGTCTCTAATCTCTAACGTTCCCACCTTGGAACTGAACCCAATTTGCAGTTCATATTGATTAAGTGCTGTTAACACTTATGTCGATCTGTTTCGATGTTTAATCTTCGAGCAACTACCCTCCCCACCCTCCAGTACCATTAATCACTAGTAAATCCCCCTTTTTCCCCAGAAGGGAATTTGTCGAAGTTAATCTGTTGTTTATTTGCAAAGGTGAAGATATCTGGAGATTAGAATACTTTGATTGTGTCTTCAATAATCAAGTCTCTTTACATTTAATCTCTGGAGATCCTTCCACCAGCTGGCACGATAACTCCCCAAGAGATGCTGATCCCTGCCTTAACCCGACACTGCATGATGTTTTGACTGAACAAACAATGGAATCCGATATCTTAAATTATGTTCCCTATTTTACAATATAATAATATACTTTCCTCTCTAAACACACACACACACACACACACACACAACACACATATATATATATATATATATATATATATATAAGATAAATCTAATGAGTCAGACGAACCTACTATTAGTTTCGCTTAATGCTCTTCAGGGCTAAGATCTGACTCATTTTTAAAAAATGTTCAACTCTCTGAAGATGGGCATAGCCTGAAAATATTAAGGGAAATAAAAAATTAAAAAAATTAAATAAATATGTTTTTAAAACATAAATTTGCATTATTTCGCCTTCAAAAAATATATTATATATATATATATATATATATATATATATATATATATATATATATATATATATATAGGTGTGTCAAAAAAGTATCGAGATTTTCGGTATTTTTTGACATATCTTGTATTCTGAAAAATTAACGTTCAATTCATCTTCATTTCTATCTTGGTAAATACAGCTTTAAAATCTGTGCTTTTTGACACTTTGTATTCTGAGAAAAAAATGTTTGCAGTTATTGTTAATTCCTATCTTGGTAAATACAGCTTCAATCTTTCAAGAAGAAGAAGAAGAAGAAGAAGAAGAAGAAGAAGAAGAAGAAGAAGAAGAAGAAGAAGAAGAAGAAGAAGAAGAATTATTGAAAATTGAAAGTGAGAGTTTAAACAGAGGAAAATGATAAGAGGAAAAATTATGAACAAAACCAGAGAAAATGAAAAGGTAACGTAAATAAAATGGTAGAATTGACAACAGAAAGAATAGTGTCGACAAACAGATAGATAGATAGATAAATAGACTGATAGATGTAAACAGAGAACAGTGTCTAGAAAAAAGAAAATAAACAGCAGTTGAGAAAACGCAGACAGATAGAAACAGAGAATAGTGTCGACAAACAGATGGATAGATAGATAGATAGAAATATAAACAGAGAACAGTGTCTAGAAAAAAATAGAAAACAGCTGAGAAAAGGGAGACAGAGAGAAACAGAGAATAGTGTCGACAAACAGATAGATAGATAGATAGATAGATAGATATCAGCAGAGAACAGTGTCTAGAAAAAGAAAACAGAGAACCGGTGAGAAAAAAGGAGACAGATAGAAACAGAAAACAGTGTCGACAAACAGATGGATAGATAGATAAATAGATAGATAGATAGATAGATAGATATAAACAGAGAACAGTGTCTAGAAAAAGAAAACAGAGAATCGGTGAGAAAAAAGGAGACAGATAGAAACAGAGAATAGTGTCGAAGATGACATCAAATCCCATCCCAAGTTAACACTAACACCAATCAAACCTTTAGTCAACGTACTGAACAGTGTACAGTGCAGTTCTTGTGAATTCAGAATTGTCAACTAACATTTACTTGACAGCATTGGTTATTCCGTCTTCGATGGAAGACAGCGACCTTTGATCTCAAAGTGACTTATCTATGGTCAGTTCTCACTCAGATCTCAAAAATACATTGCAAAGATGTTGATAGGTAAGCGTCCTGTGTTCCTGACGCATAAAAATAGAAAAGGACTCAATAAAATCATATAAAATCGTATCTAGGCGTCCCAGTGTTTTTTCTTTCACCCATCATTTCCAGCTAACTGTAAATACATTTCAATCTTTTCTTGGAAAAGAATTACACTGTATGGGGTAGAAGGTAGGGGTTAGACGGCTTTAGTTGCTATTATTAGGGCTTATTGTATATGATTAAAACGGTATTTAACCGACCGCTCGTCTAGCTTAAGTGATGGCCAAAGTGGAATAGTGCATGTCATGGACTACTCAGCGACCAGGAGTCTAACTTTTCGCGGGTCACTACTACTGCCAGCAGGTGGTCCTATCGGGAGTGATCTTATCTTTCTGCAGAGGAGCAGTCGGTGTATTCTACAGCTCCAGCCGACAGTGTGGTCTTGATTCTCTGCGGAGCAAGACCACACTGTCGGCTGGAGCTGTAGAATACACCGACAGGACAGTCTTATTCCTCTGATGGGCTGCAGTCGACGTATTCTACAGCCGCAGACTACAGGGCAGTCTTACTCTCTGCAGGGCTGCAGTCGACGTATTCCACATTTTCAGCCGACAAGGCAGTCTTACTCCTTTGCAGGCTTGCAGTCAGCATATTCTACAGCCTCACCGATAGGGCAGTCTTTCCACTTTGCAGGCTTGCAGTCGACGTATTCTACAGCCGCAGACTACAGGGCAGTCTTACCCCTTTGTAGGCTTGCAGTCGACGTATTCTACAGCCTCAGCCAACAAGGCAGTATTACCCTCTGCAGGGCTGCAGTCGGCGTATACTACATCGCCAGCCTGCAGGGCAGTCTTACCCTCTGCAGGGCTGTAGTCGGCGTATACTACATCGCCAGACTACAGGGCAGTCTTACCCTCTGCAGGGCTGTAGTCGGCGTATACTACATCGCCAGACTACAGGGCAGTCTTACCCTCTGCAGGGCTGTAGTCGGCGTATACTACATCGCCAGACTACAGGGCAGTCTTACCCTCTGCAGGGCTGTAGTCGGCGTATACTACATCGCCAGCCTACAGGGCAGTCTTACCCTCTGCAGGGCTGTAGTCGGTGTATACTACATCGCCAGCCTACAGGGCAGTCTTACCCTCTGCAGGGCTGTAGTCGGCGTATTCTACAGCCTCAACCCAAGGCAGTCTTACCCTTTGCAAGCTTGCAGTCGGCGTATATTTCATCGCCAGACTACAGTGTATTACCCTCTGCAGGGCTGCAGTCGGCGTATTCCACAGCCCCAGCCTACAAAGCCGTCTGCAGAGTTGCAGTTCCGTGTATTCTACAGCCCTATCCGACCTGTCCCTTACATAGTATTTCATATATCAAATACAAATTGAGAGATATCAGCGCATCGGACTAAATTAATTAACTGTTACTCACATTAAGGTTTCTTTATATAGCAAATCTGATTTCCATACACTTAATTCAATGTTTGTAACGTTTATCTGACCTTTCGCTCTTCTCATTCTAGAGTCCAAATTATAGCGCTACAGAATTGTCGCCATTGCAGTATTCTGGCGCCAAATCCTGAATATCCGATTCCTCAGTGTCTTCCTTCATGTGCGTTCAGGCTAGGGCATTAGGATCGATGTCTACCACAGACAGCTGCCTGTAGAGAAAGCCCAATCTGTAATAGCATTGTATTCTTTAAATTCACCTGCCAGGTAGATAACACTCATTAAAATTAATCAGGATTGGATGGTAAAAGAAAAAAAAAAGAAAAAGAGGGTGGGTTATATCTTGTGTGTCGGTTGCCGTGGCAAATCCATATTCTGTTTAGATTGTCCTCTTCGAGGCAAAACGCAATTTGGATACCAGGTGGAATTTTGGTGAATAGATAGTGAGAAAGAGACAGAATGGTAATGGTTTTGCCAGAATTGCATGACAGGTGCGCTAGCAGAGGATTAACTAAGAATTTTATATTGTTTAGTAAGATAGAAAAGCAGACAATTAGTGAAAGTTTCGAGCCTCGCAGACACTTGCTTAAGGGATTCAGTATAATACAATCTGGGGGGGGGGTGTTATGTGCACACGTCTGGTGTGCCCTTCTATGTGTGAGTGTGTTTGTATCGGTCTATGAATGCGTAGGTGTATTATGCATGGGTCTGTTCATTGTGGGGTTTATTCTGTTATGTATTATGAATTCTCCGTTCTTGCTGAGGTTCATTCTATTCTCTTTCTCCTTCTCTGTTTCTCTCTATCTATTCTCTTTCTCCCTCTCTGTTTCTCTCTCTCTATTCTCTTCCCCCTCTCTTTTTCTCTCTCTCTATTCTCTTTCTCCCTTTCTGTTTCTATCTATCTATTCTATTTCCCCTTCTCCTTTCTCTAACTATTCTCTTTCCCCCCTCTCTATTTCTCTAACTATCTCTTTCTCCTCTCTATTCTCTCTATCTATTTCTCATATATATATATATATATATATATATATAATATATATAATATATTATTTATATATTTATTTTTTTGCTTTAAGGCAATTACAATGCGTATATCGCATAAAATTGGACAATTATAGTAAATAAACATGATAAGTGAATTTCGGCAAAGGATCGTTCGGTCTGTAGAATATCGTACAGACTATTTCGACTTTATTAAGTCTCATCAGCGATGCTAAGACAGTATGGTTTGTGACTATGCTTGTTGAGGTCCCGGTTTCGATTTCTGTCGGAGGGAAATCGTTAGTATACATCGCTGATGAGACTTAATAAAGTCGAAACAGTCTGTACGATGTTTTACAGACCAAACGTTCCTTTGCCGAAATTCACTTATGTTTATTTACTATAATTATCGAATTTTATGCGATATACGCATTGTAATTGCCTTGAAGCCGAAAAAAATATAAATAATAATATATTCAACAATGCTTCTAAAAAGCAAACATCTAAAAAAATCATATATATATATATATATATATATATATATATATATATATATATATATATATATATATAAGTAGAATTAAACAAAAGGCACATCTCCTGTTTAACAATTTTATTTTTTATCTTTTCTAATTTTCTGGTCAACTTTTTAATGTTTGGGTGGAATTGGTGGATAAGTCCACCAAAGTTCAGTTCCCGAGTACTTTCGGCACTTCGAAATGCCATCATCAGGGGTGATGTATTCCAGTTTTTTAAAAATTATATTAATGTGGAGGCTGGAAGGAGAAGAATTGGTGAGAAAGTTGTTATAGGCATTTTAGAATGTGTGTACTGCATTGGAAATTATTATCCAACAATTCACCCCGGACTGACAGTCGCTTACGGCCATAAAGGTATGAAACTTGGCAGACGAAAATTCTGTCAGGTTTCGCTCCCAGCTAGAGGTAGCTGTTATAAAAGTCGAGTCGCACTGATGAGACGTAAACGTGTTTGTGGCTGACTGATATATATATATATATATATATATATATATATATATATATATATATATATAGTTGACTAAAATCCCTAAAAAAAACTTCCCAAACTATATAAATGATTACCTATCTCTCCCTTCCTGCCCCATTTCATCTTGTTCTCCTCCCCTCTCCAAACCAATCAAAGAAAGTTGACCTAATTTCTACCTACCATACTCTCCTCCTTTGCACTAAACTACCTTCTCTTCCCATCTCTCCCAGCAAATTCCATACTTTGGATCTTTTCTCCCTCCCCCATCCAGGATAGATTTCTTCTGACCAATCAAACTCTTCCCATCCTCCTGACTTCATCACCAAACTCACCCCCACCCGTTCACTTCCTCTTATATAAAAACAAATGTATGTTGCTCTAATGTTTTAGTAAATGACGATGAAGTCCTGCTCAAGGCAGAACGAAATATATATCCTACATCTACTTGTTTTAGTTGCTCTTTTTGTCCACTTTTCCCCTCTATTATTACCACACTCTGTCGGATTTACTTCAAACCTCCTATCCTCATATATATATATATATATATATATATAATTATATATATATATATGCGTGTACGTAATATATTGGTTGCCTCTTTTTTCGCTAGTCTTCCAGCTACTGATATTTAAACAAAACTAAACCAACCAACCAACCATCCAAGTCAAAATTTTAGGATTGATGATCCGGATACGGCCCGGAATGTTTTTAATATGCTCGCGGAGTCGGTCTGATTTCAAAATGGTATGATATGTTGAGGTATGGCCTCTAGGAGTAAAGTTGGAAAACGAGACACACTGACACACGGTTATTTCTTATGAGACTAAAATGATTAAACTATTGACTGATAAATCATTTATTTATTTATCGATCTACTAGAAGATGAGGTTAGGGTTAGGGTTTAGGGTTAGGGTTTAGGGTTAGTGTTAGTCTAACGTGAAAATAATAAATAAGTCAAGAGTGGTTCCCCTTTGATCATGTTAGACTTATAGGAAATAACCCTGACACACTGATACACTGACATTTACATTTATTATTAGAGAAAGAATGTGGGGTCTGTATTCGGCAATACGTGTCATGTGTTTTGCTTCTTCCGCCAGTCTTTACAATTTTCCAACGACTGAGATGAAAACAAGATCATCTGTCGTGTGTTTTGCTTCTTGGATCAATTGATTCGAGATCGATAGGAAAGTGCGAAGATGATGCAACCTTTTCGTTTTGACAAACATCTGTACAAAGCGCGGCAAACAAAAAGTGAATTATATTTTCCTGCTGAGTGAGTCAGTAATGATGATGATGTTTGTGATGGTGATGTTGTTGCTTGTAGAAAAATCTTCAGTGTCATTTCTAATAAACAGCAGGAAAACGTTAAATATTTAAATGGACAGAAAAATGCAATTCATCACTTGCCAATAAAAGGGCGGGAATTTTCTAACGCTATCGTCATCAAAATGGCGGCTGCTGCACAATAAAAGATACTACTGCGATATGAAATAATAATAATAATAATAATAATAATAATAATAATAATAATAATATAAACGGATCACCTTATCCCAGCAAGAAGACCAGACCTAGTGTTGATAAACAAAAAAGAAAGAACTTGTCAACTGGTGGATTTTGCAGTGCCAGCAGATCACAGGGTGAAGTTAAAGGAAAATGAAAGAAAGACAAATATCTGGACCTTGCCAGAGAACTGAAAAAATTATGGAATATGAAAGTGAAAGTGATACCAATTGTAATTGGTGCACTTGGAACAGTCCCAAAAGGATTGGAAAAGGGTCTGGAATGTTTGGAAATCAGAGGAAGGATTGAAACCATTCACAACACTGCACTGCTGCAATCTGCCAGAATACTCAGAAGAGTCCTGGAGACCTGAGGAGACTTGCTGTCACCCAGACTCCAGTGAAAGACCATTAGTTAATGCTGATGTGAAAACTCAAAAACCGCAAATAATAATAATAATAATAATAATAATAATAATAATAATAATAATAATAAAAATAATAATACAAGACTGGAGGATCTAGAAATCAGGGGAAGAATTGAGACCATCCAGTCTACTGCACTGCTGCAATCAGCTAGAATACTCAGAAGAGTCCTAGAGACCTGAGGAGACTTGCTGTCACTTAGACTCCAGTGAAATACCATTAGCTAACGCTGACTTGAAAAACTCAAAAGGAGTGAAAATAATAATAATAATAATAATAATAATAATAATAATAATAATAATAATAATCTGGACCCTGCCAGGAAACTGAAAAAGCTATGGAATATGAGAGTGAAAGTGATACCAACTGTAGTTGATACACTTGGAACGGTCCCAATAAACTTGGAAAAAAGACTGGAGGATCTGGAAATCAGAGGAAGAATTGAGACCATCCAGACTACTGCACTGCTGCAATCGGCTAGAATACTCAGAGGTGTCCTGGAGACCTGAACAGACTTGTTATCACTCAGACTCCAGTGAAATACCATCAGCTAACACTGATGTGAAAAACTGAAAAGGAGTGAAAATAATAATAGCACAAAGTGTGTACATGACGAGGCACGACTCAGTGGGGAGGTAATCCACTGGGAATTGTACGAGAAATTCAATTTTCCCCATAAAACTAAATGGTATATGCACAAGCCTGAACTTGTCATGGAAGAATGAGATACATAAAATTCTGAGGACTTCGAGGTACAGACGGATCACCTAATCCCGGCCAGGGAACCAGATCTTCTATTAATCAACAAGAATAAAACTTACCAACTCGTGGATGTTGCTGTCCTTTCCGACCACCGAATGAAAATGAAGGAAATCGAAACGATAAACAAATACTTACACCTTGCCAGAGAACTGAGTAAACTGTGTAACATGAAGGTGAAGGTGGTGCCAATTGTAATTGTTACCCTTGGAACAGTCCCCAAAGCTCCCGAAAAGAATTTGGGTGAATTGGAAATTAGAGAAAGAATCCAGACCATTCAAAATACTGAAGTGTTGGGATCGGCTAGAATACTCAGAACAGTCCTGGAGAACTGAGAAGACTTGCTGTCAGTCAGCCTTCAGTGAACCACCAGCTACGGCAGGTGTGAAAATCTAATAATAATAATAATAATAATAATAATAATAATAATAATAATGGAAATCGGAGAAGAATGGAAACCATCTAGACCACAGCACTGTTAAGATCAGCTAGAATACATCGAGTACTGAACACCCAAGGGGAGTTAGTGCCCTTGGAGCGACCCCTTAAGGCAGTGGTTCTCAAACAGTGCGCCCGGGAGCACTGGTGCGCCCCAGAGCTTTTTCAGGTGCGCTCCGTAGTATTCCTTGAAAATCTATCCAGATATGAAAAGCAAATGTGTACTAAGTTACTATATTATACCATTTCTTTACGAACACTCTGCTTGTTTCGTTGCAACATTATTATGATAGTTATAAGTTACTTTTCTTACAACTAAATAAAAACACAGGTTTTAAACAATTTTATTGAAAAAAAATATTTTGTTGCAATTTTTCACCTCATATTTATGTGAACTGGGATTTCCAACCCTCGCAACAATTAAGTGTAAAAAGAGAGGACTCTTCAATGCATTGATGAGGAAATGAGAGTTTGTCTCTCAAACATAAGACCAAACATTGAAGAAATCGCAAGGTCACATCAAGCTTATGTTTCTCATTAACACAGGAATGAATAAACTTCATAGAGTTATGTTAATTTTGCTTTTGTTAAATGTGTTATTTTTTATATATTTAAAAGTTAACTTAATAACATATTAGTCCTATTTTGTATAGAGTGCGCTATCAAGTATCTGTAGTACTGTAAGTGTGCCTAGACTGTATACAGTTTGAGAAAGCACTGTTTTAATGTAATGAAATACATTAAATTAAAAAGACTAATGAAATTAAATAAGAACACATATAAAAAGATTACACTTATTTTAATCCCATTTTAATTGGTTTCTATATAAAATCATTCATAGGATTGAGGGGAGAATAAAAACAATAATACAATTAATGATATTAAAGATCAATAATACCAAGAAATTATTTATCAAACCCGGTAATGTTAAAACCAGTATGCAAATTAACCGCACCATATATTATGTAAACCTTTATTTTTTAGTGGTATATAAGACACATTACAGTATTTCAAGCGCACTAATAACATGGGTTGTTTTGAGGCAAATCTCACTCAGACTATCACAGAGTCCCCGTTAATGAATAAGATTTATTCTATGTATCAATTAATAATTTTGACTATAAATCAAATACGTACTAATAAAGACTGGAGAAATGGGAATTCAGAGGAAGAATCAAAGCAATCCAGACCACAGCACTCTTAAAATCAAAATTTCCAGGACTTTTCTCCCTTGTGCAGCTATTCTTTTAGAGGAACCAGGGATATGATCATGGATATTCATGGACTGATTTGGTTTTGTTTGTTTTGTTTTACGGCATATCAACCTCAGTGGGTCATTTAATGCCGTAAAGTTTTGAAATAAATCAATTCTTAATGGGTAATACAATTTTTTTATAAATACATTTTTCTATTTAACCCATAGATGGGACCCTAACAGCTACTACCACTCCGGGTCAGAGTGGACCAGGGAGCAATGGTGATGAAGGGGTGCTCCATATTCCCCAAACCTCCAAAACTGGAACCTCACCATCAGATAGAGTTTAACGTCATTCCCAGGATATGTAGACCCGCAGCCACCGCCTTCTAGCACCCATATTTTAAAAAGGGGTTGGGGCTTGCCATAAGAGCAATAGGGTTGGGAAATGGACTGATTTGGTCAATTGGCTTTAGAATTTTAGTTACAACCCGTGACTTTATAAGAATATAAAAGAAAAGGCTAGATAAGCCTTGTTTCGAAACTTATTCTTTGTTGGATTCGAACCCAATGCGTCGTATGTTGGAAAGAGAAACGCTAACAACGATTCATAGAGTATTGAAAATTGAGGACTCAAACGCACATATAAAGTGCATTTTTTTTTTTACATATGTATATTTACCAACCCCTCCGCACGAGCAGGATGTGACACAAGGTCAATTTCTTAAGCGGAGTTTAACAGGTTTGAATTCAGAGTTTTCCTTCTCCTAGACCGGTTGCCTAACCAAGGCTAAAGAGCCCAGTTTGCCCTGCTATTTACCCATAGCTGAAGGGAGAGTAGGATTCGTACCTTTCCCAAGGGTATTAGCACTAAGTGAAATGCAATTACCACGTCCAGGATTTGAACTCAGGGCGACGAGTCTATTTCACATAACTTTAACCATTACACCACGCGCTTCCTACATCAGTTTTTTTTTTACATATATGGGGTATTATAAATGAATAAATATATGAATAACTTATTTATTTCGGCACTTTTGGGAAATGGACTGATTTGGTCAATTGACTAATTTCGTTTTGTAACTTCGTTTTAGAATTTTAGTTATAACCCGTGACTTTATAAGAATATAAAAGAAAAAGGCTAAATAAGCCTTGTTTCGAAACTTATTCTTTGTTGGATTCGAACGCAGGCGCCGTATGTTGGAAAGAGAAACGCTAACAACGATTCATAGAGTATTGAAAATTGAGGACTCAAACGTACATATAAAGTGTATATATTGTTTTTTTTACATATATGGGGTATTATAAATGAATAAATATATGAATATCTTATTTATTTCGGAAACTTTTGCCTCTTTAATCTGATTTGTAAATTGATAAGGATTAGATATCAGGTCTCGTTAATATGATTTTCCCGTCTTACTGGCTTTGTATTTTTAATTCCTTTTTCGCGTTTCTATTCTATTGTGCATCTGCCCGTGAGCTGGCGTTCTTAACAAACGCTAAAAGGAATTTATTACTGAAGTGCTATTAGAATTTTACACCATAGAGACTTACAGTTTGCTCCTGGGTGATTTTAGCTGTAATTTTTATACAAAATTGTCTCCTGTATTGGCCGAATTTCATATTTATTCATGAAGCTATTATCACTGATGGGACTGGCTTGACTTTGTAGTTCAGACGGATGACTCACATACACTAGAGAAAGGCATGCTGCTTGAGAGATTAAATTCAATTTAAACTTAATCTTTGGACTAGAAATCATTAGAGTCGAATCTATAGATTTATTTAATAATAAATTAATTTCTTTTTCCCCATGAGAGACAGGGAAGTATTAACGCTTGAACTTTGATGTTTACTTGGAGATAAAAACAAAGTCTGGGGAGGTTTCTTTGCAATATTGGGAAAAAAGATACCCAGATTAAACTAAGGTTATCTACCAGGCAAGTATATATATATATATATATATATATATATATAATGGTATACACAGGAATAACCTACTCGAGTTTCACCATAGGAATCTTCAGGGTTAAATCCACTGAATTAATCAATGTCTTGATTAATTCAGTGGATTTATTCCTGTGTATACCATTATAATAATACATTTGCTTTACTTACGTATTGGGCACTTTATATTTGTTATATCACTGTCTTATCATTGTAAAACTTGTATCAACTAACCAGTGGCCAATTTCACCGGTAAGTCAACATTTTCATATATAAAATCACCATATATATATAGGGTCATCCACAGACACGTGTTTCGACTTATGAAGTCTCTTCAGTGTGGCTAGACATTTTGTTAAGCTACATACAGCCGGAATTGAACTCCGGTCGGTTGGGTGTCAGTCTGGCACCTTAACCATTAGGCTGTCTTCACTTACAGGGGAAGGGGATTTTAACTGTTTTAATACGCACATCGCTTTGTGTGTAAAGGCCGTCACAGAGTGCTCCATTCAGAAAAGAGCGTTGCGTTTACGCTTGAGTTGGCGGCCGTCAGCGAGATCCCCCCCAGAGTGCTCAACCCTAGGGAATGGGGAGCATACCAATCTCTCCGCCCGGATGAGACACAAGGTCGATTGTTAAGCGGAGTTTAACGGGTTTTAATTCAGAGTTTTCCTTCTCCTCTACTGGTTACCTATCAAAATTCAAAGAGCACAGCCTTCAATACTATCTACCCATAGCTACAGGGAGAGTTGGTGGATGCATATCTTTCCCAAGGGTGTTAGCGTTATGTGAAATGTAAACAGCTTCGTCCAGGATTTGAACTCGGGTTGAGAACCATTACACCACGTGCCTCCTTAGAAATGTTGTATAACGCTACCGGACTTAGACAAACAACAAAGAACACGTATATATATATATATATATATATATATATATATAAAATATCATGATTATGATCATGATAATCATGATCATGATCATTATTATTATTATTATTATTATTATTGTTATCATTATTATTATTATCATCATTACAGATATCTACTGTGTGTATTTCTTCTATGACTTTTATTTTACTCCTTTGGAATATATTTTCTAACGTAGTTTTGGTTTAATAAAAGTTTTGAACATAGACGTTTTAATGAGTGGGCCAACGGCGGATATGTGAAACAGCGGTTGCCGACATCCCAAATAATGAAGTCTATATATATATATATATATATATATATATATATATATATATATATATATGTGTGTGTGTGTGTGTGTGTGTGTGTGTGTATAACCTGATCAAGTTCTGGAGACTAAGTAAGCCTAAGCAAGCGTGTTGAAATTGCTTATTCAATGAGAGCGCACCTGCTCTGAAAATGAACATCAATTAAATTTGCTTTCAGTGGAATTATAGACTCGGATATCTAATCTTTTACAAGTATATGTAGGATTGCTCTTTACAATGAAAGAATGATGAACGGATCCTAAGCTTCGATGAAGCCTGTTTTTTTAAAAAAAGAGCTATCTTATGTTAATACACACTCTTGAATAGTTTAGCCCCTAAAATTAGTAGACCAGTTCACGTACCTAGCTAGTAATATCTCCTCTACAGAAAGCAATATTAATGCACGTATAGGGAAGGCATGGACTGATACAGACAGAATATCAATAATACGGAAACCTGATCTAAAAGATAGTTTAAAACGATAATTCTTCTAAGCTGTATTTGTGTCAGTGCTACTGTATGTCTGCACCTTTTGTACCCTAAGGAAGCGCCTAGGAATAAGCTAGATGGGAATTGCACAAAAATGTTGCGTGCGGTCTTAAACAAATCATGTAAACAACACCCCTCAAGAAAACAGCTGTACGGCCACTTGCCCCCTATCACACAAACTATCCAAATAGGACGAATAAGGAATGATGGACATTGCTGGAGAAGTAAGGAGGAACTCATAACGTTCTCCTGTAGAGACCTACACATTGACATGACAGTGTGCAGCCCAGCAAGGACCTGCATCGATCAGCTATGCGTGGATTCTGAATGCTGTGCAGAAGACATATAGAAATGGTTGGCTCGAGATTGTTATGGATATTCGTGCTGACAGCAAGACTTGATGATGATCAAATTTAATTGAGTGTAGAAAAATATCTTCAGTGCACAAAAACGTTGTCAGTATATAACATGTTTCAGTGACCGGAATTGGTTTGGTTTGGTTAGTTGGTTTTGTTTTACGGCATATCAACCTCAGTGGGTCATTTAATGCCGTTAAAGTTTTGAAATAAAGTAATTCTTAATGGATACTCAATTTTTCTAATAAATACATTTTTCTACTTAACTCATAGATGGGACCCTAACAGGTACTACCACTCCGAGTCAGAGTGAACCAGGGAGCAATGAAAAATCAATCTCTGTATGTACATTTCGGCCTATTAGCTCTGCTGATGAGGCCTAATAGGCCGAAATGTACATATAGAGATTGATTTTTCTCGATTTGTTTAGCCTTACATTTGAATAGGTATGCCCGCCTAATTCATTAATTATTAATTAATTAATTTTCCAAATTAGGTTCGACTTCAATTAAGCACTTATTCTCCCATATATATATATATATATATATATATATATATATATATGAACAAACAAATATTCAGAGGATGTGATTCAAGTCACTTGAAAATAATTATTTTCAAGATCTTCCTTAATATTGCCCAAATGATGGTTACTATACACAATACGAACGTAGGCTAAATTATTTATACATTCATAATTAACATTTTTTATTATTTGTGTTCTCATAATTTCCACACACACACACCTATACATAGTCATATATATACATTTTTCATCAATATAGAATTGTAAATATTGATAGTATGTAATTATAAAATGCCATACATTGAGCTCTCCGGAGGACTTGAAGAATGTTTTTATATGACTATTTGAAATAAAATGAATTTTATGCATGTATTGAAAGGGATGCATGGAATAATTTATATTATATACTTCTGGATTAGCTCAGTCATAGAAACCACAAGTTTCCTAGTTCGATACCGGTCCTCGCCATCAGCCTATGAGTTAAGGAGCTGATTGTAATATGGCGCTCCACCTCAGATGCTAAAACATCTCCTTGGGCTAGCGCTATTGAAAAGGGGATAGACTCGCTGACTGGCTGATACGACTTTAGGCCGCCCCGTCGATATATATATATATATATATTTATGTATGCAAGCTCATTAATAGAATCATTCTATACTTTATATATATATATATATATATATATATATATATATCACAGTTACTTGCAAATCCACGAAGCAAACAAATATATTTACTTCTGGATTATATTAAACTGATTTAAGAATGCTCAGTAAAAAAGAGTTAAATATACGTTTTAAAAACGAATGGCTTAAAATATTCCGACGGCATAAGTTTCTCGCAATAGCGAATCTTCAGGGAATTGCTGTGTCCAACCATCGGCCTGTATTCATAACTGGGTTGTACCCATTCACCAGGATGATGTAGGCACATAAACAAACATAGACTATGCCTAGTAAGTTCAGGCATTACGTAGGGGGAAAAGGAGGGTAGGTGGCACACCTACTTACTTAGAATGGGTACAACCCAGTTTTAGATACAGGCAGATGGTTGGACAAAGAAATTCCCTGAAGATTTGTGCTACTGCAAGAAACGCAGTCGGATATTTTAAGTCATTCGTTTTTAAACGTATATATATATATATATATATATATATATATACCTCTTACAAGTACACACACACAATCTTAAGGTTTATTTCCGCTGTCGTTTATCGCAAAAGATTTACACACACACACACACACACACACACACACACACACACACAACCACACACCTAAAAAATGCACAATGTTACCTTTCGATACACACACTTTACCGTCCCATACCCACGCCGTAAAATAGAATATTTGACGTCACATTTCAAACCGTCTTCCCTTTTTTTCAAACCTCAACATTTTTTTTAAACAGATGAATAACAAGGACTACCACTCGCTTTTCTCGTTATTCTGTGATAAAAAATGTCTTATCACCTTCCATATACCAACAAATGCCCTGAAGATGATCGAATTAATAGATCGAAACACTTCCGCGTCGGCCAATAAACTCACCACTTAACCCATTTAAACCTGTGTTTTTTTTTCATTTTTCTTAATATACTACATACCGTCGGATTACACTTCTTTC
>CM042162.1:4375265-4385265 GCA_023376005.1 Doryteuthis pealeii
GAGGAAGCAGTACAGAGCTCGCATGGCGATGCATAACAAGAGAGCAGAGAGAGTACATCCGAGACAGAGAGAGCACAAGAGAAGGAGAGAGAGAGAGGAGAGAAGAGATAGAGAGAGAGAGAGAGAGAGAGAGAGATGAACTGTGATTATCGTAAAAAAGATACAGATAGATAAAAAGACTAAGATAGACAGTAACAGAGAAAAAGTAGCCATGGTTATCGAAGGAGAAAAACTGAGATACAGAAACAAACTTATAGATAGATAATTGACTGATAAAAGAACAGACTGAAATAAGTAGATAGATAGATGAACAAAGTCATACATACATATATATATATATATATATATTATATATATATATATATATTATATTATATATATATATATTAATATATATATTTATATATAATCTGGATTTTTACAACCTTGAAGGCTTTTATCTACACTACACTACGGATTTACAAACACCACAAGTGATTTGAAACTTTACATCTTTCTTCAATTTCTGTGGACTTATAAATTACTTTTTTATAGCTGGATATATATGAACAATTTTGATACTCATTATACACTTTTATATAATTTTACATCAAACTCTTTTGAGTTTTATTATAAACTATATGCTTCTGATTTTTAAAATATAATTTATTCCAGCATTGAATAGCGTTTTTTTTGTCTTATATATAGAGAGATACGATATTTTTGTGTGTATTTATAATATTATATATATATATATTATATATATTTATATATATATTATATTATGTGGTGTGTTGTGTTAGTAGAGAATATGAGAAACACAAGGACAGAACTCAGACAAAAGTGTCCTTGTATTCCTCATATCTCTATACTACATTCTGTCGGATTTATCCTTATCATCTTTCCTCGTATACATATGCATATATATGTATATATATGACACACATTATATATATATATATATATATATATATATATATGTGTGTGTGTGGTATATGAAATAAAATAAATATATGTGTATATATATGAACATATATATATATCTGTATATACATATGAACATATATATATATATGTGTATATCCTACTCTCCCTCCAGCTATGGATAAGTAGTATGGCAGACTGGGCTCTTTAACCTTGGTTAGGCAACCGGTCTAGGAGAAGGAAAAGTCTGAATTCAAACCTGTTAAACTCCGCTTAAGAAATTGTCCTTGTGTCACATCCTGCTCGTGTGGAAGGGTTGGTATCTTATTATTTACATATGAACATATGTATATGTTATATAATGAACATATTAATATGTGTGTGTATATATATATATATTAATATATATATATATATGTAGATATATGAATATATATATGTGTATATATATATGAATATATATATATGTTTATATAAATGAATATGTGAATAAAAGGAAGTGAATCCGACGGTATGTAGTATAATAAAAAATTGAAAAAACACAGGTTTAAATGAGTTAAGAGGTGAGTTTATTGGCCGACGCTGCAGTGTTTCGATCAATTAATTAGATCTTCTTCAGGGCTTTTGTTGGCATGTGGAAGGTGATAAAAATGTGTTTATCTCAGAATAAGGAGAAAGGCGCGTAATAGTCCTTGTTTATAGGTCTGTTTGAATAAATGAATATAAAATGTTATATTATGCATATATATATATATAATATATATACATATAATATATATATATGAACATATATATATGTGTGTATATATATATATATATATACATATATGATATATATATATATATATGTATATATATATAGAGAGAAGAGAGGGAAAACGAGAGAGAGAGAGAGAGAGAGAGAGAGGAGAGAAGAGAGAGAGAGAGAGAGAGAGAGAGAGGGGGGAGTCGGACAGAGATAAAGGGTGTAAATGTGACGTAATGGTTATCGTATAAAGAAATTCATCAGCGACTCAAGTTCAGATTCTTGACGAAACAGTCTGCTTTTGATTCGGTAAAAGTCTGTGTCTATTTTCCCCCATCGGTCATCCGAGCCGTAAATAAAATCCTAGAGTAAAATGAACTATGTTGCAGTGAAAGTGCAACACGTTTACAAAATAAAAAAACCCTCTAAATTCCAATTCTAAAAAGTGTCGTTCGATACACCGGTGTACTTCTTTGAGACGGCGCACGTCTAAAAGGTGTGATTGATTCTAAATAGCCTTCACTCCTTTGGCGAGATAGACAAACGGTTCGCATCTCCAAATGGACTCTTTAGACCTCATACGTCATGCACGACCATATATATATATATATATATATATATATATATATATATATATATATATATATATAAAAGTAAGTGGTAATTTGCTTGAAGCATTGTTAAGTATGTTATAATATATTAATGATTTGAAGGCAAGTACAATGCGTATAAAAAATAAAACAAAAAGATGTTATTTTTGGCTTATCGATTTCAAAGAAAACTTTATCTTCAGAGACGAATATCAGAATATATATATATATATATATATATATATATATATATATAGAGAGAGAGAGAGAGAAGAGAGAGAGAGGGGGGGGGCGAGAGAGATAGACGAATATATATATAGAGAGAGACGAATATCAGAATATATATATATATATAAAAGCCATATCAAATAAACACAGTGTTATTTACGTACTCTCATATATACATATATGCATATATATATGGCACAGTCGATAGAATTGGTGCACAAGGAATGCGACAAACCCAGTCAACGACTGAGCTCAGGTCTTTTGAATTCAGAGTTTTCCTTCTCCTAGACTGGTTACCTATCCAAGGTTAAAGATCCCAGTCTGCCCTACTATTTTACCCATAGCTGGAGGGAGAATATATGGATTCATACCATTCCCAATGGTATTAGCGCTATGTAAAATGCAAACAGCCTTGTCTAGGATTTGAACTCGGGTCAACAAGTCCATTTCCCACGACTCTAACCATTAAGCCTTCACCACTATGATGTTTATAATTGCTGACAGAAATCTGTTTCGACCGCGTTAATAGATCGGTCATAATTTTATGTTTTTTAAATCAGAAGCATTATATTTCATAATAAAACTTAAAAGAGTTTGATGTAAAATTATATAAAAGTGTATAATGAGTAT
This sequence comes from Doryteuthis pealeii, assembly GCA_023376005.1. Taxonomy (NCBI): domain Eukaryota; kingdom Metazoa; phylum Mollusca; class Cephalopoda; order Myopsida; family Loliginidae; genus Doryteuthis; species Doryteuthis pealeii. The sequence goes on from CM042162.1 coordinate 4,378,362, forward strand.
CAAAATTGTTCATGATATATTCCAGCTATTAAAAAAGTAATTTACAAGTCCACAGCATAATTGAAGAAAGATGTAAAGTTTCAAATCACTTGTGGTGTTGATAAATCCGTAGTGTTGTAGATAAAAAGCCTTCAGGGGTGTAAAAATCAAATTATGAACTATAATGCTTCTGATTTTTTTTAAATAAAATTTATTTTATTTTTAACACAGAACACGCATTTAAAAAAAATTCCAGCATTGAATAATAGCGTTTTGTTTGTACCCATTCTTCTAACGGTATACAGATACAAATCAAATCCATCCCGTCCTGGAAAAAGAAAAAAAAATGAACACTTTATTAGTTATCGAGCCAGACTATTTTTTGTCTACAAGAATTCAATATTTCAAACATCTGTATATGCAGTTCACTAGAGTTATTTATAAGAAGTATTATATATATATATATATATATATATATATATATATATATATATATATATATATATATATATATATATAAGGTGTGTCAAAAAAGTATCGCGATTTTCAGCAATTTTGACACCTTGTGTTCTGAAAATTAAGGTTCCATTCATTCTTCATTTCTATCTTGGTTAATACAGTATTAAATTCTGTACTTTCTGACACAACTTGTATTTTGAAAAAAAATTAACATTACATTATTATTCATTCCATTTGGTAAATGAAACTTCAATATTGATACATTTATGACACACCTTAATATATATATATACACAAACCACACACACACACACACACACACACATATATATATATATATAATATATATATATATATATATATATGGACCTGTTTAGCTCAGTCTGAAGAGTACCCACCAGGTTCAATCCCGTTCCCTGGATAATCTCTTTTTTGGCAAAAGACCACAACACAAGCCCCCCCACCCAAAAAAAAAGACGATTTCGTGATAGTGTTAAGGAGTGTCTTTAGTATTACAGTCGATAATTGGGACTCCCTGATATCTGATCGTGGGCAATGGAGGGCTGCGATATATAGGGGTACAGAACTGTTTGAAGCTGCAAGGGTGGACCGAGCAAAACTCAGGAGAGCGTGCCGAAAATGTGAAACACTGCCGGACAATTTTGGCGATGCTTGGATCTGTGAGGAGTGTGACCGGGCCCTATTGTCAAAGGCTGGCTTGGTCAATCACATGAGAGCTACCCGACTGCAATTGTTGTCTCTACCACTCCAGACTCTAAGACCCAGCATACTTCCCAACATGAAGACTTTTTATGTTCCTGCTGCACAAAAGTGTGCCGAACTGGTGGTCTCAATCTTCACATAAAAGTTCACAGTGATGAGTATAGAATACCTGTCGACTCAATCAACACCGATCGTTATGTGTACCAGATATGTTCTAAGTTATGAGAGACATTGGCAGTATTGAAAAGTCATGACCGAGCTCACAAACGGACAATGAATGAAGGAGTGGCAGTCGCTTGACAAGAGGTTGCATCATTGTATATCCTTGAGACTGAAAATCTCATCACCAGAGAATTTGTTACGATTACCCGTATGTTAATCAATAATTTAGTTCAAACAGCGATTTTCTCTATCCCAGACGACACTTCTTAGATCTTTACTCAGCAATTAAAAATTATCGAATTAAATTTTTTAAATATTTTTTCTAACACAAAGAATAATCTTTATTTTTTTAATGTTTGATTTTTAATTATATTCTCTTAATTTGTTGATCTTTCTGGCATTTGAATTGTTCTACGAAGCAGTTAATTAATTCTGAAATTTAATTGATCGTCTTTGGGATATAGGAGCTCCTGCTGATAGAATTAACAGGAGCCTGTCATTGGTCAGTCTGCTGATCCCCAAAGTGGGTAGGGGGGGTAGGTAATACCGAATCTAAAGAAATATTGGTTAGCGTAATTATTATGGTCTACGGGGGATTTGGGGATTGAAAAGAAAACGGTAATCGGATTTCTGGAGAAAGAGAAGAAAAAGAAATAAGAACAAACGGAGGTTAACGTTTGGAAGTGTAGAAACTCAGACCAATGACCCCGGAACAAGGTTTAAAAATAAAAACGGAAGTCCCAGTTTCTGCGGATGAGCGAAAGTGGATGTTACCTACCACCTCCGGGGCCAGAAACGGATGTAAAGAAAATTCGATCTCTTTTTGCAGGACCCGAGAAGTGGTGACATGTGTAGCTAGCAACGAACAGCGCGCATGAACATGGTTTACGATAGAACAACTTGAACTTACTCTCTCACTCTCCCTCTGAAAAAGAACTCACGAGCCTAGAAATAAATAAACAACCTTTGTTTTACTATACGACTTTCGTATGTTGTTAATGTGAACTAACGAGGGCTACTACTACTAATGACTACTACTACTACCCGACTCCGCCCCTATGCAACAATGGGGTTAATTGTAGTTTTACATGTGATTAGGTCTTAGTTATTGAAGTTCGTATTTTCTGCTGGTGTTGCTTATTTCAATCTTAAACCCCATTATATGTGGTTATCATTAATGTGGTTTGTCGGGCTGAAAAGAAGAAAAAAATAAGAGCACAAAACAAAAGATAATTTTATGGTTCAGACTTTATTTCTAGGTTTACAACTATTTCTTGGAAATGAGATCTAGGCCATATCTCCTCTCTAAGAAATAGTAGTGAACCTATAAATAAAAGTCTAAAACCCACATAAATCTATAATACCCCATAATCTATCACCGTAGCAAAAAAGAATTTATTACTAAAAAATATATTGATTATTACGGATAAAGATATCTTTATTAGCCCCAACTCTTTCAATAATATACAAGGTGTGTCAGAAAGGTATCAAGATCTTCGGTACATTTTGACACCTTGTAGTCTGAAAAAAATTAACGTTCCATTAATTGTTCATTTCTATCTTGGTAAATACAGCTTCAATCTCAACACTTTTATGACACACCTTGTATTCTGAAAAAAAATTAACATTCCATTCATTGTTCATTTCTATCTTGGTAAATACAGCTTTAAAATCTGTACTTTATGACACCTTGTATTCTGAAAAAAATTAACTTTACATTTATTGTTCATTTCTTTCTTGGTAAATACAGCTTCAATCTCGATACGTTTATGACACACTTTGTATTCTAAAAAAATTAACGTTACATTCATTGTTAATTTCCATCTTGGTAAATACAGCTTCAATTTCGATACTTTTATAACACACTTTGTATTCTAAAAAATTAACGTTACATTCATTGTTAATTTCCATCATGGTAAATACAGCTTCTATATCGATACTTTTATGAAACACCTTATATGTGCTAGAAGGCAGTGGCTGTGGGTCTTAGTGTCTAGCGTGTAATGTTAAACTCTATCTGATGGTAAAGTTATAATTCTTGAGCTCTGGGGTATGAGGAGTACCCTTTCATCACCATTACTCCCAAGTCTACTCTGACCCGGAGGTGTAGTACCTATTAGGGTTCGATGTATGGGTTAAATCGAAAAAAAACTGAGATAAGAAAATTGAATGCCAATCAGCATAAATAGAACAAAACGTCTTCGGCATAAAATAACCCAAAAAGGGTTAACATGCCGTAAAATCCTCCTAACCAAATCAAACTCACCAAGCCCATTTTCTACGAAGATAACAATTACACCACGCGCGCCTAATATTTCTATTATATATCGCAGAATGGAATTTAGAATAATTGTTTGTTTTCGGTTCGGCTTGAGAAATCAAATATGTAATCATATTTCAAGAGAAATCGATTTTTACGAGAGTGAGTCAAATGTTTTGCAATATCTTCGTGCGTGCTTGTTTTCGACACGGTAATCGCGCTATCGAAGCAGTTCAATCGGTTGAAGTTTGGGAGTGCCCCGCTAGTTGGTGCGCTGACATGTCGTTTATTGCTTCACTGAATGTGGAACGTCAGCTAATTCGGAAACCTATACTCAAAATACTTTTAAAAAAATTTCAAACATTCAACAGAAAAAACATTTGAAAAAAAAAACAACAAAAAACAAAAAAAACAAAAAACTCCTAACGATTAAAAAAAAATTCAGCTAACGGATATAACAAAAAAATTATGAACGAAAACAATGTTTATATTTTCGCATCATTAAATAGCCAAAAACAAGTTACACCTACAGGCTTAAAATAAAAAAGAACTATGAAAAATCAATTGAGAGTAAAATTTTCACGAAAATTTTTATACTTATTCAACTTTTGATGAATTTATGTGCAACTTTTTTCCTAAAATATATCAAGGGAAATGTTATTTTTACTAGGTCGACCACTCTCCTACTTCATTTTAAGAAATCCAAACAAAATAGATTTGGCTCGTACGATTTTTAAATTTTTCTATAAAGATAAGAATCCGAATTATTAAATCAGAAATATTTAGAAACGTTTTGGGGGTCCTTACTGTCGTAAAACAAAACAATTATCTCAGTGGAGTGGAGTGAATATGATGCTTTTTAAGCAAGTAATTGATTTAAACAAAATACTAAACATTTTATTTCATTCATTTACCCCCTCCCATCAGGCATTATCTTTCAAAAAGTATTTTTATACCGCCCGGAGAGCCTTTTTTTTTTTTTTTTTTTTTTTTTTTTGCTAGTAGAGATAATTATTTTTTTTTTAAATTATCATCTTTCTTTTTCTGTTTCTTATTATTTTTTTTTGAGAAATTATAGAAATTAATCACCTCAAAGAATAATCAATTTATTAATATATAATATATATATATATTATATATATATATATATATAATATAGGGTGTCTATAAAGTCCTGCAACAGGTTTCAGTCTAATGGTTCTTCATGATACTTATGACAGTCAGAATTATCCTGAAGAACAATTAGGGTGAAGCCTAGGTAGATAGTGTCTGATTCATTTAGGTCCGTATAATTATGCTCTACTTGGCGTATTGAGCACTTTTTACATAAATTAGTACACCCATTCGATTTTTTTTTTATTTCAATTAGGGTACTACATACGATACTGATGATTATTTCTAGAAATACGGGTGTGTTAGTCTTTTTTTTTATTCTTTTACCCAGATATCAGTTTATTTTTAAAAATTTTGAAAACTGAATTATCAGGGTTTTCTCACACGGGTTGAGTTTATAAACAATTATGGGTTTACACAAGACTTGGTTTACTTGATCAAGTTTTATAAGCCCATAATGATTCCGCCGCGGGGGAGACCGAACCCGGGAGGGACCACAATCACGTGTGCTCTCCTTCAAAGCTGGGCTGAATCTCTTAACTAAACTAACTATATCACGCATCTGTCATAGCGCGCAATCAGGCGCCTCTAAGGGGTTAAGAGTTATTAACAGTTACTGGTAGTTTTCCATGGAGACCACTTGATTCTAAACCAACAGACCTTAATTCAAATTTTTTGCACAATTTATAACCTCTCATGAATTGTAACACTAAGAGCTGCACTGAAGAGAAGGGTTAAATAAATTCATCCAGATAATTTTTTAAGAAAACTTTAAAATCATATCGTAAGATTTCTAAGGAAGGGAACGTTTGACATAATCTAAATTTATTAATAGCTAAGATGTTGGCTGGGCTGAGTGTTTATGCAAACATAAAAAACAACAACATAAAAATACTTTCATAACTCTTCCATCTCCCTCTCTCTATTATCACTGAGAAACTAACATATATAATGAGGAGGTAATCCAGATATACAAAGAGAGGGGGAAAGTAATCGGTAGAATGGAAAGTGAGAGACGGGTCAGTTTTTAATTTCAAATTACGACTAATTAGAACCAACTGAAATCGAAAGTCTTTTTCAAACATAACTCAATCTTAGAACTAAGGAATAATTTAGTATAATTTTCGTGTCATTAAACTAAACATTTATGAGTAAACAGACCTCAAATAATGGACAGAGCATTTAAACATAAATTAAAGTAGCGTGGACAAGAAATCAACGGCGCCAGTTTACAGAGAGTTTCTCACCTCTGAGATATTCAGACCAAGGCTTGATATCTTATTATAATGGAGATTGTGTGTTTTTCTGTCCGTAACCGAAACTATATTACTAATCGAGTCTCAATTAACATAGTTATTTACATCACATTCTTCATGATTTTATTTATATTTAAACCTCGATTATTAATAAAATTGCTTCACCTTTTTATTAGTGTTGTCCATATCTACATACTAATAACATGCAATTGTATTTATATATACAACAAAATAGCGGTTTACTGTGTGAATGGGAAGGCTAATTTGCATATTGATCTTAAAAATGTGATTTTATTAAATATGTGCTTAGTATTATTGATTTCTAACTGTTTGGTTTTATTTTAATGAATATAAGCAAAAATCTCTCCAATGAATCTTAAATGAAATCCATTAACAAGAAAAAATAACTGTCATTTTATTCTTTACTTCCTCTTTTCACTAAATAGTTAAATAAGTAAAATTCAGCAATGAAAGACGGCAGTGATAGAAGAGTAAGTTTCATTTCTATTTTTCTATTATAACCCCACTCTGTTTCAAATCTTTTTATCTGCATTCTTATTAGACTTTCTAATTTAATACGATATTTCATTACATTAAAACTTAGATACTTGCACCCGGAGGGTGCATATATTTGCTAGTAACAATAGAGATGTCTTGTTGAAATGCAATAATCAAAATGGACATAAAAAGATAAAACTATAAGAGTTGAACTTTTCATTTGGTTTCTACTAAATAATTATTCATAATTATATATATATATATAATATATATATATATATATATATATATATATATATATATATACTAGCAAATATATGCACCCTCTGGGTGCAAGTATTTAAGTTTTAATATAATGAAATATCATGTTAAATTAGAAAGGCTAATGAAACTGAATAAGAATGCAGATAAAAAGATTTGGGACAGAGGGAGTATGATCGAAAAATAGAACAAC
>CM042162.1:4392765-4407765 GCA_023376005.1 Doryteuthis pealeii
GATTTCACTTTGCGCTAAAACCCTTGGGAAAGGTATGAATCCTACTCTCCCTCCAGGTATATATAAATACTAGGGTAGCCTAGGCTCTTTAACCTTGGTTAGGCGACCGATCTAGGAGAAGGAAAATTCTGATTTCAAACTGTTGAACTTCGCTTAAGAAATTGTATTTGTGTCACATCCTGCTCGTGCGGATGGGTTTTGTAAATATATATAAGCTTAATCCATACATATATCTGCGCTCTTGTGGAGGCACGTATTATAGTGGTTATCATCGTAGGAAATGGACACGACAAGACGAGTTCAAATCTGGACGAGCCTGTTTGTATTTCACATAGTGCTAATACCCCTAGAAAATGTATGAATCCAACTATTCTCCCTCCAGCTATGGGTAAATAGTAGTATGGAAACTGACTAACATTGGCTAGGTAACATGTCTAGGAGAAGGAAAACTTTCAAACCTGTTAAACTTTGCTCAAAAAATGACCTTGTGTCACATTCTACTCTTGCGGAATAGTATATATATATATATATATATATATATATATATATATATATATACATATATATATATATATATATTGCTGTGTATGCTTAATTAAAAAAAATTGTTCCCGTGTAAATAAATATAAACTAAAATATTTATTTATTTATCTATTAAATCAGATATTGAGCACTCTTCTAATAACACTGCACGTGGAATTACTACCGCATTTTCAAGTATAATAGTGCCACCCATACACATTGACACACACATATATATATATATATATATATGTATATATATATATATGTGTGTGTGTGTGTGTATGTATGTGCTCTTACACACACTCCTATATATATATATATATATATATATATATGTGTGTGTGTGTGTGTGTGTGTGTGTGTGTAAGTAAATGGAAGTGAATCCAACAGTATGAATTAAACATTTTTTTGAAAAAACAAATTTGTTGATAATCGCTGACAGAATCTGTTTCAACCTTTAGCGGTCTTCTTCAAGAGCGAAATATATATGATGAAGGATGGAAATTAATAAACCGTTAAAAGATAGGAAAAGTACAAACGAACGTTTTTGTGAACGTTCATATTCGGAGCCGGAATTTATTTAAATTTAAAAATGCATATACTGTGTTAAAAATAAATAAATTTTATTTTTAAAAATCAAAAGCATTTATAATCCCAAGAAAACTCAAAAGAGTTTGTTGTAAAAATATATAAAAAATGCATATATATATATATATATATATATATATATATATATATATATATATATATACTGGTATTTGACTTACGAATTTAATTAGTTCCGCATGTCCATATTCCCAATTAAAATACCATAAACCTCTTACAGCAACCCCTCACTGTTCCCAAAACACCCTAAAACTGTTTACGTTTGTTTTAATTAGAAAAATAACACTGAATTTTAATAAGACATAATAAAATAGAACATAATTAATTTTGTACTGTAAATGCTTTTTTTTATTTAAATAATATTTTTCTTTGGGGTAATACATTAGGAAAATTAAATGTTTTTAACGAACTTATTAACATACTGGCGGGACCTGTAGAATTTCAACGAAACGAAACAAAAATCAAGAGGGGCTATTTAAGCCAGAAACGATGATTTAGCTCAGTCGGTAGAGCGTTCGGCTAGTAACCACAAGGTCCCTAGTTCTCGCCACCTCAGCGTATGAGTAGCACAGGGATCTGTGTGGTAAGTAAGGAGCTGATGGTAGGAGTGGCGCTCCACCTCAGACGCCAAAAACAATCTCCTTGGTCCTTCGCTGACTGGCTGTACCGACTTTAGGCCACCCCGACGACTTTACTTTTTTTACTACTACTTACATATAATCGCTACTAAATGTCTTTGCAATAATAATACAAAAATAAAAGTGCATTGCATCTTGGACGATTTGGACGGACTCATTTTTATCCACAGGGTGTTGCAGGATGATAACGGACGGAAATTTTAGGAACACCAGTTTTAATATATAGATCTCCGTATCTGAAGCTTGCTCGTACCTCACACTTTTGCCTTCAACATAAAGCAAAAAAAAAAAAAAAAAACTTAATGACAATTTCTAACTTTGAAAACACCCAAATTGGGGCATTCGTCAGTCAAGGTACCACTATCTGTTTTTTTTATTGATTTTAACGGCATTTCAAATCATCTGGGGTTATCTTATCCCTACTTACGCATCCTTTTCACCACGTGTAGGATGTGCCTCAAGGTTGCAAGTATTGGACATCCAGCGAGGAGCAAAGTCGCTAATCAGTAATAATAGATGTGCGAGACTAGCTTGTTAAACATTACATTATGATAGGATGGCCTTTTTATGCATAGAAATAGGAAATCCATACATTTTAATTTATATACTTGTCTGTATTTGTGAGATGAGGCTTGATATGAATAATTTTGTATTTAGTGGTAACGATTTCAGCTCCGAATCCAGGTTTAAGTATATAGGCAATCTTATTTTAAGGTAATTAAAAAAAAAACATCTAAAACAGAGCCGGAGGGTACAGTAGCCTGAACATTGTATTTAAACACAATAAAGATGAGGACAACAGTCCGAAATATCAAAATTATTCATTTAAATCTATATTGTTTGGTGTAGTTGTTTGATAAGATTTTTTCACAAGGTCTCATTGAAAACGATTAATTTTTAAACAGGTTGGCTATGTGAGTAATGGAAATGAAGGAGTATTCAATACTCCCCAGAGCTCCATCTGGAGCCTTACCATCAGATGCAGTTTAACCCTTCCTTTGCGGTATCTTGCCCCTCAGCAGTGTATGAGTAAATGTGTGTGTGGGCGTGTGTGTGATGAGTGCGTGTTTTGTATGTGTGTGTGTGGAGAGAGAGAGAGAGAGAGAGAGAGAGAGATAGAGAGAGAGAGAGAGAGAGAGAGAGAGAGAGAGAGAGAGTGTGTATGTCTGTATTGGTGAGTGAGAATGTGTGCGCAATAAATGAGTGTGTATGTGTAGAGTATGTGTGTATGTGTGTATGTGGGGAGTATGTGTGTATGTGTATGTGGAGAGTATGTGCATATGTGGAGAGTATGTGTGTATGTGAAGAGTATGTATGTATGTGTGTATGTGGAGAGTATGTGTATCTGTTTATGTGTATGTATATGGAGAGTATGTGTGTATGTGTATGTATGTGTGTGTGTATGTGTGTATGTGTATGTATGTGGAGAGTATGTGTTGTGTATGTATGTGAGTATGTGTGTGTGTATGTTTGTGGAGAGTATGTATGTGTGTATGTTTGTGAGAGTATGTGTGTATGTATGTGTGGAGAGTATGTGTGAGTACGTGTGTGGTGAGTATGTGTATGTAAGTATGTGTATATAAATATTTATGTGTGAAGAGAGTATGCGTGTTTACGCTGCAGTTATTCTTGTAGTCATTGCTTTTATCAAAAATTTATTACCGAAATGTTGGTACAATTGCTAGTAGACATATGATTATTTACTAAGATTAGCTTTGATGTGGCCAGACATATGAGGTGCCCAATAAGAATCGAACTCACTAACAATGGTCTGCAAATCCACTACACTACGTAAGACGCCCTGGTAGTAAATATATAAATTCTGAGCAATATCGATCATAGCATTTATGGAAATATTGAATATTCAAGCGTATATTGTTCCTCGTGTTAGATGACGTCATTTCTTTTGAGAGAGAGTTAAAGATATTTTAATATGTCTGCTCTTAAATCGTGACATATGCGATTGATTTATCAGGTGTTTTTCTTTGATAATTATTGCTTCCGGTAAATGTACACCTTTTGGCAGTATTGAACAGGATGTAGGTGTTTTTGTTCTACAAGTGGTTGATGGATTTTAATGAAGGTGTTGTCTTTCCGTGCAATGACTTGTCGAATTACACCTTTAGTCAGAAAAAGGTTGCACGTTCATCTACGTGAAATGATCGGGTTTTGCAGTAACTATTTGGGCCGGTATTGCTCAGTCGGTAGAGTATCCGACGAGGAACCACAAAGTTCCCGGTTCGATACCGGCGCTCGCCAACTCAGCGTATGACTAGCACAGGGATCTGTGTGGTAAAGTGAGGAACTGATACTAGGTGTAGCGTTCCGCATCAAATGCTAAAAACAATCTCCTTGGGCTAGTGCTAGTGAAAATGAGATAGACTCCCTCGCTGTCTGGCTGATACCGACTTTGGGCCACCCGACGACTTTACTTATTACAGATATAATCTCCAGGTAGATATATGACTTATATACAAGGTGTGTCAAAAAAGTATCGAGATTTTTTGTACTTTTTGACTTGTATTGTGAAAAGAAATAACGTTCCATTTATTGTTCATATCTATCTTGGTAAATACAGCTTCAAACTCGGCACTTTTATGATACACCTTGTATTCTGAAAAAAAAAATCAACGTTACATTCATTATTCATTTCTATCTTGGTAAATACAGATTTAATCTCGATACTTTTTATGAAACACTTTGTATACTACCGGGACCCGTAAAATTTCCACGAAACAAAACAAAAATCAAGAGGGGGCTATTTAAGCTAAAAACGACCACCCTGTCGGCTGTGGTGTTAGAATGCACCGACTGCACCTCTACAGAGGGGTAAGACTCCCCCAAATGGGACCACCTATTGGCCGTGGGTGGCGACCCGTGATGCTTAAGGATAGAGCCCAGGTGGATGAGTAGTTCATGACTTTCAATACTCCACGGGCGGTCGGAGAGCCCCCCCCCCGATCAATCAGTTGGTCACATCAAGCCCTAGTACCTATATGATTTTCCCAACCCTATTGCCCTTATGACAAGTCCCAGCTCCTTTTTATCATATGGGTGCTAGAAGGTGGTAGCTGCGGTTGACATGCCGTAAAACCCAACCAACCAACCAACCCAACCAGAAACGATGATTTGCATTTTAATTAAATATAAATCCAACTGTTGTCTTTGCAATAAATATTACAAAGATAAAAATGACAAAAGCACAACTCGGAAAAAATCGTTGGGCTGGAAATTCGCCTGATGCTGGCTCGCTAAAACGTAGCGTAAATTAAGGCAGGGGACCTGGCCGACATAAGATCAAAATTACCAAAATATATGAAATGAACATGTATCTTATTTTTTTAAATTAATTTTTATTGTCTGCTGTGCATTTAAGCGACGCAAGACCATTTGGAATGTTTCATTTTTAAAATTGAGTGAAATAAAATGGGACAAATAAGAAATCTACGATTAAGCAACACCAGATAATCTGTATTCACATTTTTGCATTGTATCTTGGACGATTTGGACGGACTCATTTTTGGCCAGAGGGTGTTGCACGATTATAAAGGACGGACGATTTAGGAACAACAGTATTAATATATAGATCTACGTATCTGAAGCTTGCTCGTACCTCACAGTTTTGCTCTCAACACAAAGCAAAAAAAATTACCGAGTGACAGGTTGTAACTTCGAAAACTCCAATTTGGAGCATTCGTCAGTCAAGGTACCACTATCTCTGTTTTGATTGATTTTAAAGGCATGTCAAATCATCTGGGATTATCGTATGCCTAAAAGAACCTACTTACGCATCCCTTTCACATTTAGGATGTGCCACAAGATTGCAGTATTGGGAATCCAGCAAGGAGTGAAGTCGCTAATCAGTAGTAGTAGTATACGATTAAGCAACACCAGATAATCAGTGTTCACATCTTTGCATTGCATCTTGGACCATTTGGACGGACTCATTTTTATCCAGAGGGTTTGGCAGGATGATAACGGACAGAAGATTTAGGAACAATAGTATTAATATATAGAAGATAAGATTAGTAGTAAACAGTGCTCAATATCAGGGAAAGAGCATTGATATACAATTTAAAAGAGATTTAACATGGATTTAACGGCGAATGGTTAGTGACAGTTTTTCGCGATATTCAGACCAAATCTAATCGCATTGGCGTGAAATTGTCAGTAACATGGTCAATTCCTTAAGGGGATTTTAACAGGTTTGAAAAAGTTGTCGGGGTGGCCTATAGCCGGTAAGCCGTTCAGCGAGGGAGTCTATCCCCTTTTCACTAGTGCTAGACCAAGGAGATTGTTTTTGCGCCTGAAACGGAACGCCACACCTACTTACTTTACTGCACAGATCCCTGTGCTACTCATACGCTGAGTTGGTGAGGGCCGGTATCGAACTAGGAACCTTGTGGTTTCTAGCCGAACGCTCTATCGACTGAGCCAAACCCGCCCTTTAGGTTTGAAATCTGCCGTAATATTTACCCATAGCTGGAGAGAGACTAGTTGAATTCATACCATTCCAAAAAATATTATTAAAAAAAGAAAAAAAGAAAAGATTTTGGGTGTTTTGTGAACGGTGAAGGGTTACTGAAACAGATTAATGGTATTTCCTTTGTGAATATGGATTTGATATACGAGGAAATGAAGTTACAAGCGAAACGAATTAAACTCTTAAGTCAAGGTACCAGTGTATATTGATATTTAAGTGCGTGTGTGTGTGTGTAAGACACACACACACACACACACACACACACACACACACACACACATATATATATATATATATATATATATATATATATATCAACCATTTCACAAGACTTAAGAGGAGTTTAACAGGGTTGAATTCAGAGTTTTCCTTCTCCTAGACTGGTTACCTATCCAAGGTTAGAGCCAAGTCCACTCTAATATTTACCCATAGCTGGAGGGAGAATAGTTGGATTCATACCTTTCCCGAGGGTATTAGCGCTATGTGAAATACAAACAGGTTCGTCCAGGATTTGAACTCGTCTCTTGGTGTCCATTTCCTACAATGGCAATTGCTCTATTTCTTCATTTCACACGACGGTATCCACGAGTCCTGCTAGTTAGCAATAGTTTTCTAATATGATTTTTTTAATAACTGTATTTTTGTTTGTTTACAATCTTTTATTATGACTAGCCAATATATGCACCCTCCGGGTGCAAGTATTTAAGTTTTAATATAATAAAATATCATATTAAATTAGAAAGGCTAATGAAACTGAATAAAAATGCAGATAAAAAGATTTGAAACAGAGGGGGTATGATTGAAAAATAGAACAACTTGGAAACTAACTCTTCCATCATTTTCCGTTACTCCCGTCTTTCATTGGTAAATCTTCCTAATTTAACTATTTAGTTAAAATAGGAAGTAAAGAATAATATTACAGTTATTTCTTTTTGTTAATGGATTTCTTTTAAGATTTATCCCAGAGATTTTTGCTCATATTCAATAAGATAAAACCAAACAATTAGAAATCAATAAAACTAAGCATATATTTATTAAAATCAAATTTTTAAGATCAATATGCAAATTAGCCTTCCCGTTCACACTGTAAACTGCTATTTTGTTGTATATATAAATAGATATATATGTTCTTAGTATGTAGATATTGGTCAGCAGTATTAATAATGTAAAACAATTTTATTCAATAATTGAGGTTTAAATAAAAATAAAATCATGGAGAATGTAAAGTAAATAATTAAGGGAATTGTGACTTGTATAATAATATAGTTTCGGTTACAGACAGAAAAACACACAATCTCCATTATAATAAGATATTTCATAAGAAAAAAAAAAAAAAAAAAAAAGTGTTTGTGTATTTTTGTAGAGTTCTAACATTTTTCGATACAAGCATGAATTGACTATAAAACGAATCGGCCTGTTAGAATTCTGCCTGCTTATGTGAGGCCGTATATATTAGAGGGATGTGGGTCTGCAAACTTTTTTCAATATAAGTTTCGACACTTGAATTTACTTTTTTTGGGTCTAAAAGTAATTTTTCGTTTCTGAACAAAGTGGCAAATATGCTTCCTGGGTGTTTCTCGGCGCCTCGGTTTTTTACCAATAAAATTCAATTTGTACTAGGGGTAATTTCATGTCAGATCATCGAGAAAAAAGTAAAATTGTCACCCACCCCTTAAATTTTTCTGAATTTTTTTCCAGGTGTGGACTATGTTAACGTTAGACAATCCCCAAAATTTGAGCTTCCAATTCAAAAATTGGCGGAGTTATGTTGATTTTTAGCTCTTCACATTTGGTGAGGTTTGCGAAAAATGGCGACTTTTTGTCATCTATATAATTTTGTAGTGTGTAGAATAAGTTCTAGAGCCTCCCTACTAGTAAAAATTGGTTTATAAAAGCATTTTTGCCCAAGGAATCCAAAAATGCTATCTAAAAGATTTAAAGTCAACCAATTCTAACTTATTGATGATTTCTGATATTTTCCTAGCAAGATCAATATCCCGATGTGGCACTGCATCTATGACAATTTTTTTCTATCATTATTTCGTATATATTGAACATTATTAATACCAAAAAGTTAGTTTGATATTTGCTCAGAACCGGAGCTACAACATCAGTTACAATTTTTCAAATCAGAAATTTGGCAAATGTCCTGGATGATTTTACATGGAATTACCCATAATTATCTTTAACTATCTCGGAGATTTACTTTAGCAATTGCTCTGAAGAGGGCTTTAAGAAAACGAAAATAATTATCTCTCTAAATTGACTGTTGGATTTCTCTTGCGGGTATCAGCTTTAATAAAAGTCAGGACCTATATTTATAGACTCTACCAATTAGCAAGAATTGGACTGACCAATGAAAAAACGCCAAACATGTATTTAAGGTCGTTGATAAATCATCCTAGAATTAGATACTAAATGGATTGTCTCACAGAAGGATCGACAAGGATTAATCTGATACTATATCTTTCTACTTCAAGGCAAACTTTATGCCACGAGTATTATACAACAGACAATGATTAAACTGATAATACACATTTCTATTTCAAGGAATGATTGAATAATCAACAGACAATGATTACACTGATACTACATCTTTCTACTTCAAGGAATACTAGCAGGATCAACAGACAAGAATCGAACTGATACTACATCTTTCTACTTCAAGGCAAACTTTATGCCACAAGTATTATACAACGGACAATGATTAAATTGATAATACACATTTCTATTTCAAGGAATACTTGACTAATCAACAGACAAGGATTAAACTGATACTACCTCTTTCTACTTTAAGTAATACTAGCAGGACCAACAGACAATGATTAAACTGATACTACCTCTTTCTACTTTAAGTAATACTAGCAGGACCAACAGACAAGGATTAAACTGATACTACATCTTCCTACTTCAAGACAAACTTTATGCCACTAGTATTATAAAACAGACAATGATTAAACTGATAATACACATTTCTATTCCAAGGAATACTTGAATAATCAACAGACAAGGATTAAACTGATACTACATCTTTCTACTTCAAGACAAATTTTATTCCACAAGTATTATACAACAGACAATGATTAAACTGATAATACACATTTCTATTTCAAGGAATACTTGAATAATCAACAGACATGGATTAAACTGATACTACCTCTTTCTACTTCAAGGAATACTAGCAGGACCAACAGACAAGGATTAAACTGATACTACATCTTTCTACTTCAAGGCAAAATTTATGCCACGAGTATTATACAACAGACAATGATTAAACTGATAACACACATTTCTATTTCAAGGAATACTTAATTAATCAACAGACAAGGATTAAACTGATACTACATCTTTCTACTTCAAGACAAACTTTATGCCACAAGTATTATACAACAGACAATGATTAAACTGAAAATGCACATTTTTACTTCAGGGAATACTAGCAGGACCAACAGACAAGGATTCAACTGATACTACATCTTTCTACTTCAAAGCAAACTTCATGCCACATGTATTATACAATGAAACTGCACTCAAAACAACAGTGTAACTACACGTCTAAAATGACGACTAGAATCGTAACATTGACAAAGATATAAAAATCATCAGTAGACAACGTCCAGTACCACAGACTCCAACGCGAGGAGAGACTTTCTATAGGCTAGCTTAATGAATTAGAGAAGACGTTTCAGTGTTTGGCTCGAGCTGTTGTCGCCATTATTGTAGGTGCTGGTGAAATCAATGGATACAGTGTGCTGGTAGCAAAGAATTGTTGAATTACTGTGACAATAGCAGCCCAAATAGTCTAAGTCTTATTAGCTACGAGAGAGAGAGTAGTGTTTATAGTAATAGACACCATGTTCGTTATACAGTTTAATACATTTCCTAGCTATTGTACTACTGGTATCGTGAGCAGGAACATTGAGTCTGCGTGTAGCATATACCACATCATTAAGGTGTAGAAAGCGAAGCTTTTTTTTTCTTCCTGGAGACAATGGCCCTTAATGACGGTATAAATTGATAGATTCGAAATTGGGCGGTAATAGGCACAGTAATTTAGTTCAATACCTGAGGAGGGCTTATTAGATCGAGTTTGTTAGATTTTTCTTTATATTCAACTGCTTCTACAAACATAATTGGTTCAAATACAATTTCCTGGGCTGACTGGCCTGGAGCAAGACTTCAACATTCTATCGCTTACAGTCTGCACAATTGTGTGCTTGTAAAATACAACATAATTATAGGGGGAACAATTCCGTAGATTTTTACAATAATTAGAGATAACTGCTACATTTCATTATTGCTGTGATGAACTTATATATATATATATATATATATATATATATATATATATATATATATATATATATATATATAGAGAGAGAGAGAGAGAGAGAGAGAGAGATAGATAGCTTTCTTAGTATTATTATACTGTCGTGCACTTGGACTAGTATTCTCATCTTTTATGCAATATGACCGAATAAAGTTTCCTATCTGCTGGGGATGTAGAAAGGACCGACCGCACCTCTGCAGAAGGGTAAGACCACCCCCAATGGGGCCATCTGTTAGCCGTGAGTGGAGACACGTGATGCTTAAGGATGGAACCCTCTCTCTCTCTCTCACCCCACCTCCCCCCACACAAATCCTGTGTATGACGTTAAACTGCATCTAATAATGAAGTTCCCGTTTAGGAGCTCTGGGGAGTGAGGAGTACACCGTCGTCACAATTACTCCCAGGTTCACTTTGGCCCAGAGTGGTAGCAAACCTCCAGCACTGGAACCTCACCATCAGATAGAGTTTAACGTCATTCCCAGGACATGAAGACCCACAGCCACCGCCTTCTAGCACCCATATGATAAAAAGGGGTTGGAGCTTGCCATAAGGGTAAAAAAAAAAAAGAAAAAAAAGAAAGATATCCTTTTATGGAGTATCAACTTTGACAACAATTCGGCCATAGTTCTTTAGTGTTTCACTCCCCAAACTATTAAGGTATCTCACTTACGAGTTATGGCTGATGGCAGATTTGTAATTTTGGGACTTAATAATAATAATGATAATAATGAAATTTATTGTGTACAGTGCTCAGGTGCACCACAACTCATCAAAGTCTCATGTCAAATACACAGAATAATGTAGTGTCAGGAACATGAACAGTTTACAGTAGTAATATGCATGTGCGCGTGTGTGCATATGTATGTGGAGAGTGGCATCAGGTATAGTGTCTCATCTATGGATTAAATAGAAAAATGAGTTAAAAGAAATATATTTAAAAGATTCAGTTTGAAAAAAAATCATTTAAAAAAAATCTGAGTACCCATGAAGGATGAATAAAACAAAACGTCTTCGGCATAAAATAACTCAACTAGCGTTGACATGCCGTAAAATACAATCGACACTTTGGTTATTTTCTTGTTAAGTAACATGATATTACAGGGTGTCCCAGAAAAAACAGAACCCAAATTATTTATTTTCCCATCAAACTAGCCCTAAACCCCAAGCCTAACCCCTAACCCTAACCTAGTTAAATAACATAATATTACAGGGTGACCAAGAAAAAACAGAACCCACAAATTTTGTAATAAAACTTAATTTTAATTCTAATTTTTAAAAAGTTTAAGTCCAACAAGTGGTAGGGTTTAGGGTTAGGCTTAGGCTTTAGGATTAGTCTAATTGGAAAATAAATAAATAATTTGGGTTCTGTTTTTTCTGGGTCACTCATGTTACTAGGAAATAACCGATATTTTTATGCGTGAGCTGTATAACGTCATGTTTGTTTAGACACTACCCAGCATTCACAATCAAGATTCAATCAATATATTAATACTCGTGTTCCTTATTTGTACAACCATGATCATCTGGTTAAAAATGAAACCGTCCAAATCGCCCGAGATTTAATGCAACAAATTTAAATCCTACTTATCTGGTGGCGTTAGTGTTTGCTCCACCGCAGCAAAAATTAACTCCCTGGTCCAGCGCTAGCGAATAGCGAATAGCATACCTCATTGTCCGGCTGATACCGACAATACGTCACTCTGCAAACTTAGAAGAGGACATCTTCAAATAACTAGAGATGAAAGAAAAAGTTAGAAAGACGAATCTCAAAGAAACAAGAGAAACTTCTCGAAAACAAATTCTATAGCAGAAATCTCATCAAAGGAACACATACCTGGACATTGTCCCTTGCAAGATATTTTAGGTCATTCCAAACCCATAGAATATAGAATGAAAGACAGACAGCAGCCAACAATAACGAATATCAAGCGAACTAACACGAAGATAAACAAGAAAAACAAGACAAATATCGAGAAGAAAACAATGGGAAGAGAAAGAAATGTGTGGACACTTCAAACGAGAAACTAAAGAAATTGCAATTCAGATAACCTGGACAGGGATAAGAATGAAAAACATTATAGAAAGAAACAGACTATTGAAACTAATGCATAATAGCGCGCAAGAGATAATATCATTAAATTACGTATAAAAAGAATTGGTCCTAAGGACCGGCTTAGCTCAGTCGGTAGAGCGTTCGGCTAGAAACCACAAAGTTCCTGGTTCGATACCGGCACGCGAATACGTCAAAAAATGGTGTCTATGGACGAATATATATATATATATATACATTCATCCATAGACACCGTTTTTCGACGTGTGTATATATATATATATATATATATATATATATATATATGAGGAAAAAATGAGTAAAGAAAAGAAATGTAGATGGATAAAAATGAATTTTATCGATATCACTTTTAATCGATATCATTTACACACGTGTTTCGGTCTGTTTATCAAAATGTATACGGATTTACGTTATTATTATTATTAAAATAATCAGATGGAGTTGAAATGATGATGATGATAATAATAGGAAAAATGCATAAAATGTTCCGTACACAGATTTTGCCGACCAAGTTAAAAAATAAAGTAGGCGGTGTGACCTATTGTCGGTATTAACCGGACAGCGAGGGAGTCTATACCATTTACGCTAGTACTATTCGGAAAGTTAAAATCAACATAATTCCGCCATTTTTAAAAAATTAGAAGCTCCAGTTTTGGGGATTGTCTAACTTTAACATAATCAACACCTGGACAAAATGTCAGAAAAAATTGAAAGGGTTGGGTGACATGGTCTGGATGATTTGACATGGAATTACCTAAAAGCTAGATGAGAGTTACACAAGAATGCTGAGTGCAGACTTGAATAAATGTTGAGCAGCACCGAAGAAAGAGTTGCTGTACGACCACTTACCTCCTATCACACAAACTATCCAAGTGAGGGGAATAAGACGTATATTATATTTCTTACACCTAACTATATTGTTTTCCTTTTTATATTTCTTCAACATTTGTAAGTTACACACATATTTACTTGCAATATTACTCACGGATCTGTGTGGTTTTAAAAAAAAAAAAACTTTTATTAGCATGATCTGGTTAAACTTGCAAACCGTTCTTAATATTCCCAGATGAGGGAGACCCCTTCCCTCCTCCAAAAAGGGTTGTATTGTGTATATCAACAAATGATGGGTTACACTTGCAAATCGTTCTCAAAATTAAAACGGAAACTTATTTGGTGGTGATCCATAACAGTTTAACTACAGTGTATGATGACCTTTTTTGTGAATTGGGTTACGGTTTAGGGGTTTGGGGATTAAGGTTGTTTTTAATTACATATTGCTTAAAAAAATAAACAGCAAACAAAAAACCCAAAGCAAAACCCCAAATTACTATACATTTAATTAACCATTGAAATTAATTATTGAATCCAACGGTAGACACATTAGTCTCAGTTGTTTGTGTTATTATTGCAATGTAAAATTCTTTCAATTAAACTTAGCTTTAAAAATTATTTTTCAACATTAAATGTATAGTAATTTTTTGTTGTTGATTTTTTGGTTTGGTTTGGTTTGATTTGTTTTACGGCATATCAACCTTAGTGGGTCATTTAATGCCGATAAAGTTTTGAAATAAAATAATTCTTAATGGATACACGTTTTTTTAAATAAATACCTTTTTCTATTCAACCCATAGATGGGGGTTGATTTTTTAAAGCAATACGTAATTAAAAACAACCTTAATCCCCAAACCCCTAAACCGTAACCCAATTCGGAAAAAAAGTTCATTCATACACTATAGTTAAACTGTCATAAATCATCACCAAATAAATTTCCGTTTTAATTTTGATGACGATTTGCAAGTTTAACCCATAATTTGTTCATATACACAACACAACCCTTTTTGGAGGAGGGGGGGTCTCCCTCATCTGCGAATAATGTTGTTAGTGTATTCAAAGCCATACCGACAGGTTTACAGAAATACTAGTCACCCAGTGCTAATCGAACTCACTATCTATGAATAGCTAGCCTAGATTGCTTATCGTTTGCATCAAGCGAGGTGCCTCTTCGTCTCGTGGTTGGTAATGAAGGGGGAAAAAATTGCCAAGTCGCTTGTCGGCATTTGAGTCGTCCAAGCGCTGACAACGCAGCAGTGAACGTATCGACAGAGAAAACCAAGTTGGCATAAAAAGCGAATTTAATAGCTTCGTAGACATTGGTTCGGCTAGATGGCTGACCAACCACAATCTTTGAAAAGTCTGGGAGGATGGGGAATTCCTCTCTTTCTTGCTCTCTCTCTCTCTCTCTCTCTGTCTCTGTCTCTCTGTCTCTGTCTCTGTTTCTCTCTGTCTCTCTCTGTCTCTCTCTGTCTCTGTTCTGACAGATAGCCGACCAACACAACCTTTGAAGAAA
>CM042162.1:4412765-4417765 GCA_023376005.1 Doryteuthis pealeii
ATGTACATGAAGCGGCTACCCAGCGTCACCTGGTTAGAAGGAGGGAAAAAACTGAAGTGTATTGATTTGTTTACATTTGAGATTTAAAATTCTGGACATTTTTAATTAGAATTTTAATGCTATTTCTATATATATTTTGATTTTTAAATATCTTTGAATATAAATCAAATCTTCATATTTTTTTCACAAAGAACAGGTGGTATCTAATGTGCATATATATATATATATATATATATATATATATATATATATATATTGTAAATCTAAAAAAAAAAAAAACTCTGATGAAGGTCGTAAAAATCTCTCTGTGTACGGAATATTTTATACTATTTCCTATTATTATTATTATTATCATCATTTCCACTCCATCTGATTATTTTAATAATAATAATAACGTAAATCGTATACATTTTGATAAACGGACCGAAACACATGTGTAAGTGATATCGATTAAAAGTGATATCGATAAAATTCATTTGTATCCATCTACATTTCTTTTCTTTACTCATTTTTTCCTCATTCATATATATATATATATATATATATATATATATATATATATACTTTGAGGTTAATTGTTTTATTTTCGTAATGTCATCCGGACATACATGCATACTGGCTTTTATATATGTACTAGCGGGACCCGTGGAATTTCCACGAAACGAAACAATCTTAATATTACAAATAAAACAAACACATAACATCTATTTAATTCATTTTAATTTTACGTTCTAGATTTAATCTACATAGACCATTAGGAATGTTTCATTTCTAAAATCGTGTGAAATAAAATGGGACAAATAAGAAATCTGCAATTAAGCAACTCCAGATAATCTGTATTCACATTTTTGCATTGCATCTTGGACAATTTGGACGGTGTCATTTTTATCCAGAGCGTGTTGCAAGATGATAACGGGCGGAAAATTTAGGGACACCGGTTTTGATATATACATCTCCGTATCTGAAGCTTGCTCGTGCCTTACATTTATACTCTCAAGACAAAACAAAAATATCAGCGGGTGACAACTAGTAACTCTGAAAACTTGCAAATTGGGTCATTCGTCGGTCAAGGTACTACTGTGTGTTTTGATTGATTTTAACGGCATGTCAAATCATCTGGGATTTTCTTAAAGAAAGGTACTTAAGCATCCCTTTCGCCACGTGTAGGATGTGCCACAATGTTGCAAGTATTGGGTATCCAGCGAGGAGCGAAGTCGCTAATCAGGATGATAAAGGACGGACGATTTAGATACACCAGTTTTGATATATAGATGGGCTAGAAGCGGCTACCCGGCGTTACCTGGTAGAGTGGGTAAAAAAGTTAGTCTCGCTGATCCATTATTGTTGAATCGCGAGTTGGATCCATGCAGAATGCCCCATTAAAATCCTTATGTATTTTAAAAATTTTAATTACATTGATCCAGACATTGATCCAGACACTCTGAAAAGAAAGATTAATGTCTCCTATTTAAAATACTAAATGCAAAAACATTTTTTAATTATCTTCACGAATATAAATATATTCATTTTTGTTCAAAAAGCAAGACCTGGTGATAGTGAATGCGTATATTTATGTACATTGTCATTTATTGTTTTATTTTCTTATTTTCCTCCGGACATACATACACACATACACACTGCCTTTATATATGAAAAGATGACAGTCGCATCCAGCTCATGCGGAAGGATTGAGGAAATAACGAGATTTCTAAATTCATTGTCTAATTGCCTCTTACTGAACTTGAACCTCTGCCTCCAGATTGAATTGTTCTTTTATTTTGCCTCGTTACTTTGTTAACTGTCATCTTTCGTGATCGTTGGACGCCTTCTTTGATTGGCTACAGCTTCAATCAAATTCTGGTTAACTCAAGAGAAAGTAGAAAAAAAGAAGAAATGAATTCACAAATATCTGAATTAGGCTAATTCACTCGCTTATTGCACTTTGTAATAAGCACTTATTCTAAAGTGCAACAATTTTGATATTAGACAGCTTTGCTTTCTTTCCAATACTCGCAAGATTTGACACCATTTTTTTTTCCTTTTTTTTTCTTCTTCCTACAATTGAAACCAATAAATTGAAATTTGAACGTTTTATGTTACATGAATTGTGAAAGAATTTCAAGATGGTGGCAACGAACATTTTAGAAATGTTTTTATGATATTAATATCAAGAATTCTAAGAGGTTCAATCACCAGAGGAATTTCTGTTGTGTTTGTTTTAACTAAACGCTTCTTGGACTAGGAAACTCCCCCTGGTGTAGTGGCTAACGAGCTGTACTGTGACATCTTAGTTAGAGAGTTCGAACTTCAGTAGCAATGAACATTTAGAATTTTTTTATTATTTCTGCTGTGTTTTGTTTTAACTAAACTCCTGACTAGGAAAGTCCCCCCTGGTGTAGTGGCTAACGAGCTGTACTGTCACAGTTAGGTAGAGAGTTCGAACTTCAGTAGCAATGAGCATTTAGAAATTTTTTTAATCATTTTTGCTGTGTTGTTTTAACTAAATTCCTCCTGGACTAGGAAAGTCTCCCCCTGGTGTAGTGGCTAACGAGCTCTACTGTGACATCTTAGTTAGAGAGTTCGAACTTCAGTGGCAATCAGCATTTTTAAAAATTTTTATCATATTAATATCAAGAATCTAAGAGAAGGTCCAATCACCAGAGAAATTTCTGCTGTGTTTGTTTTAACTAAACTCTTCCTGGACTAGGAAAGTCCCCCCTGGTGTAGTGGCTAACGAGCTCTACTGTGACAGTTATTAAGAGAGATCAAACTTCACTGGTGCTATTGCGATCGCTTTTAGACTAATATTCTGGCGAATGGTATGGACACCCTTATCATCCCCCAACGATAGGTTAAATAGTACCATGACTGTTTTTCTTCAAGGATGGCTTTGACATTAAATAATCCATGAAGATTGATATGCAATTAAACAAAGAATTCGATTTCGAACCTCAGTCGCACTATTACGATCATTTCAGGAATACATACATACATATATATATATATATATATATATATATATATATATATATATATATATATATATATAGAATGAATAGAAAATAAATGAGAAAAGTATTCGCATGAAATGGTGCTCAATGCTAATAAAGCAGAGCAGATTTATAATCGATAGTAATGATATTATGGATTTTAAGATCTCAACCATTTGACTCATCTGAGGATTGCATAACCATGAAACTTTAAGTTATGTGTCCAAATCATCCATAATAATCATTACTATTAATTATATATATATATATATATATATATATATATATATTATATATATATATATATATATATATATATATATATATAAGAGATTTATCCAAAACTTGGTAGTAGGGATGATTTTAATATACTATTCTGTTTTTTCTGTCATGTCACCGTTTTTGTCTGTCTGGACACCCTAGAAATCACTTTGAGATGTATCCTTTTGCTTTCATTCCTTCCTGGTTGGCGTGGCTGTTTAAACAGCTCTACCTTCGCATCGTCCATCCCCAGACTCATGCGTAGGCGGCTCGGCTGGCTTGTTCTACGTGGCCTCGACAACTGTCTCCGCTTTTAAAAATGTTATATCGGTTTTATTGTATCGTGTCGAAAGGATGTCTTTATGGGAATCTGTTTTTTTGAGATTGTTTTGGAGATTTACGTTTATTAGGTCCTTGCAGGGTAGATCTCATTGATAAGAGCTGAGTACCTTTACGTCGTTGTTCTCAGCGGGAGTATGGCGGTTTCGGGGTGTGTGGATTGGGCGTTTTCGTTGTTCGTTGGTGTTGAGTTTTACCGTGTATGTATGGTATACTGGTGCTGGTGACTGGATTTGACTGTTATCGCCGTAGTGGAGTGATTTGGCTAACCATATCGCGCGTGGAGTACTAGGGAGTCACTGGAGTTGATAGCACGACCGCGGAGAAGCGGTGTCGGGCACAGGCTCATTCAGTAAGTTGTGATTAATGTGGCTAGCCGGATTAGCCGATGTAGCTGAGCGAGCGTAGTCCTTGATGATGGACGTTGGAAGAGCGCTGTATGCTGCTGTTCGCATCGTGAACTGATTGACGCATGGGAGGAGAGCAGTAATTGGGATTCGAGATTTGCAGTGGCGGAGTGTGGCAACGATGTACCGCGATGGCCTCGAGTGTAACAAAGCGTGCTGTGTGCTTATGCAGTTCGATTGCGGTTACCGAGGACATTAACGATCGCCGGTAAGAGGGCTATGGATGGAGGTGAGAATAAGGGCGTCTTCTGTTTAACTTGCTTAATGTATGTGTAAGTGTAATCACGGACGGCCACCCATCGCACGAAATGCTATGATCAGCGGACTGCGCCGTATGCATGAAGACGCATTTGGTGTGTGATATGGAGGTGTGACAGATGGAGTATGGCTGCCGGCTCGCCTGTCGACATCTGATCGAAAGCGTGTGTTCGGTATCTTTCGCATTCTGGTCCAGGAGGAGAGGGATCTGTCTATTCGTGATATAGAGCCCATTGAGGTTCTGACCTGCTGGCTGATACAGGATAGACAGCATCTAGTACCCTCGCTAGGAGAGATGCCAGAAGGTCGACAGCCCGACACTGGTGATACGTCGTGGGGTGCCGGAGCGTCCTTAATCAATGCTACGATTCTGTACATTGTGCTAGTAGAATTGTTTAGGATCTGAGGCGTACGAGTTGGGGATGACATGTTCGGCAAATTTACGTGGCGGTGTCAGCATAAGATAGCCTTGAGTGATTTGACCTCTGTAGGCTTCGCCTCGTTTATGTAGGCAGTGTATGAGGTTCAGGCTTTTTTGCGAGTGCGCACCCTATCGTATTGATATACACAGTTATGAATTATGCTCCTGCGATGTTTATGTAGAAGGGTCGTATAAGAGGAGGTAATATATATACTTCTTAGATGAAAAGTTTTGTTCCGACTCTTACACGGTTTCGGTGGTCAAGGTACAAACCTTCCCCAGGAGGACTTTTAGGTTTTAGGTACTATTTTTATGTACTTCCCT
>CM042162.1:4422765-4430265 GCA_023376005.1 Doryteuthis pealeii
TAACGGGTTTTTATTCAGAGTTTCCCTTCTCCTAGACCGGTTGTCATATCAGGGTTAAAGAGCCCAGTCTGTTCTGTTATTTATTATTTATTATTGGAGTGTGAATAGTTGGAAATATATACTCTTCTCAAGGGTATCATTGACATGCAAACAGATACATCCAGGATTTGAACTCGGATTACCGAGTCCATTCCCTACGATGCGACACACACACACACACACACACACATATATATGTATATATATATGTATCTGTGTATATATATGTATGTATATTACTTAAAGAGTATGTATATACTCTTAAATGTATTGTAAATGTAAACTATAATATATACTCTTAAATGTATTGTAATTTTAAACTATATATATATATATTATAATATATATATACATATATATATATATATATATATTATGGAGATCATTTGTCTGTGCCCGAAACTATGTCACCACCAACGCCATGATCGTCTTAGTATATTGAAAATTGTTTGGTGTGTACTAGTTTATGAACGATAATATATCTAAAGATGGAAGGAGGAAAGTAATAGTTAGAAAGATGCAAGAAAAATCCATCTGAAAAGACAAAATAGGAATGTGGAAGAATATATCAGCTGTAAGATAATCGATAAAAACAAAAACGGTCACAAGGCTTAGAATATGCTGAGTGTTTCCACTGCTGCGGGCACTACCTGCCAAAAACTGGTGACCTGGGTAAAAAAATAGACCGCATCTGATTGTGAGGCTCCAGTTCTACAGATCGAGGGAGTATGGAGAATTGTCATTACTCCTATGTCCTCTCTGAACTGGAGTGGTAGTACCTGTTAGAGTCCCGTCTATAGGTCAAATAAATCTGTTTAAATATATTCGTATTTGACCAGAACAATAGCCGAAAAACAATGATTGACACCTTTTCCATCCACTAAGGACGATGGCGTAGTGTCCCCCCCAAAATAATCTGCATCTCTGAAGGTAGCTGAGCAGGCCAATCCTTGAGTGAGTCTTTGGTGCACTGACTGCACACATCAGTGATGCTTGCCGGGGCTGCAGTTTTCCCTCATTTTTCTTGCTCTCTTTGCTGTACAAGCTACAGATCTAGGAGTATGGAGTATTTGTCATTACTCTATGTCCTCTTCTGACTGGAGTCGGTAGTACCTTAGTGGTCCCCTATAGGTCAACATAATTCTTGCTTTAAATATACGTATTTGACCAGGAACAATAGCCAAAAAAAAAAACCCAAAAGGTTGGCACCTTCCGTCCACTAAGGACGATGACGTAGTGTCCAAAAAAAAATCTGCATCTGTGCAAGTAGCTGAGCAGGCAATCCTTGAGTGAGTCTTTGGTGCACTGACTGCACACATCAGTGATGCTTGCCGGGGCTGCATTTCCCTTCTTTTTCTTGCTCTCTTTGCTGTCAAGCTACTCTCCCATCCGCCTCACTCCTCTTTGTGCTTGTTAACATTGAGGCGAAAAACTCTAAGCATAGAATAACTCTAGACAGGTTGATATGCCGTTATCAATAAAAAGAAGAATATAGAAACTATCAATTATTATTACTTTCTTTTTGACCCACATCAATTCTTTTTGTCACTTGGCTTGTTTGTGAGAAATATTGTATGCAGCATGTGTAGCACAAATATTGTCATGACTTAGAGGCGCGTAGTGTAATGGTTAGAGTCGTAGGAAATGGACTCGTCGACCCGAGTTCAAACCTAGACCAGGCTCTCTACATTTCACATTGAACGAGAATTTGTAAGGTTATTACATTACAAAGTTATATCATTTTTAAACAGCCTGTGCATATCGAATAATATCATATCTTTTGAAACACTTGTATATTATACAGGGTGATTGCAAAGTAAATCCGACTTTAAAATTTTTTTACAGAAAATGAATATGAGAAAAATTCGCATAACATGGAGTTTTAATTGAAGGGTAGTTGTGATTAGGGAATGTATCTCCAATAAAAATATATACATTGGTGTAACCACAACTATCCATTCCAGACGGCTTACAATGCAACTGACAATTCAATACCCAACATTTATAAACACACTCTTGTCCATATAATATCATTCCGGAAAATACTTCAACATACACACCACATTTAGAAACACAATCATATAAACAACCACTAAAAATCTTAGAAGCCAGAATATTAGACACAAAAATCCAAAACTAAACAAAATAAACTTCGATAATAGCACAACGTTCTAAAATTCATAATAATTACATAATATATAAGAAAATAATAATAACACAAATAATAAACAAAATAATCACTATATAAATGGTAAATGGAATAGCATTGTTAATGGTTTCAAATACCTGAAGATGCCCACGATAGGACGGAAAGTACTTGGTCTATGACATATGGCAAATACATCAGCCAATTTTCGCCAGATATTACAAAAATAATCCGGCAATACGAAAAAACAAGGGACAAAACTTGCAGACAGAAAATGCTGCATTATTTAACAATATATAATATATATATAATATATATATATATATATATATATATAGTTTTTTTTTTTTTTTTTTTTTTTTTTTTTTTTTTCGTAGTTAGGGTCTTTCCATGTGTGGTTTAACCAAGCTGATGCAGGTAGACCATAAAGGAGAGCTCAATGTACCTAATACCAGTGATTAGAAGGACAAGCAAGATATTTAGTAAATGAAGAAAAACTCTAAACTTGCTTCATTACAATAATTTATTTCAACCGTATTAATACGGCACTTCAGGTAATCACAAGACATGACTTAGTAAGAGTCATGTTCTTGTGATTACTGAAGATGCCGTATTAATACGGTTGAAATAAATTATGTAATGAAGCAAGTTAGAGTTTTCTTCATTTACTATATATATATATATATATATATATATATATATATATATATATATAATATTTTGTTTCGATATTGTTTATCGCAAAGATTTATACCACACGAGCAACCACACACACAAAACACCTAAAATGTACAATGCCTTTTTTCGATACACACACACCACACCACTCTCATGCTCACAACCGTAAAAGGGAATATTTGACGTCATATTTCAAACCGTCCACCTTTCAGCGTCCTTTCTTCAGATTTCAAATTTTGAACAGACTGATAAAAAAGAAACTATACTCACTTTTCTCGTTATTCTGTGATAAAACATTTTATCAACTTCCTTATACAACAAATGCCCTGAAGATGGTCTATATTAATAGATCGAAACACTGCAGTGCTCTGCTAATAAACTTACACTCAACTTATTTAAACCCGTGTTTTTTCAATCTTCTTAATATATACACACACACACACACACACACACACACATATATAATTATATATATATATATTATATATATATAGTATATAAAAAGTAATTGCTAATTTGCTTGAAGCATTGTTAAGTATTGTTATAAAAAATAAAATTCGAAGGCATACAATGCGTAAACAAAATATAAAGACAAAAAGATGTCTTATAATGTCTAATCGATTTCAAAGACAACTATACTAATAACAGAAGTTTAACAGTTTACCAGAAGAAATTTCTGAAATTAAACTCTGATGATAAAGCTTTGCTTGAAATCTCTTCGACATGAAAACATCTTTTTGTCTTTATATTTTTTACGCATTGTATTGCCCTTCGAAATTTTATTATTTTATATATATCTATCAAAATTATAACTAACTTTAAATTTTTGTGTAGTTGCTTTATTACTATATGAAATTAATATATGTTATTAAATCCTTATTGTCGTTAATTATATGTTAAATTGTATACTATATTCTTAATTTATAATTATCAAGGCAGTAGATGGTTGAAAACCGGTGTATCTCATGAGATATCATCGAGAAAATAAAAATCAATCAACGAGACAAAGAACAACCTTATATCATATTATGCCACATTATTAATATCACCAGGGACTTGGTTTATTGAGCAATATTAATAATACCTTATTTTTATATGTTAAGGAAGCATATTAAATTCAAAAGTTTTGAAAAAGTAAGCCAATTGAGAAAGTCATCTCTAGCAATTTTATTATTGTCTTATTATCTCTCTTTTTCAATGTTCTTTTCGCTTAAAAAATATGATACTTGATTGCATGAAATAAATTATAGTAAATCATTCCTTGAGTAAAGGGGCCCAACTATTTTATAATCTGATTGACGTGGTCATTTCTTCTAACATTATAGTTAAGAGATAATAGTGGGAAAATTTTATAGAAATGAAAAAAAAAATCGGTATGGATTATGGACACGACTGAAATTATGATATCGATTTATGATATGATATTGGACAGTATTGAGTAATGATGGGTAGAGATGAAGGAATTAATATTGAGAAAATATAGAGTACGAATAAGCTTGTAATCTCATGTCAACCACATCGTGGATAGTGTATTAGAAATTTAAGAATAATATTGATATGTAGAAACATTTAGAGACATCATGATAATCAGATATGGACCGGAATGGAGCTGAGATAAATAGATAGATAGATATGGCTATCTACGTGCCATTATATGATAGAGAATATCGATACGTAAGCAAACTGAACTGAAATAGAGAAAAGACTAGATACGATTTAGTTAGTGACATTTCGTAAATTTGATTATTTGTAAAACGCCTATAGTATAAGATATTGCATTCGAAGATAATGTATATAATTATATTATTGTAGTACAACTAGAACTCGTACTAGATTACGTTACTAGAAGTATATTAGTCAAAGTACGTATTTATTGAAATCAAATGTAACAGAAATGATGAATAGATATTAATAATGATATAATATATATATCTTGACATAAATGACTGAGATAAAAGATAGATATGTAGTATTGAGGTGCATCGTGGAGATGAGAGTGTGTAGTGTAAGGATATGATATAGAAGTGAATTGAAAAGACAGGGGTTAAATACTGTATATATAAGTGATAGATAGATTAGATAGTCGATAGTTGGAAACAGGTATTGATGAATTTTAATAGCATAGGATAATATACCTAGAGAGGATATTGAGATAGAATTATTCGGGAACTATGCATAACTGTAAATATTAGATAACAGATTTATGCATGAAGCGAGATTATGATATGGACAGATGTTGGTAATAAGGAGGTGAATAACAGACCCTGTAATAGGATATTTTATCGGACTAAAGACCTAGAATGAGAGAATTAAGAGAAAGACAGACACGTGGATAATGAGTCATAATAGTTCCTGATATGAGAACAATTTCCAGTATATGGGAGAGCGCGGGGGACAGAGAGGGTGGGTGGGGGAGAGGGGAGTGTGGAAGAAAAGAGCTGTGAGGATATGGAGATCGTAGTCTATGTAAGCAAAGATAAGATTTAGATACGACGAATAGAAAATATGTACCCTTATATACGTAAGCGACAAGAGGATGAGGATAGGACAAGACTAATTTATGAAGCAACAGAAGCTGATGATCTGAGATAATGATGTATGATTAAATCTGAATAAAAAAGGCATTGGGGTATCAATTTGTATATATTTTGGTGTTATAGTTATTTATTGGTGGTGTGCTCTATGGAGGCTAATTAATCTGGCTCCGTACTCTAATATAATTATATAATTATATATTATTGCACTGAACAATTGTAGACAACCTGAGTACTTGTTTATCAAAAAATAACTTGAGTCGGCATCAAATGACTTGAAAAGCTTGTTATGTCGTAAACAAAAACGAACACCACACTCCACACATCACACACACACAACACACACAACACATGTATATATAGTATATATATATATATAATATATATATAGATACCTCTAATACACACACAAGCCTTAAACGTCAGCAAACACGAACATCAAACAAAAATATCACATTCATACGCACATACACGCGTGGATGTGATCATGACGTCGCGGTTCTTACGTGCGTTCATGTGTGTCGCGCATGCCAGCATACGCACACGTACGAACAGAAGAAGTGCACCCGACCTAACACACGCAAACACGTAAACAAACAAGTGACACGCGAATGCAGTTAATCAAACGCGCACATTTGACAATATTTATAACATTTTTTACATTTTCAAAACATTTTTCGTTGTCTGATGATTGCTACGCTTAGAAGTTTCAGCATACACACAAGACACCAATGGTAGCAAACTTGTTCCAATGTACATAAATATAAACTAAATACTATTTATTTATTAATGATAGAAGGCAATTACAATGCGTATAAAATAAGAATAAAATGATGTTTAGTCTTATCGATTTCAAAGTAACTTTATCATCAGAGACGGTTTTCAGGAATGGACGCGTTTTGTGTCGTTTCTTTTTTGTACGTATATAACACGCGTCTCGTGGTTTTTTTTATAACGCCACGCGGAAGAGTCGTGAATAGCCGTTGTTCAATCGATTTCAATTTTCTCTTTTCATATATTTATGTATTATATATTTATTTATCTTTATTATTTGTTTTATGTATATATATATATATATAGTGTGAAGTGGTCAAACAATGTCTTTGAAATGGCGAAGGCTGACAATTTTTGGAGATTATGTGCTTAATTAAAGTCATACCTAATTTGTTAATTAATTAATTATAATTAAATGAATTAGGCGTGCATATCGGTTTAAATGTAAAGCGTAAACAAATCGAGAAAAAGTCGATCGACTTTTCTCGATGTGTGTTATATGGATATGTGTATTTTAATTAATTATATATTCTCTGTTTAATATTCTAACCTATTGTTTATACTAGGAGCCTAATTAAAAATATATATTTATTAATAATTTGAAAACAATTACAATGCAAATAAAAACTAAAAACAAAAAAAGATGTTATTTTTTGTCTTATTGATTCAAAGTAAAACTTTATCTTCAGAGACGATTTCCGAAAATCGTCTCTGAAGATAAAGTTTTACTTTGAAATCAATAAGACAAAAAATAACATCTTTTTGTTTTAGTTTTTATTTGCATTGTAATTGTTTTCAAAATTATTAATATATCATACTTAACAATGTTTCAAGCAAATATACCAATTACATATATTTATTCATATATATTATATATATATATATATATATATATATATATATATATTATATATATATATATAAATTTACAGAGTTAAATAGATAGTCAGGTTGATTAAATGACTTAGATGACTATTAGTAATAAATAAATACTGATTTGACGGCATATAGGACGCACTTTCCCAAAACTTTGGCTCAAAAATTGCCCAGCGTCTTAGACATCGTAGCTGAAGTTTGAGACTTCCGTAGGCCTAGGCTAATCTTCTCTATGATGCTCACTAACCCAGCTTATATGTATTCTTATTGCTTGTATGAACTGCCAAATTGCTTTCATACAGCTATGTTTCTTCTCTGTAATGTACAGCTAGACTTGTTGTTCAAACAATATATGCTTAAATACACTAAAAACTTTTTCTTCTTCTGTATCTTACCTGCTGAAATGGGGGTGCGTCTTATATGCCGTCAAATAAGGTAAATAATGTGAATTGA
>CM042162.1:4440265-4477765 GCA_023376005.1 Doryteuthis pealeii
TATATATATATATATATATATATATACTCAATACGTTGGTAGAGCAAATTTATTTTAATATATGTCCAAGTGATAACTACAATGTCAAGTGATAATCCAGGTTATCACTTGGACCTATATTAAAATAAATTTGCTCTACTAACGTATTGAGCACTTTTTTATTTGTTATATTAGGTTATCACTTGGACCTATATTAAAATAAATTTGCTCTACTAACGTATTGAGCACTTTTTTATTTGTTATATTAGGTTATCACTTGGACCTATATTAAAATAAATTTGCTCTACCAAAGTATTGCGCACTTTTTTATTTGTTATATTACTGCCTTACCTTTATGAACTTCACATCAACCACCGTGACCATATTCACCGGTACGTCATCTTTTCCAGACCTACTCTGTGCAGACAAACACCGAGACACTCCATCTATTTACTGGGAGGTATTCATAACCCTGGTTTAACCTAGGGCACACACAAAAGAAATACTAACAGCCTCAAGGACTGCTAGGTGTTGCTTGAATTAAATATATAATATTATAAAATAAATACCTAAAGGTTTTACATATCTATTTATTTGGTTACAAAGGAACATTCACGACCATATTGGTTTCATGCAAGGCAATCGTCAGGTGAAGATGTTACAAATGCAAGGAAAATCGAAAAAATTGCAAAACATTTCAGAAAATTCAATAGACATAGGTTTTATGATTGGATAAAGTAATGTGCCTATGTATGTGGTGGCATTTTGAATGTATGTGAGTATTTATGGACAGCATACAGGTTATGTATGCGGGGTAACTGGTCACACACATAATACATTGTTCTATGAATGTGTAACGTTTGATCAATGCGGACGTGTGAGTGTTTGTATATATATATATATATATATTACATTCGTTGAGAAACTAACAATATATATTATATATATATCAATGTGTGTGGTTGGCACTTTTACACTTGAAGAGGCTGTAATGATCCCATGTACAGTATTATGAGAAGAGTGCTCAATATCTGTGATAGAGCGTTAATAAATAAATGAATAAATAAATATGTATTTTAGTATATATTTATTTGCATGGGAACCGGTCTGCTACCATTGGTTTCATGCTATGCAACCATAATTGTTTCAGCGGAGCAATCGTCATGAAACCAATGGCAGCAGACTTGTTCCCATGCATATATATATATTATATATATATATATATAATATATATATATATATAAGTGTATTTTGCAGCGTTTTTTCTTTTACAAGTTTTGTTGAACTGTACAGACAATTCTTGTCGGACAAGTTTTTGGTTGATCCTTTCTAATTTTCGGGCCATCTTTTTGGTGTCGGGGTGTAACTGGTGTAACAGTCCACCAAAGGTTT
Source organism: Doryteuthis pealeii (assembly GCA_023376005.1). Lineage (NCBI taxonomy): Eukaryota > Metazoa > Mollusca > Cephalopoda > Myopsida > Loliginidae > Doryteuthis > Doryteuthis pealeii. The sequence continues at coordinate 4,441,637 of CM042162.1, forward strand.
CAAAACGAGCGCTTTGGCAATACAGTTTGCCATCATCAGGTAGGAAACGAGGGTATGGTTTCGTGTCTCGTTTTTAACGAGAACGAGTAGTAGCAAGGAATTATAAGTGGGAGGTAATAACCATTGGTAGTGGGAGGTTGTAGGAATGGTAGTGGTTCGAGCGAGCGATGCAGTAGTGATTTTTTTGTGGGAGGGGGGGCACAAGTTGTGAGAAGGGGAGGGGTATAGTGGAAGGAGGATAGGCGGGAAATTATAAGCATTTAAGAACATGTTCACTTATTTCAAAGTTTATTTTGTTTAAGGTAGGTATATATATATATATATATATATATATATATATATATATATATATATATAATGCAGATGACATAACTTATATATGGAAATAATGCTTATAACTCATAGAAAATGTTAAAAAAAAAACAAAGAACAAAAAAGAAATATATTTCAGAAAATATCGGTTATCAAATATTTTTAAACGAGAATCTTGATGACGTCAAATTCTGATGACGTCATGTGTGAACTGGTTAACCAATGATGTAGTGTGGAATGATTCTCTAAAATCCTTTAGGGATTCCGTGTCTGGTACTTCCACTAGTTTGAAGGGTATTGCACACGTATCAGATGCAATTTACCCTACCCTCGAGACGAATATATATTTTGATTAATGTGGGTCATTTTGTCTTCATTATATTAGATATCTGTGTAGCGTTAGTTTCGTATTTGCCTGGTAGAGTTGTCTGCCCGGTTTAGTTTGCTGGTGCCCGCTAGGGGACATAGAATTTAAGCGGCTGGTTCAAAACGCTTCTCTCTCTTTTCCTGTTCCAGTAACCACGAGACACATGGGGTAGATTTTGGTCTAACCCTTCTCGTTGGGGCTTTTGGCCCCCTTACATTACTGTAAGTTATTTACAGCATGGACTATCCCTAGTCTCATGTCTGTACTTTTTGTATATCTTGTACCATTCATGAATGTATATTTATCTTTCTACGTGTAACTTTGTTTTACCTATGTATTATGTATCTCGTCTTATCCATGTGCTGTGCCATATTAAATGTTTTTGTCTATCAACCCTTGTCGGAGTCTTGTATCCAATATATATAACTTTGAACTTTTCTTACATTTGTATATCATGTCTTATTTTTGTACAGATAGTGCTGTCTATACATTTTCAATTATGGATTATTTGGAAAAGTGTTTTGCTCTTGTAGTATATATATGCTGATATGGGAAATTTTGTGATGTTAGTCCAACAGTAAAAAAGAAGTCAAGTCGAGATAGGGTAAAATAAGACAAGTGTATTTAAAATAATGGTACATGAACAACTAGCTTGTCGTTAACGGGAACAGTACAACCTTTTCACTCGGTGTCTCACTATTTATAGTGAGAACCGGTGTATATTCTCCACTGTAGGAACGGCCGGTACAACAGAAATGTATATATATCTAATCCTGACGGTTACTTAAAGTACATGACCAGATTATTGTTATATACCCCTTTCATATCGAACCCAAAGATGTTTTGAAAAAGCTATAAATTGCTCAATCAGAAACCAATTAAGTTCATAACTTAGTGAGGCATCGATTACTCCAAAAAGTAAGGATCATCTTTTGTGGCCAGTTCGGTTCAGTGGATGATTATTGAAGAACAATTTTATTCTTTCAAATATCTGATATTTCTGTTCAGTCACTGTAAAAAGAAGGAAAGAAAATGGGGCTTTTCATTATTTAATTGGGTGACCACTTAAGCAACGGCTGGTACTGTAAGTAACCCGAGTCCTTTGTTTAATAACAATTAATTGAGGATATGTAGAGAGGAGACCTAGAGAGGAGATGATGGGGTCTTACTTTTTCTACTTGTTCTTACTTTGTCGCTGGCCACCTTAATTTGGGCTGACTTCTTCTTTATTTGAGCTGGGTTGCCTATGCTCATTTCTTGTTTATAATAAATAAGCAAGACTTTGTTCTTTTTTTATACGTCTATTCTTAATTACAAAACTCCAAGCCTAAAAGGGTTTTCTACCGTGATGAGAAACGATCATCACGTCTGCTCCTTCTAACTAACGACCGAAATCTGACTAATTCACTTAATATCTGTTCTCACGCCTTTCCATTGGCGGAAGTCAGTGGAGATCAAGCAAATCTGTCAATAATATAACCCCCCTCCAATTTTGACTCTTCAACGAACTCTAACTACACTTACATACATAATTCGTAGGCTACCCACGAATTATGTAACATTCTTTGTTTTCATTTGACCCTATATAAAATTGTCATGTCATTTTGGTCAAAGCAACGTAAACTTCTGTGTTAAAGCAATAAGATTGAAAATACTGCCTCTCTCCCATGATAATCTTATAAGTATTGTAGGAAATTCATTTTCAGGTAATTATGAACTTTTGTTTAGTAAATTAGGGTGACACAGAAAAAACAGAACCCACAAATTTTGTAATAAAACTGTTAATTTTAACTAGGGTTTAGGGTTAGGGTTAGGGTCTAGGTTAGGGTTGGGGTTAGGATTCTGTTTTTTCTGGGTCACCCTGTAATGGGTGACCCAGAAAAAAACAGAACCAAAATTATTTATTTACTTTTCCATTAAACTAATCCTAAACCCAACCCTACGCCCTTAGTTAAAATTAACAGTTTTATTACAAAATTTGTGGGTTCTGTTTTTTTCTAGGAGACCCGAATTTACTAAACAAAAGTTCATAATTACCCATATTCAAATGTAACTATTGATAGGTTACAGGGATGGAGGCGGGTGGCATAATGGTTAGAGTCGTAGGAAATGAACTCGTCGATCAGAGTTCAAATCCTAGACAAGGCTGTTTGCGTTTCAAATAACGCTAATACCGTTTGGAAAGGTATGAATCGATATATTCTCTCTCCAGCTATGGGTATAATAGTAGGTCAGACTGGGCTCTTTTACCTTGGATAGGTAACCAGTCTAGGAGAAGGAAAACTCTGAATTTGAAAATCCTGAGGTCAGTCGTTGATTGGTTTTGTAGCATTCCTTATGCACCAATTCTTTCCTATCGACTGTGCCAAAAATTGCGGATGGTCCAACACAAGCCTTCGCCATTATAAACAAATCACTGTGAAGGTTGTTCTTTGAATGAACATTCAAGCGTCGAAATCGATGAGAGAGTCTGTTTTTTTCCCCACGCGACAGAGATTGTATTAGCCAAGTATGGGACATCCAGAGAGGGTCCAAAATTGCTATTCAGTTGCAAAGGATCTTATACTGCGGATTTAGTAGGAAGCGCGTGGTGTAATGGTTAAAGTCATGGGAAATGGACTCGTCGCCCCGAGTTCAAATCCTGGATGTGGTAATTGCATTTCACTTTGCGCTAATACCCTTGGAAAGGTATGAATCCTACTCTCCCTCAGCTATGGATAAATAGTAGGGCAGACTGGGATCTTTAACCTTGGTTAGGCAACCGGTCTAGGAGAAGGAAAACTCTGAATTCAAACCTGTTGAACTCCGCTTAAGAAATTGACCTTGTGTCACATCCTGCTCGTGCGGAGGGGTTGGTAAATATATATACTGGGGATTTATTGACTACTCGCAAAGTTCATTTAAGTTTTATCTATATATGTATCACCCATAGGAACAGGATGCGACGCTAGGTCAATTTCTTAAGCGGAGTTTAATAGGTTCGAATTCAGAGTTTACGTTCTCCTAGACTGGATCCCTAACCAATGTTAAATAGTCCAGTCTGCACTACTATTTGCCCATAACTGAAGGGAGAATAGTTGGGTCCATACATTTCCCAAGGGTATTAGCACTATGTGAAAATTGTGGACGAGCAGATTCCTAGCCACCACGAACGAAACGAGTCTGGATATGTGTGGCCTGGGTGAGGGGAAGGAGTATGGCAAGTGACCACGGAAAGTGAACTCTTCGTTGATGAAATGCTAGTGAAATTCCGCACGAGCAGTGCAGAGTAACCCGTATGTAAAATCTCGTCGTGAGAATTGACGCGTGCTGATGAATGTCGAACGTGCAATTCAGAGTAAGGAGCTCGGATGAAACATAGCAATGGGATATTTAGGGACCTGCCCTCCGAGATCGGCGAGAAAGTCTGCTGTAGCATTTTGGGAGAGCAAAGCAAGTACGACGACTACGACTGTCTGATAATCTGAAGGTCCCTGGTTCATTCCTGGGTTTCGGCACCACTGATAACCTGAAGGAAGTAGTTTCCTAAAAAAAATCAAACAACCTCGTTCAGCATAGATATTATAGACAAGCCATTGATACCTGATTGACCTAGGAGTAGACCTCACCTTAGTTGGGTTGGTCATGTGACCCTCAATCCGTAAAAAAGTTTTAGTCCGTTAATCAACTTACTATCTGTTTGCTTCCCTGCCTCACCTGGTTCATATAATATCCGACTAGATTTAAGCATACACGTTTTAAAATCTAACATTGCTCACAATGTGACAAGTCGGGTGTTGAGATTTTTCAATATATAAGGTGTGTGTTAAAAGCCCACTCCTATTTATAGACTCGGCCAGAACCATGTGATATCTCTTGGCCAATCACTGGCAGTACTCTGTTGCTGATACAATACTTAAACTGACCATACTGGTCATAATTACACAGACCTTCGTGGACGACGGACATAGGATTAAATCACTGGACCTTTAACAATACACAGGATAGGACTTATACGCTTACCAAAATCTAATGATTAGAGTTGTTGGAAATGGACTCATCGGCCCGAGTTCAATTCCTTGTCGATGAATTGCTTAAAATTCCGACTATGGGGGCGCCTCAGGCACTGTGCAATAAACCCAAATCTGAGCTTTTAAGCGAGGGAGCAGGTGCAACCTGGGGGATGGTGTTGAGAAATTTTGGTGTATATAAGGTGTGTGCTAGATCCTTGCCCATACTTATAGACTAGGCGAGATCATGTGATCTATTTCTTGGCCAATCACTCGCAGTACTCTGAGGTTGATACAATACTTAACCGACCCTAATGGTCATAATTACTGTAGGATTAAATCACTGGACCTTTACCAATACGCAGGATAGGACTTATACGATCACCAAAGGATTCCATAACATATAACTTTTTAAAGCCCTTTTTCAACAGACCAAGGATGGCATTTAAAAACTTTACAGATGGCCTCTTGAAACCAAGCGAAAAACATCCTACCCGTGGCGAACATGTTGGTTAAAGACTAACTGCCTTCAGTAGGGTTTGATAAAGCTTAGCCATAAGCCAATTTTATCAAGTTATTTTTATACTAGTGGTACCCTAAGCGGATATTCCACGGATTGAAATTAACCTTGTGTGCCATCTTGCTCGTAGTTGAATGTATTAAGTAAGCAAAGTCGTCGGGGTGGCCTAATATCGGTATCAGCCAGACAGCGAGGGTGTCTATCCCATTTTCACTAGCGCTACACCAACCATCACTTTACCGCACAAATCCCTGTGAAACTTATAGCGCTTTATGGAGGCACGTAGTCTAATGATTAGAGTCGTAGGAAATGGACTTGAGTTCAATTCCTGGACGAAGCTGTTTGCATTTCATTTGGCGCTAATACCCCTTGGGAAAGGTATGAATCCAATTCTCCCTCCAGCTATTGGTAAATAGCCTGGAAAACTGGGCTCTTTAACCATAGCTATATATATATATATATAGCGCTTTAATATTGACTAAGTACAACAGTTTTTACGACCAGAAACATCGGAAAAGGTCGCCAGTAGTGTGGGTGGTGGAGGAATTATCTTTTGTCATGGTTTTATTGGCTGTGGAGCTACACAGTCTTTAAAACAACGAGACTTTGTTAACTTACCTTCCCGCCAAAGAGTCCAGGCTAACCTACTGTTTACCCATAAGTAAGTAAGTAAAATCGTCAGGGTGGCGTAAAGTCAGTATCAGTCTGACAGCTAGGGAGTCAAACCCCTTTTCACTAGCGCTAGACCAAGGAGATTGTTTAGACGTATGAGGTGGAGCGCCACACTTACGATCAGCTCCTCACTTTACCGCACATATCTGATATGTGATATTTATATGATCTATCTATATGAGCTATTCATATGTGATATTCATATGAGCTATCTATATGAACTATTCATACATGATATTTATATGAGCTATTCATATGTGATATTTATATGAGCTATCTATATGAGCTATTCATGTGATATTTATGTGAGCTATTCATATGCTGAGCTAGCGAGGGCCAGTATCGAACCCGGACCCTTGTGGTTCCGAGGCGAACACTCTACTGATTGAGCTAAACCTGAGGGGAACAGATGGGTTCATGCCTTTCCCAGTAGCATTTAAATGTAATCAGCCCCGTCAAGATTTGAATTCGGGTCACCAATTCCCTTCCCTATGATCATAACGATTACGCTAAGGGTCCCTTTTTAAAACGCTATTTGTATGTCCAGATCGCACTCATCTGATCAGGGTGAACTTTCTTCTCCGAGATAGGTTGCCGCATCAAGGTTAAAGAGCTCAGGCTAACCTACTTTTTGCTCATAGGTGGAGGAACAGAGGAATTTATGTCTTTCCCAAGTGCTTTAGCGCGAAATGAAACGTAATCAGCCTCGTCCAGAATTTGAACTTGGGTTCCCAATTCTATTTCCGATGACGAAAACGATTACGCTAAGCGCGTCTCTTTAAAGTGCTATTTATATGACCAATTTATATGAGCTATTCATATGTGATATTTATATGAGCTATCTATATGAACTAATCATATATGATATTTATATGAGCTATTCATATGTGATATTTATATGAGCTATCTATGAGCTATTCATATTTGATATTTATATGAGCTATCTATATGAACTATTCATATATCATATTTATATGAGCTATTCATATGTGATATTTATATGAGCTATCTATATGAGCTATTCAAGTGATATTTATGTGAGCTATTCATATGACCTATCTATATGAGCTATTCATATAAATTATTCACATCAGCTATTCACATGAGCTATTTATATGCGATATATATATGAGCTATTCATACGAGTTATTCATACGAGCTATTTATATGACCTATTTATATGTGAGGTTTATATGAGCTATTCACATGAGCTATTCACATGAGCTATGTATACGTGATATATATATATATATATATATATATATATATATATATATATATATATGAGCTATTCATTCGAGCTATTCATACGAGCTATTTATATGACCTATTTAAATGTGATGTTTATATGAGCTATTCACGTGAGCTATTCACATGAGCTATTTATATGTGATATATATATATATATATGAGCTATTCATACGAGTATTCAGACGAGCTATTCATATGAGCTATTTATATGTGATGCTTATATGAGCTATTCAATGCGCTATTCATATATCGTTATTTTTTGATTGGTTGTTATTTGTGAAACACTGGACCGTGCAAGTGCAACACACAGAATAATCACTAGACCATGCTGGGTGCGACTTTTTTCTGGTTCCCTAAACTCAAATTTCACATCAATTGTAAAATTTGAAGACGTCAAAGGCATCAGCAATAGGATAACATTAAAAACAGCTCCAGGGTATATAAAAGGAGGAGTTACAGAGGTGCTTCGGACAATGTGAAACTCGGTGAACTAAGACGAAGAATGTTAAAGTTTCATTCATTGTTTCTTTCTGTCTTGGTAAATACAACTTCAATCTCAAAACATTTTAACAAACCTCGTGTACGTGTGAGTACACCACACACACACACACACACATATATATATATATATATATATATTATATATATATATATGAGTTGTAGAATTTAAGCATTGTGTTTATATTTGTTTGGCAGTTGGTTTTGAAGGCTATCACAATGCAAGTGTAAAGAAACATGGACAATTCCAGGGGTCCAGTAGCTTTGGCCCTGGACCAGTTAAGTGTTTAACAGCGTAGATCCCAGGGGTCCTTACCCCCAGGCAACACCTACCCACTTGATTTAAAGGGACAGGGCTGGGTTTATTGCTAGTGCCTGAGGTCCCCCTTAAGGGGAATGCTAACTGCATCTATGCATTTTTTGCACCTACCATCCCATGAGCTTCGGTTTGTGGGTGGTCCCGCATTAAAAGACCTTGTGTCACACCCGCATATGTGGGATGCTAGGTAAATGATCACAATGTTGTTTGTTTACCTTTGGATCTAAGGTAAATGAAGAACATCATGGTTATCTCATTGAGTTACCTCAATGATAGCCTACAAAACTGACCATCAAACCAATATATATATATATATATATATATATATATATATATATATATATATATATATATATATATATATATATATAAGGAAATACGTTGAGGAATTTTTTCTAACAATATGTGAAGAATGTATTTTCAAAAAATATAACACAGGATGTTACGATCAGAGGAACACTTTTATGTGTCAATACTTAAGTGATTCGGTATTAAACCATCATCAGGACACTGTTACAGACATTTTTGTGAGGGAGAATAATGAAAATTGTGTATAGTGAATGTGTGAATATTTATTACCGTTAATTTTTATATGTGCAATGATCACGTGATCGGCTTTCGTAAACAAACGCACATATAAAAATTAACGGTTAATAACATTATATTCACACATTCACTATACACTTAACATTTTTCTCCCTCACAAAAATGTTCTGTAACAGTCTCCTGATGATGTTTTAATACCGAAATACTTAAGTATTGACACATAAAATTGTTCCTCTGATCGTAACATCCTGTGTTTGTTATATTTTTTGAAAATATTTTCTTCATATATATATATATATATATATATATATATATATATATATATATAATATATGATATAATTAAAAAACAAAAGATGTTTACAAACGCATGGGCTCATCAGGAGAGAATGTGCAAACCGTTTCGGGGCCTATCTCTCGACGGTTTAAAAAGCAACACCGGCCCTACCTCACTGATATGAGGACCCTCGCAATATAATGCATCGACCGCACGTGAGTCGGTCATCAACAAAGTGTTGCTTTTTAAACCGTCGAGAGATAGGCCCCGAAACGGTTTGCACATTCTCTCCTGATGAGCCCATGCGTTTGTAAAGATCTTTTGTTTTTTCATTATATCATATTCATACTGTCGGATTAATTTCCATTTTATTTTCACACACATATATATATATATATACTAGCAAATATATGCACCCTCCGGGTACAAGTATCTAAGTTTTTATATAATAAAATATCATGTTAAATTAGAAATGCTAATGAAACTGAATAAGAATTCAGATAAAAATATTTGGAACAGAGGGGTATAATCGGAAAATAGAACAACTTTGAAACTAACTCTTCCATCATTTTCCATTACTCCCGTCTTTCAGTGGTAACTTTTCCTAATTTAACTATTTAGTTAGAATAGGAAGTAAAGAATAATATTAGTTATTTCTTCTTGTTAACGGATTTCTTTTAAGATTTATCCCCGAGATTTTTGCTCATATTCAATAAGATAAAACCAAACAATTAGAAATCAATAATACTAAGCATATATTTATTAAAATCAAATATTTAAGATCAATATGCAAATTAGCCTTCCCATTCACACTGTGAACCGCTATTTTGTTGTATATATAAATACAATTGCATGTTATTAGTATGTAGATATTGTTAACAGTCTTAATGATGTAAAACAATTTTACTAATAATTGAGGTTTAAATGAAAAATAAAATCATGGAGATTGTGATGTAAATAACAAAGGGAATTGTGACTTGTATTACTGACGTTTTAGTTAATTTCTCAAACTTATAAATATATTCATTTTAATTAAAAGTGGATGAAAATCAGTATCTCATCAATAAAAATATATAATCACCAGAGATAAAGTAGGATTTCATGCTGAAGATATTGATATTCAAAGGAGATGATAACTCTTAGTTGATGTTAGGCTTAAGAAAATTAAGCTTGCAAAAGTTTTGTAGTGACAGATACATTTACATATACAAGCAGGAATATGCACCCTCTGGGTGTAAGTATCTAAGTTTAAATGTTATGAAATATATTAAATTAGAAAGACTAATGAAATTAAATAAGAATGCATAAAAAAGATGACACTTATTTTAATTATATTTTAATTGGTTTCTTTATAAAATCATTCATAGGGATGATTTTAATATACGTTGAAGAATTACGGTTACAGACAGAAAAACCCACAATCTCCATTATAATAACTAGCAAATATATGCACCCTCCGGGTGCAAGTATTTAAGTTTTGATATAATAAAATATATTAAATTAGAAAGGCTAATGAAACTGACTAAGAATGCAGATAAAACGATCTGCAACAGAGGGGGTATAATCGAAAAATAGAACAACTTTGAAACTAACTATTCCATCATTTTCCATTACTCCCCTTTTCATTGGTAAATTTTCCTAATTTAACTATTTAGTTAAAATAGGAAGTAAAGGATAATATTACAGTTATTTCTTCATGTAAATAAATTTCTTTTAAGATTTATCCACGAGATTTTTGTTTATATTTCTTAAGATAAAACCAAACAATTAGAAATCAATAATACCAAGCACATATTTATTAAAATAAAATTTTAAATATCAATATGCAAATTAGCCTTCTCGTTCAAACTGTAAACCGCTATTATGCTGTATATATAAATATAGTTGCATGTTATTAGTATGTAGATATGGTCAACAGTATTAGCAATGTAGAACAATTTTTATTAATAACTGAAGGTTTAAAAGAATGAAATCATGGAGAATTTGACGTAAATAATTAAGGGAATTGTTATTGAGTAGTAATATTGTTTCGGCTTCAGACAAAAAACACACAATCTCCATTATAATAAGATGTGTGTGTGTGTGTCTTTGTGAGTATATTCAACAAGTGGAAAGAATCTTATTATAATGGAGATTGTGTATTTTTCTGTCTGTAACCGAAACTATATTCCTACTCAAGTCACAATTCCCTTAGTTATTGACATCACATTCTCCATGATTTTATTTTTATCTAAACCTCAATTATTAATAAAATTGTCTTATATTATTAATACTGTTAACCATATTAACATACTAACAACATGCAATTATATTTATATATACAACAAAATAGCGGTTTACAGTGTAAACGGGAAGGCTAATTTGCATATTAATATTAAAAAATCGAATTTAATAAATATGTGCTTAGTATTATTGATTTCTAACTGTTTGGTTTTATTTTAATGAATATAAGCAAAAATCTCTTCAATGAATCTTAAATGAAATCCATTAACAAGATAAAATAACTGTCATTTTATTCTTTACTGCCTCTTATAACTAAATACTTAAATTAGAAAAAATAACAATGAAAGACGAGAGTGATGGAAGAGCAAGTTTCAGTTGTTCTATTTTTCGATTATACCCCCCTCTGTTTCAAATCTTTTTATCTGTATTCTTATTTAGTTTCAATAGCCTTTCTAATTTAATACAATATTTTATTACATTAAAACTTAAATACTTGCACCCGAGGGTGCATATATTTGCTAGTAATAATAATAATAAAATGGCCCCCCTGGATCGATGCCATTAACTGTACTTCACCGGTCCAGAGGCCGAAGCACACTGGACCCCCAGCCGAGGCCGGGTCTAGAAGGAAAGTGTCAAAGCATAGAATCTGGAACAGATACTACACTTTGATCCTCCTTCTAATCAACCAGAAAATAATAAAAAGAGTACTTACCGTTTATTAAACACACCCGCCAGAGACCAGAATGTGTCTTCACTTTGATCGGGACCGTTATATTTTCCAATTTAAACTTTGTGAACTCCTCTGTGTACAACCATGAATCAGTAGCGACAGCTAGGGCCAAAGTTACAAGTGCTCCGGCCCCTGCCACAAACGACAAAAGGGTAAGTAGTAGTTGGTTACTCATACCTTCGGGCATGGCTTGACCAAAAATACCACTAGAAACCGGTTGCTGGTATCCACTGGACAACGCTTAAGCCGGTAAACTTCATACATATATGTTACTAATATATATATATATATATATATATATATATATATATATATATATATGTATTAATATATATTAATAGAGGGTTAAGATAGAAGCAGGAATAAGTAGAATGATAGAAAGACTGATAGATGTATGTAGATCTATATATGTGTTGATATATATAGATAAGTATTTTTATTGTTTTTATGGGTTATAATAGATGTAGGGTGTTGGGGTATATATATATATAAATATATGCATATGCATTTTGTAAGAATGTATTGAAATATGTATGTGTGTGTGTGTGTTTTGCGAGTGCACTCAAATTAGGTGCATATACGGGGTTATAGAATGTTTTATTACTTATATTAAATTTGTGATAACTATCTTCATCGAACCGGCACTTTATTTGGTGTGATATTTGATCCTAAATCAACATGTGCAGAATCTATTGATACAAACCAACACAAATCCACACACAATGTGGATCCTTTTCATTCCTTAACTATATAGATAGATATATAGATATATGGGGAACAAATTAGTAATATTTAATTGTTTATTGCATAATTTAGTCTAGTTTTAAAGGAAAACAAACATCTTATAAAGTATTGCATTTATTTCCTCATGTGTATGTGATATTAGGTATATTTTGACCTAAATTCTAAATCGATATATGCATATATATATATATATGTATATATGTATATATAAACAGACTCACATATATATAAATATATATGTGTGTGTGTGTAAATTATAAAGATATACCGATGTGTGTTTGTCTGTATTTACTGTGTGTGTTTGTGTGTATGGATGTGTATTAAAACAAAAAAGGTTTCATAGAAAATCTACAAAATTGTAAAACCAGTTCGTGGTTTAATTGAATCTTATTGATCATAGCATTTTCTAAAAACAAAACACTTGTTTGACCACGATAAAAATAAAGTAATTGACCTTAAAAATGTTTACTAACTAAATTATAAACTTTTAATTATACTTAAACTGAAAACATGTAATCAAATACTAATTATTTATTTTGTAGTATTTATTCAGATTTTTTATTTGTTATGTTTATTGATATAATGGTTTCAACTGTTTTAAACGTATCAAACAAAACTTTGACAAACAATTTGATCTTAGGTCAGTTGAACTGATGTCTTAATAGTATCTATACAGAGATTAAATAAATGAATATATATCTATATATATGTACACGTGTGTGTATGTTTATGTGTGGAATGGTTTGTTTGATAACAGTCTTGTGTGAAACAGTTTTATTGTATTAAATAGCCTTTTAATTTACAGTTATATATAAAATTATTTATCTTGTATATGTTTTTATGACTTAGGTATGTGTATAGATATACGATTGCGAATTAAATATATATATTTTATTCAAGTACGCTTCCTTATATATTCATAAGTGGGTATGTAAGTATTCTATAAATTCGTGTGGGGAACCATTTTTACTTATTTTGTTGGTATGTTCTATTTTTATTTCACGTCAATCTAAGTACAATGTCGTAATAGACATAAATAGATAGATATATAGATAGATAGATAAGTTAGAATATTATTGTAAGTTTATTGATATTTGGATGTTGTGTCAAGTCATTATAGATAGGGATATGTTTATACATATATATATATACGCACACACACACATATATAACTGCATATATATATTTATATTTATATATAAAGAGAAAGAAAGGGACAAAGGATATAAGGTATGTTTTTTATTTGTGTGACAAGGAATATAGATAGATAGATAGATAGAGGGAGAGAGAGATAGAGAGAGAGAGAGAGGGGATAGAGAGAAAGAGAGGGGTGAGTGTGTATGTGCAAGAGAAGAAATGAATTAAGAGGCTTAGCAAAGTAAAGTGCAGTAGTGTGCGTGTGTGTTTGTGTTTAGGGTTGGTGTGATGCAAAGGTATGTTTTGGAAATAGGGATTATTTAAGTTTAATCAGGGGCAGACAAGTACGTTGTTAAGAGTTTGGGGTGGATGTTATGGCCGTTGAGGGGGTGAGGTTTGACCAATAGATCAAAGATTTAATAATACCTCCCCCTTTTTTTTACCCTTTATTTATTTTAGGTTGGATTTAATTTTTCTGATTCGTTTTTTTTTATTTTTTAAAATTTGTGTTTTAGCTACAACTCATGTGTACAGAGGCAGATCCACGGAGTCTTGAGTAACAGAGAAACAATGCAGGGAGTGCTCTATCAATGATAAGCAGAGCAAGGGACTGGCGGAAATAAACCCGCGTCGAGAGAGAGAGAGAGAGAGAGAGAGAGAGAGAGAGAGAGAGAGAGAGAGAGAGAGAGAGAGAGAGAGAGAGAGAGATATTTGAGCTTTGAGGAAAGTTGAGAAATAAGAGAGATATTGTTTTCTGAAACTTTTAAGGATCTAACGGTTTTAATTATTATTCTTTTTTTGGTAAGGTCTGATTTAGAACCAAATTCTTTGAAGCAACAGGTAACCACAGATAAAGACAGCAAAAATAAACGTATTAAAATAACAAAAGAAATATCAAATAAAAAAAAGATGAAATTAAATGGGTTTATATATATATATATGTATGTATATTTATATATATATATGTGTGTGTGTTTGTGTGTATGTGTGTGTAATTGAATTAAATAAGTATAACAATAAGTTGTTTATAAGTAGATATCAACTAATTGGTCAGTTTTGATAGGATTTGAAATCAATATAACCGAGGGATAACGCTATTCATTTAAAGATGAATCACTTTTAAAAGAGGAGAGTAAAAACTTGTTGAAGGATTTAGAAAAATAAACAGAAGAAGAATTTAACGAAATAAGGGACAAATAACGAACGATTCTAATGTTGTGTATTCTGTTGGGGGTGGGTGTTAGAATATTTCGTTTATAGGCAAGACTTGGAAATTAGGCAAGGAACGATTGTCTAGTTTGAGGCACGATTGTAAAGAATTGAAATAAATGATTGTATGTTGTTTGTTTTTTTTTCAAATGTAGGTATAATAATAATAATAATAATAATAATAATAATAATAATAATAATAATAATTCTCGCTGCCGTTAAATGTCTTTTGAGTTTCCTGGGTTTTTTTCCCTGTGCTTTTTACAGAAGATTTTGATAGATAACTAGAATAGGTGTGTATATACTTAAGAAATAATGAACTACATGTTTTGTTTTCTTACGATTATTTAAAATGAAAACCTACATGTCTTTCTTTAATGCTTCATTAGAATAAAGAACTACATGTTTTTTCTTCCTTTCTTCTTTTTCTTTTATTTATTTATATATGTATATATATATATATATTTTGAAAATTATCAAAATGGTTTTTGGGTAGTTGTGAGACGAACGTAAAAACGATGAAGTTAAAATATGAGAAAATGAAGGAAGGCAGGAAGAAGTACTAGGAAGAACGAACGGCGGAAACTCGGTGGGCGGTTGGTGGGTAGAGTGTGGGGTATGTCAGGATTTGGAATGAGCGAGTGTGTGGGGGGTGGTGGTGGTGGTGGTTAAGGGGAAGCCAATAAAAATACACTCAAGAAGTACAAGGAATTGGAAGTACGAGGAAGCTGATTTTTTTTGTTCCTCTCGAAAAGGGGAATAGCAAAAATAATTATCGAAATCAAAATGTTTTACGTAAAATAAGATGTGGTGTTTGGAAAACCACGTGACAATAAAGAAAGGAAATTGTGTATAAAAAAATGAGAAATAGATTAGCAAAGCGTGCTGCGAGTGAGAGCGTGTACGTAAAATTGTAGAGAGAGAGAGAGAGAGAGAGAGAGAGAGAGAGAGAGAGAGAGAGAGAGAGAGAGAGAGAGAGAGAGAGAATTAGGAAGCACAAGATAGAGTGTGTGTGTACAAAGAGAGAATGAGGGGCAGACAGATAGAGAGACAGAGGGAGCTTGCCAATTAGGAAGCAAAGATAGAGTGTGTGTACAAAGAGATAGATAGATAGATAGATAGATAGATAGAGAGAGAGAGAGAGAGAGAGAGAGAGAGAGAGAGAGAGAGAGGAGAGAGAGAGTTTACCAATTAGGAACCAAAAGATAGAGTGTGTGTACAAAGAGAGAAAGAGGACAGAAAGAGGACAGACAGATAGAGAGACAGAGAGAGCTTGCCAATTAGGAAGCAAAGACAGAGTGTGTGTAGAGATAGATAGATAGATAGATAGAGAGAGAGAGAGAGAGAGAGAGAGAGAGAGAGAGAGAGAGATTGACAATTAGGAAGAAGATAGATAGAGAGAAAGAGAAATAGAGGAAGAAAAGAAAAAGTGGGATATTTCCTGAGATATATGATGAGTGTGGATTTGGTTTTTTTTAGTTTTTAATTTAACTAAAAAGATTTATAATTTTACAAAAAAAACCAAAAAAAACGTGTGTGTATAAGATATATATGAATATATGAATATATGAATGTGTTTATATATATAGATATATATTTTCGGATTTATAAAAAAAAGAGAGATTAATATAAGTGAAAGTGACAGAGAGGAGAAACAAGTGAAAGAAGAAAAGCTCAGGTATCTCCGCCTCCCTCCAAAATAACGGCGGCGGTGGCGTCGTCGCTGATGATGATGACGACGACGACAACCAGCCGGCACGTAAAGACACCCTGGCGGGTGATTTCTCTATTCACATGGCGTAACCAAAAGCTCAATGATTTATTATTAAATTGTTTCTCTTTTGTTGTTTTGTTTTGAGGAATTTAAGAGGCTGCTTAGTAAAGCATTTCACGTTACCATAAGTGTAAAAGTATCAAAGGAAATTCTTGTAACAACGAACAAATAAACAAAAAGTCGTTGTACGTATACTGATTTTTTTTTTTTTTTGGTTTGAACTATAACAACCTTTATGGAAGGCGACAAGGATATTTTAGTAACTGTTTTATATTCAAGTTGGAGAGGTCTTTTAAAAAAAAGTGGTCCAGGTCACAGTATACACAGAATTAGCAGAACGTCTCCATTTTAATGGTGACGGTAGAAACAAAAATATTGACTATATTAGATTTTGTTTGTAACAATAATTTTGTAATTATGTTTTGCCAATTTGGGTTGTATTAATGCTTCTACCAAAAGCCGTTGATCGTAAATGCAGTGACTCCTTCTTCTTATACATATATATGTGTGTATATATATATATATATAGTAGCACTAGTAATAATAATAATAATAATAATAATAATAATAATAATAATAATAATGCTAGTACTATTTAGTTGTTATATTCGAAGTATTTTTTATTAGCATCTTCGACAATCAAGCGAATAGTAAACAATTATCCCTATCCGTATTTAACTGTAGTATTAGTACGGGCTTTTAAGAATTCTGATGCATACATGTGCGCATGACACGTGGTTATCGGAGACGTTTTGAAATGATGGTCTGGTAGTGTGGTAGGTATACGTTCCTCGGTTATCACTTGCGTTCTTCTGCTCTTTTTTTTTTTTTTTTTTTTTTTTGCTTTGCTTTTTCGTAGACTCCAACCTGAAGTAATAAGAGATTAGATCTTTTATAATATAATCCTCCAGTCTACTGCTCTGCAGTAAAGACAAGGTAGTGTTTATCCCTTGTAATGTTGTTTTGGTTAAAGAGTTTGCAGTGGTTTGAAATAGGAGTTTTCCTTCTCCGAGCTGAGTTTTTCGGTAATGATCCTCAGCAAAAAGGAACTTTGTCAGACCCACAGTCTCATGCTCTACCACTGAACTCTGCACGGAAGTGTTCGTAGAAGTTTATTGCAGATTTTACAAGTATTTGATTACACACCTTGTATTGAAGTTTTCTTTTTAGGTGAATTTATTGCTACCCGGCAATCCACACCGAGTTTTAGTGCATTTTTAAGCATTGGAACCAGACCCATAATTTGTACTCCCAATAACGATAGCAGACGCCGAGCTTAGAATATATATATAAATATATATATATATATATATATTTAGTTGTGGTAGTAGCTATTTATGTCGTGGTGTTAATTTTGGTAGGAGTCCTGGTCGTTGTTATAGTAGTGGTAATAGTGTTGTTGATGGTGTCGGCTTTAGTATTACCAACCGATTTGAGTTGACGTAGTCACTGATTTGAATAGATAGGCTTTTTTTTTACCGAGGAAGAGGCACTGTTAACCATGAAAGTGAAACTGAAAGTAACAACTAAGAAATGTGTGTGTGTTTTTTTTGTTTCTGCACGGTTCAACCATTCATCGCTGCCATACGCTGCCTAAGTGGAAGCGGCAGAAGCCGCTGCGTCCGGCAGAGCCACTGTAAACACTGCATTGAGGGTGGCTCGAATGAGAGTAGCAGTTGTAGTAGCAGCAGTTGTAAGGTTAGTTGTTGTGGTAGGGGTAGCAGTATAAGTAGAAATGTTCGCAGTAACAGTGGAAGAAGTAAAGCTTCGAAGAGTACTAGCAGCAGTGTTAGTATCGGGGTAATTGATAGTAACTGTAGTATGATTGGTGTTGGTGTTGGTATTGGTATAGGGACTACTGGGCGTAGTATCTAAAGTACATATATTTTTTGGCCTTGTGCCAAACTTATCTAAGTAAAAATCTAAAGAATATATATTTTTAAAACGGGATTTATCATGGAATAATTTAAAAATAGCAGAAATATAAAAAAAGTGGTACATGTATACACACACACACACTCACACATTATATATATATATATATATATATATATATATATATATATATATATATATATATATATATATATATATATATATATATATATATATATATATATATATAATCGTGAGTAAATCTAACCTAGTTTCTTCCTTTTCATTTTCTTACAATTATTCATTATCATTTGATGTGTCTAATACGAAGCAAAAGGGTTAAAGGTGGGAAGATCGTGTGTAGCGTCAATCTTATAAGTAGATATTCTAAAAACATTTATTTTAACATGTAATTTGAATACAAAAAACTATTATCATTAGTTGAGTTTGTTACGAGGCAAGAGATAAAGGGTTGGAAGATCGTGTAGCGCCAACATTACAAGTAGATATTCTGAAAAGAATTTCTTTTTACATGTAATTTGTTTATGAATATTTATTATCAATAGTTGAGATTGATACGAAGTAGAAGTTATGAAGGGTTGGAAGATCGTGTAGCGCCAATCTTACAAGTAGATATTGTGAAAATACTTCTTAACGTGTAATTTGTTTACATTTATGATTAGCTGAGTCTAATACGAAGCAAAAAGGGTTAAAATGTATGAAGATTGTGTTGCGCCAATCTTATAAGTAGAAATTTTGAAAACACGTTTTTTTACATGATTCGCACAAAAAAACCTTGCTGTTGCTAGGATATGCACAACTACCTCAGCCAGTGAGCAGCTGATTCTGGTTTGTTTATAACTACATCATCTAATTGTTTTATGAATTACTGCCTTTTCTATTCATTTAAAAAAATGCTATGAAAAAAGAGGCAATCATTTAAACAAGCAGACCCCCCCCCAAAAAAAAAAAACCCCCCCAAAAAAAAAAACACGAAAAAACGAGATATCTTAGAAAGGAATGCAGAATATTATAATTCATACAGAATAAAGTTACAAAATGATCACATACCCAGGTAGTAATATCTCATCTATAGAAAGCACTTTTGACCTTACTTAGGTGGTCTGAGAGGACCCCTCCGATCAATCGGCTGTCATGTCAAGCTCTAGCATTATATGATTATCTCAATCCTATTGCCCTCATGGCAAGCCATAACCATTATAATCATATTTGTGCTAAAAGGTGGTGGATGAGGGTCTTGTGGTCCTAGATATGGCCTTAACCTATCTATCACCATTATTCCCAGGTCGACTCTGAGTTGTAGTACTTGTTAAGATCCCATTTGTTGATTAAATAGAAAATCAATGAGTTCGAAAAAAACTACTTAAAAAATTGAGTTAAAAAAAAATGAGTGCCCACAAAGAATGAATAAAGCAAAACATCTTAAAATAACCCAATAAGGGTTGACCATCCGTAAAACCCAACCACTCAATTACAGAAAGCGGTGTCAGTGTACGTATTGGAAAGACATGAACTGCTATTGACAGATTATCGATCATATAAAAGTCTGATATCACTGATAAGATAACGCGAAAATTATTCCAAGCCGTGTCAGTGCTACTCTATGGTTAAACACTTGGACTCTTTCGAAGTGTTTAAAGAAAATATAGATGGAGGGTTACACGAGGATGGGGTTACACGAGATGCTGCGTGCTATTATGAACAAATACTAGAAGAATCACCCCATAAAACGCAACTGTTCGGCCACTTTCCTCCTATCACACAAACCATACGAGTAAAACGAAGAAGACATGATGGGCATTGGTGGAGAAGCAAGGACGAGCTCATAAGTGACGTTCTCCTGTGTACACCTTCACATGGACATACAAGTGTCGGCCGACCAACAAAAAACTGCATCATCAGCTCTGTGCGTATTATGGATGCTGCACAGGGCCATCACCGATAGGGACGGTTGGCGCGTGCGCGCAGAGAGAGTGATGGTTATCTGTGCAGTCAGCATGACCTGATGATAATGATGATGATGATGATGATGATGATGATGATACACCGATAGAATAGTTCAGTAGTTCCCAACATTTTTCTATTCCCGCACCCTTAAAAGAGTTTTGCTCTGACCTCGCACCCCTACAATTTATAATTTTGTTCAAAAATATAGAATGTGAATCTATACTACAATTTTATCAAAAGATCATATATATTTCACTCTCTAAATCTAATATAATATGTAAACAAAAACTAGACATTAATATCTGAGTTAATTGCTAAATCCTGACTCAAATTAAATAAAGAACTGAAATTCCTGACACAATATATAAGTATTTTAGCCCAAAGAATGCTATAAAATGCCATTTTAAAAAAAAGTCTTAAAGTTAACCAATTTTTACTTATTAATGATTTCTGATTTGCAAAATTCTAACTGATGTTTTAGCTTCGGTTCTGAGCAATTATCAAACTATCTTTTTGGTACAAACGATGACTTTACAGCAGTGGTTCCCAACATTTTTCCATTCCCGCACCATTAAAAGAGTTTTGCTCAAAAATATAGAATGTGAATCCATACTACAATTTTATCAAAAGATCATATATATTTCACTCTCTAAATCTAATACAAGCGAACAAAAAGATTAACATTTGAATTACTTTCTAAATCCTGACTCAAATTTAGTAGGGAACTCAAATTCCTGACACAATTAATATTTGAATAAATTTTACAAAAAATAGTTACTTACTTAGAATATGTAGTATATTAAGAAAATTGAAAAAAAAAACACAGTTTTAAATAAGTTGAGTGGTAAGTTTATTGGCCGACGCTGCAGTGTTTCGATCTATTAATTAGATCTTCTTCAGGGCATCTGTTGGTATAAGGAAGGTGATAATTTTTTTTTATGAAAGAATAACGAGAAAAGCAAGCGATAGTCCTTGTTTATAATCTGTTCAAAATTTAAAATCTGAAGAAAGGACGCTGAAAAATGGACGGTTTGGAATGTGACGTCAAATATTTCCTTTTACGGTGTGAGTATGAGAGTGTGTGAGTGTGTGTATCGAAAGAAGGAATTGTGCATTTTTAGTTGTTTTGTGTGTGTGGTTGCGCGTGTATGTATAAACAAGAAGGGTATTTTTCCTGCTCTTCCCACTTATGAGGGCTGGACACAAGGTCTCGTTTTTACGTGGGCGCATAAAAATTGCGTCGATCTGCGGGGATGACCCACTTGGATCGACGCTATTAATTGTACTTTACCGGTCCAGAACACGGACCCCCAGCCGAGGCCGGGTATAGAAGGTAAGGGTCAAAGCATATAATCTGGAACAGATACCACACCTTGATCCTCCCTTCCACAATTGGTAGGTATAAAAAAGAAGGCTGAGTTTAAAAAGTGTTTAATGTTTTTTAATTCAATGACTTTTTGCTGCTGTTTCAGGCTTATATATATATATTATATATATATATTATATATTATATATTATATATGGGAGTAAATATGGAAATTAAATCCGACAATATAAAGAAAATTGAAAACAAGTGTTCCGAAAATGGGATGAATTCATCGCATTTCGGAACACTTGTTTTTTCAAATTTTCTTTATATATATATAGTGTGTGTGTCTTATAATTACAAAAGAAATAATCTAAATTTGAACGACGTTTCTCGCACACCCTGGAATGATGCTCCCACCCTTGGGTGCGAGTACCTCTGGTTGGGAACCCCTGCAATAATTACATTAAATCATGTTGAATATCGACCTTCAATTATCCAAGAAGTTTTAGCCTACCTTTGACATCTTTTTGAATATCAACATTTCTGTATCACCGTATTTTTAAAAACATTATCTGGCCCACTGTGAAAAAAGTTTGGTGATCCCCTACATAGCGCAATGGTTAGCAAATAAGGTTACCTAAACCTTGTGAGTTCAATTCTTATAGGCTACTTAATATTTGTGGCCTTGTGCCAAATAAAGTTTAATAAATGGTAATACTACTTGTCCCATAATGATTGTTACATTTACAGTATGAAATTCTCCCCTCAGCTATGGGTAAATACAGAAATATACACAAATGTAACAACTACGATAGGACAGAGGTAGTTTTCTTTTTCTAAATCAATTTTAGGTAATCTGAACATTAGCTACATAAATGAGAGTAAGCTCCTCTTATTCATTTCAGAGAGAGAGAGAGAGAGAAGAGAGAGAGAGAGAGAAAGAGAGAGAGAGAGAGAGAGAGGTCAGAGAGAGAGATAGACGACTTGCATTCTTCATTATCTTCTGTCGATGTCCACTGTAAGACTTCTACTTTGTGTGTGTATATATATATATATATATATATATTTATACATATAAGTCGGTAGATAGTCAGATAGATAGATTGATAGAGGAGTAGATATTGTGTTACCTACTAAGCTTCGATTTGTTTGTTTCAAGGTATCGAGATTGGAGCTATCAGGAAGAATCAAAATATTTCGTGATTTGATCGGCCAAATGATTTTGCTAAATATCATTCCGTAGTGGACACAATATATCTAACTAGCAGGATCTTTAAATATATCACAGTATGATAATTTAATTATTAAACGTTTGAAAATATTTACTTAAGAGCTATTGAAATAGTTCAGTATGTAAAAAGAATAATAATCTTGATTTAACTCTCTTTTTTGCTTTTTTTCCTTTTTTTTCCTTATGTTTAATTGAAACATATTAGCATTATCGCTTCCGTGCGCTCACCCTTCTCTCTATCTTTCTCCTATTAGATTTTTCTTGTTAGATTTCTTCTGTGTAGCATGTCCAATTTTTCCCTTTCTTTCTTTATAATAAAAATGGAATTGTCCATTATTTAGCTGAAATGATGACACTCATAAGAAAATAAGAATTCGGCGGATAAGCAACACCAGATAATCTGAATTTGCATTTTTGCATTTCATCTTGTACGATTTGGACGGTCTGATCTTTAGTCACTAAATATTTTTTTCTATTTACACCTTCGGTTCTTTTGTCTTTATTTATACTACAATTAGTTTCAATTTTGTATTACCCCACCCAGTAATGCTGATAGCTTTTTGATTTAGCGCGTCCTGGGACGCATATATTTGCTTTGAATGCGTCCCCGGGAAAATTTATCCGTCCCATCTAAAGCCATCCTTATAACCTATCCTGTGTAATTCGTCTCTAAGACCGCCCTGTCGGTGGGGTGTTAGAATGCACAGACTGCACCTCTGCAGAGGGGTAAGACTCCCCCAATGGGCCACCTGTTGGCCGTGGGTGGCGACCCGTGATGCTTAAAGATAGAACCCAGTGGATGAGCAGTTCATGACTTGCAATACTCCACTTTGGCCCTATCGGGCGATCGGAGAGGCCCCCTCCGATCAATCGGCTGGTCACGTCAAGCCCTAGCACCTATATGATTTCCCAACCCTATTGCCCTTATGGCAAGCCCAACCCCTTTTTATTATGGGTGCTAGAAGCGGTGGCTGAGGGTCTACATGTCCTGGGAATGACGTTAAACTCTAGCTGATGGTGAGGTTTCAGTTTTGGAGGTTTGGGGAATGTGGAGCACCCTTTCTCACCATTGCTCCCTGGTCCACTCTGACCCAGAGTGGTAGTACCTTTAGGGTCCCATCTATGGGTTAAATAGAAAAACTCGAGTTAATAAACAAAATTGTATTATCCATTAAGAATTGATTTATTTCAAAATTTTATCGGCATTAAATGACCCACTGAGGTTGATATGCCGTAAAACAAAACAAAACCAAATTGTCTCTAAGAAACTATTGAAATGTATTAACAGTTGGCTTGAAATGGCGAGGGAAGAGAAAAGAAAAAAAAACATTGGGATGATTCACTGCATCCTTTTAGATTTTTGTATGATTAGGGATGTAGAACGCGTACCTATCAGCATCTCTGCCCACTGATATTTTGCGCTAAAAAATCTTAAGATGATCTTCTTATAAAATATTTCCAAAGAATTAACAATATCCCAACAAAGTAAGAAACAAAACTCCCAAAGGAACAAATACTGTATTTTTTCCGGTATAACACAATTTATTATTATTATACTAAAGCTAAATGAATCAATGATTGTTTTCTAAAGGAGTTTTTTCCTGTTTAGCTTAACGATAAAAAAATTCATACTAAAATATTCCTTGATTTAGAATCGAGCTATGTTTGAAAAAAAAAAAAAAAAAAAAGGTTCTAATTTGCAATTAAGTCAAAACCTGATCCGTCTCTTACTTCACATTCTGCCTGTCACTTTCACCCGTCTCTATGTATATCTTGATTACCCCCTCGTTATATATGTTAGTTTCTCTGTGTCTGTAAAGAGAGAGATTGGAGAGCGTGAGAGGAAGATTTTAACTTTGCACTTTATTTGTAGGTTAATTTTCTTCAGCAACCAGCAGTTAGGTTCTCAACAAAATTCCAAGAATCACTTTTTAATAAATGCTATGAATAATTAGGTTTTGTAAAAAGATATTAATTAAAATTACCACAACCAGAAAACTCTGCAAAAGACTAAAAAAATTAAAAGAGGACAATGAGCTTACATTCTCTCGCTAAGTTAATCAAAATTGAACAGCCATAATGCGTGGCTGATTCACTACTTAAACACTGATACTTGCCACAGTTCACTTGCAATCATTGAGGAGGAACTTACGACCATTGACGATGGAACTGAGGACTGTTTACCAAAAGAACCAAATGATTCATAATCAGCGGACTCTATCACAAGTATCCAATTCCACTGGACAAGCGCTCTTGCTTAGAGCGTATAAGATGGCCCATAAGATTGTAAAAGGTTATGGGCCCAGGAACCGAGGACTCTTTACCAGAAGAACCAAAGGATTCATTATCAGAGGACTACCAAGGATCCAATTCCACTGGACAAGTACTCTTACTTAAGGCCTACAGGATGGCCCATAAGATTGTAACAGCTCGACTGGATAATAGCTCGTTTACAGCAAGAAACTATTGAAATGTATTAACAGTTAGCTTGAAATGGTGAGGGAAGAGAAAAGAAAAAATACATTGGGACGATTCACTGCATCCTTTTAGATTTTTGTATGATTAGGGATGTAGAACGCGTACCTATCAGCATGATATGTTGCGCTAGAGGGTGGTACAAGATGATATCGTTCTTACATTTATGGAACACGAGTATTAATACATAGATAAGTTTAGTCTGGTACAAATCTATATGCGTAGGATAAACCTATTCTCAGTTGGTCAGTCAGATTACTTTTTTCACCCCTGGGCTTCGCTACACACCCAGAGTCTATTTAATTGAGTCAGCAGGGATCACCAATTATGACTACACTAGAATATTTGTTGAAGTACCTATTTACATAAGCAAAGAGATTGTAACCATAATCTGAAAATAATCTATAAATAATTGCAGAAAACCTTTGCTATGAGTCAAAATAGAACCCCCCCCCCACCAAAAAAAAAATGCAGCGTGGTATTTGAGACCTGGCAAAGACCAGGTACTCTTGCTAGACCTCACTTATTTGGGCGAGAATCTTAGGGATTTGTCAGTGGCATAGTATTTGGTGTCTGCAGAAGGAGGGATAAGCATGGAAAACGAAAATACAATATACATATATATAGAGAGAGATTTTATCCAATCATTTATTTCCTTTATATATACTAGCAAATATATGCACCGGTGCAAGTATTTAAGTTTTAAATATAATAAAATATCATGTTAAATTAGAAAGACTAATGAAACTGAATAAGAATTCAGATAAAAATATTTGGAACAGAGGGGGTATAATCGGAAATAGAACAACTTTGAAACTAACTCTTCTCATTTTCATTATCCCGTCTTTCAGTGGTAAATTTTCCTAATTTAACTATTTAGTTAAAATAGAAGTAAAGAATAATATTACAGTTATTTCTTATTGTTAATGAATTTCTTTTAAGATTTATCCCCGAGATTTTTGCTCATATTCAATAAGATAATACCAAACAATTAGAAATCAATAATACTAAGCATATATTTATTAAAATCAAATTTTTAATATCAATATGCAAATTAGCCTTCCCATTCACACTGTGAACCGCTATTTTGTTGTATATATAAATACAATTGCATGTTATTAGTATGTAGATATTGTTAACAGTCTTAAAGATGTAAAACAATTTTACTAATAATTGAGGTTTAAATAAAATAAAAAAAATCATGGAGAATGTGGTGTAAATAACAAAGGGAATTGTGACTTGAGTAGTAATATAGTTTCGGTTACAGACAGACAAACACACAATCTCCATTATAATAAGATATATATATATATATATATCTTATCCAATCATTTATAATACATATATATATATATATATATATATATATTATATATATATATATAGGGTATTCGGGATAAATTTGACAGTTTTATAAGGAAAAAGAAAAAGTGCTTGGTAACTACAAAATTTAATGAATTGTAAAGAAATTCAATAGCCACGTAAATTACAATACTGTCAACAAGTTTCACTCAAAATAACCATTAGCGTCGATCACAACCACAATTCTGCTCCTGAACTTGGACCAAGTTGAGGTTACAGATTCCCTGGGAAGTGTCTCAAAGACTACCTTAATTATGTCCATTATATATATATATATATATGAGGAAATAACCCATAGAATAAAATCAAACAAAATGTGATTAAAAGTTGAGGAATAAAAGAGGATAAAACACCTACAATTTCATTCTATTAATATTTCCCTTCATCAGAATTCTTTTAAAATTCTGAATAAGCTTCACAGAGGTGAAATATTCATTGAATGAAATTGTTGGTGTTTTAACTACTTTTATTCCTCAACTTTAATCACACACACACACACACACACACACACACACACACACACACACACATATATATATATATATATATATATATATTTGGGAGATTATGTGCTTAATTAAAGTCCTACCTAATTTGTCAATTAATTAATTATAATTAAATAGGTGTGCATATCGGTTTAAATGTAAAGCGTAAACTAATCAAGAAAAAGTCGATCTCTATATGTACATTTCAGCCTGTTGGGCCTTATCAGCAGAGCTATAGACAGGGCAGTGCTTTGTGCGTGATTCGAACCCTACCTGTCAGGCGGGCACTCTAACTATTACACTAGCAGGCTTCTCCAGAATTTCCCGTTTATTTTAAACTGATATGTATTTCGCACTTTTGGGGTGACTTATAGCACGACAGTATGAAGTGAACAAACAATGTGTTGATACTGAGATCGCCTTTTTCTCGATTTGTTTACGCTTTACATTTAAACCGATATGCACGCCTAATTCATTTAATTATAATTAATTAATTAACAAATTAGGTATGAATTTAATTAAGCACATAATCTCCCAAAAATTGTCGGCCTGCGCCATTTCAAACACATTGTTTATTTAGATTCAAACAAAATTGTCCTTTGTAACAAGATGTAGGAATAACAAAATTTGACAGTGGATATCCTGTCAACTTCGTTAGCGGAGATAACACTCCCTAACACCTCCCCCTTTTTAGCCTTTTGTTCGTTGATTTGTTCCGGGAATTTATTTGTAGCTGATAGGAAATCATAGATTTCGGAGAAATGTTACATAATCTATGCATAGATTATTGTCAGCCCCTGTGTTTCTGAAGGGATGGCCCCTTTTCATATCACAGGCGGGACTTTCCATTGAATATCACAGAAAGCCCGCGAAATACGTGAAGTCACGTGGGACTGGTTGGGTCTTCAGTTTCAGCTTGGACGTCAGGCAGAGAAGATGTACTGCCTTGGCTGGAGATCACTGCATACGCGCGCTATGTTAGTTAGATGAAAAATGTTTAGTTAAGTGAATAAAGTTTCAAATAAATAACATGGTTTTGTGGTTGATGAATGTCTTGGTAACAAGACTGATCTAGAAGAAGAAATGAATTAAGTGCGACCGACCACCAAGACGAAGTCCAGACGCTAGGAGAAGAACGTAAGATACCAAAGATAAACAGAAGAATAATAGAAGTAAGAAAGGAAAAAGAAGAGTATACAACAGAACACCTAAGTACACATTTAGGTGATGTCTTAGGATTATCCCTCGGTATGTGATGGAAACATTGTGAAGGCAGTTCGAAAGTATCAAATAGGATATCTAGCGGGAAGGTGAAGTTTGGATTAGTCTCTTATTTCTAAATATTTCTTTTAGCAGTTCTACTGTCTATGTAAATGTAAAGTCCGTTGGCCGCTTTGGTATGATTAGTTTGTATATCGCTCGTATTCCTGGGTGCCCAATTTACGAATTAGTAGACGTGTTTTCCATTCTTCGTCTTTCTGTGAAAATCATTTTGGAAAATGTCTATCCATTGTTTGTACCACGAAGAAAAATTTTGCCACAACGAATGTCATACTTGAACTCTGTGATGGTGTTTGCAATATTATCGGCTGAATTAGTGTTTAAATTCTCTTTTCCCTGTAGAATCTCAACTTGCTGATTAAACTGTTGAGTCATGATATCATGAACTGTTGTTTTGCAAACTTTACTTGTTGCTGATTTAATATCTTTGTCAAGACATCTTGTGAAATCGCCATTTTTTTTCTCTGTGTGTGTCCGTGAGATCTTCAATCTTCGTCGCCAAAATGTGTTATATCCCAAGATGTCGTAATAACAAAAGATAACAAAAACAATTAAATATGTTTAACATATAATAATATTTGTTTTATTTTTCTCACCGACTGGGAATACAGTAGGATGAGTTCGATAAGAGTTCAACTAAATACCATATGATGTGTTCATCAAGCAGCTACGTTCTTGTGTTCTTGCTGTCTGTGCTTTTTGACAGTAAGCATATATACTCCAGATCGTTAGGGGAGATAACTCTCCCTAACATTTACAAAAACATATTCAGTAACACTTGTAGTAGTGTAAAACATCTTAAGACATTCACCAAACAATATTGACTCTGTGTCTATGCTATCCTAACTTAGATATATATGCTGTATCATTGATATTGAGCACTGTTTATAAGTAAACAAATATGTAAATATCTGGTTGAATGTTTTTCAAACATTAGACTTCAGTTACAGGAGGTGCTTGTATTTCTTGTGTTTTCTGTCTTTGCTTTTGCGACAGTGAATATCCTGTTAACTTCATTAGGAGAGATAACTCTCCCTAACAGTAACTTTATTTTGAATATAAGATTCTCTTTATTTTCAACATTTTTTATATTTTCGAAACTTATATTTTGTGTTTCATAATTTTGGTATTGTAAATTCTCCCTTTACACTCAAGAAAAGTAGCATTGCGTCATATCCTGACCGTGAGTGAGCATCAAACTGCCCCTATCGTACCCAATTTGACGATCGGTCAATATATTCCAAGTGACGAAGTGTGAAAGAGACGTTGTGAGAGGAGATAATGAGAGTTAGTCTGCCCTAATCTGTTGAAGGGAACAGACGGAAGTTGCGTATGAACTGGACAAAACAATATATCCTCCAATGATTTCAAAGTTGTTCCAGACTCAAACAGCGAGAATGTCATCCAGCCCAACAGCCAACTGGGACAAATAGATACGATTTTACTGCGTCCTTTTAGATTTTTATGAGTCAGGGACACAGGACGCGTACCTATATTCATATATATATATACATTTCAATATTTTCTTAATATTTAATGCGTTTCGTTAGTCGGATCTTAGCCCTGAAGAGCATTAAGCGAAACTTTTAGTAGGTTTATCTGACTCATTAGATATATATATATATATATATATATATATATATGTGTGTGTGTGTGTCTGTGTGTGTGTGTGTCTGTGTGTTTGTGTGTGTGTGAAAAATGGAAATGAATTCGACGGATATGTTGAAAAAATTATTGGAAGAAAAATACTTATTTTTTGGTTTAGATTAAATTTTTGCTGTTATTTTGTCAACACGTGTTTCGATCAAATTTCGTTATATACACCGAATATTCAAACTAAAATTATCTTACTCCAAGGTCCACTCGGACTTGAAGTGGTAGTACCTGTTAGGGTACCATATCCGAGTTAAATAGAAAAATGAGTTTGCAAAAATGTGTTTGAAAAATTGAGTTTTAAAAAGTTGAGTACCCATCAAGAATGAATAAAACAAAACGTCTTCCTCATAAAATGACCCAACAAGGGTTGACATGCCGTAAAAAACAAACCAACCAACCTGTTATATAAATATATCAGTTTAGTCTGCCACAAGGCCAGAATATTGTTGCCAATAGGAAGGATCAATTAGCAAAATCTCGTCCGCTCGTCCGGATAATAGCCCCCCCCCCAGCAGGCATACCGATCACAGCAATTACAATCACAAGCGGGGCCTGTTGATATATCACGGTATAATAATCTAATTATTAAACGGTTTGATGTTTCTTAAGAGATATTATAAATAGTTCAATATGTAAAAATTATGATAAACTTGATTTAACTCTTTTTCTTTGTTATTTTTATGTCTTTCCGTCTTTTCGTTATGTTCTATTGAAACAGATTAGTGTTATCGCTTCCGCGCGCTCAATCCTTCTCTCTATCTTTCTCCTACACTTTTTTCTTATTGTATTTATTGTGTGTAGCATGTCCTTTTTCTTTTCGTTTTTTAATAATAAAAACGGAATGGTCCATTATTTAGCTGAGGTGACGACACTCATAAGGAATGAGAAGTCAGTGGTTAGGCGACACCTGATAATCAGGATTTACATTTTTGCATTTCTTATGGGGGGATTTGACGGCCTGATTTTTAACAGAGTGTTGAATGATGATAACGGTCGGAAGATTAGGGAACAAGAGTATTAATATATAATGTCAAAGAGTCAAATATTTCTAAGATTAAAATTTAATCATTGCAACTGTTGACATTTAGAATTACTCTCGTTTTATTTTACGGTCAAGTTTTATAAAGGACGAAGACCAGTTGAATCTGGCATAAGGCTAATATATTGAGGCAACTACGGAGGATTAAACTAGTGAGCTAGATCAAGTGGAAGGGCGTGGCGTACTGGTTAGAGTCGTAGGATGTGGACTCGTCGACCCGAGTTCAAAGCCTGGACGAAGCTACAGTTCACATAGCGCTAATACCCTTGGGAAAGGTATGAATCCAACTATTATCCCTCCAGCTACGGGTAAATTGGAGGGCAGACTGTGATCTTTAACTTGAGCTTGGTAACCAGTCTAGGAGAAGGAAAACTCTGAATTAAAACCTATTAAACTCCGTTTAAGAAATTGATTCTGTGTCCCATCCTACTTACGCGGATTGGTTGATATATATATATATATATATATATATATATAT
Organism: Doryteuthis pealeii; assembly: GCA_023376005.1. Lineage (NCBI taxonomy): Eukaryota > Metazoa > Mollusca > Cephalopoda > Myopsida > Loliginidae > Doryteuthis > Doryteuthis pealeii. Next base: position 4,473,366 of record CM042162.1, read on the forward strand.
ACCAACCGAACGCACGAGTAGGATGTGACACAGGGTCAATTTCTTGAGCCAAATTTAAAGTTTCAATTCAGTTTTCCTTCTCCGTGATCGATTGCCATACCAAGGTTTAAGAGCCCAGTCTGCCTTGGTTAGACAAGCAGTCTAGGAGAAATAAAACTCTGTATTTCAACTTCTTACATCTCCGCTTGGGGTGGTCACTTCTAGAATAGGCTCAGTCCTAATTGATGATCTATTTCACTGGGCTCTTTAACCTTGGTTAGGCAACCATTCTTGGAGAAGGAAAACTCTGAATTCAAACCTCTTAAATATCTGCTTGGGGTGGTCACTACTAGAATAGGCTTAGTCCTACTTAGTGATCTATTTCACTAATAATTAAGAAAGAATTTAGTCAGTTGGTGTTGGAATATTTCTTATATATGTATTTATTACGTAAATAATATATATACATAAATCTGGCACAAGGCCTAAAAGAAAGAGTGCGGTAAGAGGCTGGTCTTCACTATCCTATCTTTTTAACTTAACTATTCTCATTCGTGACCCAATTCATTCTACAAATTTCCATTCACCATAAAACCAATTCGCACAAAAGTCACCAAAACATTCCATTCACACTATGACAATCCTACACCCAACCCATATTTACATATTTTGAGGGAGGGGGAGAAGATGATATATATGTACAATTAAAAACTCCAATGAAAAGATGAATGAAAAAAACATTTTGTAAAAATAAAATGATTATTAGTATGGACTCCCCCTCACTTAATATTTATAGCTCAAAATCCAGTTCACCGGTTCGAAAAAATTGCTTAGAGGAAAAACGAAAAAAATAAAAATAAAAATATAAATGTCTCCTCAAGCAGCCGGAGAACTTGAATTCCTGTCATCTAATGAGGGTGGGGTGGGGAAAGCAAAAACGAAAAAATAAAAAGAGGACAATGAGCTTACATTCTCTATTTGAGTTAATCAAAATTGAACAACCATATTGCGTAGATGATACATTACTTAAACACTGATACTTGCCACAGTTCACTTGCAATCATTGAGGAGGAACTTACAACCATTACCAAAGTAACTGAGGACTGTTTACCAGAAGAATCAAAGCATTCATTATCAGAGGACTGCCAAGGATCCAATTCCACTGGACAAGCGCTCTTGCTTAGAGCCTATAAGATGGTAATAGATTGTAACAGGTTATGGGCCCAGGGACTGAGGAATCTTTACCAGAAGAACCAAAGGATTCATTATCAGAGGACTACCAAGGATCCAATTGCACACGCCAAGTATGCTTGCTTAAGTCCTACAGGATAGCCCAACAGATTGTAACAGGTTATGGGCCCAGGAACTGAAGACTTTTTACCAGAAGAACCAAAGGATTCATTATCAGAGGACTACCAAGGATCCAATTCCACTGGACAAGTACTCTTGCTTAAGGCCTACAGGATGGCCTATAAGATTGTAACAGGTTATGGGCCCAGGAACTGAAGACTTTTTACCAGAAGAACCAGAGGCTTCATTGTCAGAGGACTACCAAGGATCCAATTCCACTGGCCAAGTACTCTTGCTTAAGGCCTACAGGATGGTCCATAAGATTGTAACAGCTGGACTGGATAATAGCTCGTTTACAGCAGGCATAGCGATTACAGTCAGTAATTACAATCACAGAGTCCTAAATTATACGAGAGTTAATAACAACGATAAAGTGATATTCATATCCATATTTAACGTCAATAAGGACTTTCTGAGATGTTGAACTTGTGGAATATGCTGTAATGTAATTACGAACGCTTGACATGCAGACCTTTGGCTTTTTCTGTCCTTTTTCTAAAATCAAGGGCGGGCTTGTATCACGCCCCTTGTCAAGGTTACTGATGATAGGACGTTATGATATCAATTCTCGGGCTATGATTGAATTTAATTATAATGGTGTTTAATAATTTGGTGTTGGTAATTGATGTACTACCACGGCATCTCTCGGATAGATAAGGCCAGAGTGGTGTCTGCCTTGTGGTTGAGATGATTGTTTCCTGTTGATATCAGAAAGGAGATGATTGAAATTAACTAAATATGAATATGTGACCTCGACAGTTGAAGCCACGGTAGGTACCCGCTGTGATTGGAAAAATTAGTATTTCATTGGAATACTTGATACCATATAACTTTAAATTAATAGTACTAGCAAATATATGCACCCTCCGGCTGCAAGTAATAATATCATAAAATATCATATTAAATTAGAAAGTCTAAAGAAACTAAATAAGAATGCAGATTATAGGATTTGAAACATAGAGGGGTATAATCGAAAAATATAACAGCTGTAGCTTCCTCTTCCATCACCTCCGTCTTTCCTTGCTAAATTTTTCTAATTTAACTATTTAGTTAAAATAGGAAGTAAAGAATAAAATTAAAGTTATTTCTTTTTGTTAATTGATTTCTTTTAAGATTTATCTCCGAGATTTTTGCTCATATTCATTAAGATAAAATCAAATAATTAGAAATCAATAATACTAAGCACATATTCATTAAAATCAAATTTTAAATATCAATATGCAAATTAGCCTTCCCGTTCACACGGTAAACCGCTATTTGTTGTACATATAAATACAATTGCATGTTATTAGTACGTAGATATGGCCAGCAGTATTAATAATGAAAAACAATTTTATTAATAATTGAGGCTTGAATAAAAATGATTCATGGAGAATGTGATGTATAATAACAAAATAGATAGTGACGTGAGCAGTGATATAGTTTCGGTTACAGACAAACAAACACATAATCTCCATTATAATAAGATTAAGAATAGCTACTTGAAGTATTGTTATTATTATCATTATAACTATTTGAATTCATGTAATTATCATCATTACATGACCAGTGGAATTGGATCCTTGGTAGTCCTCTGATAATGAATCCTTTGGTTCTTCTGGTAAAAAAGTCTTCAGTTCCTGGGCCCATAACATTTGATGAGTTTTTTCCCATGCGCTTTCGCTTGGTGAAAATGCTAAAACGTTACACACAAAAATGTGATGAGAAACTGTGTGAAAATTGCCTTAAGTCGATCTCCAACATCTCCGCAGGAAATAACCCTAGAAGGATTGGCATGCCGTTAAAATCAATAAATTAATCAATCCACTCACTAATTGGGGAAAAAGAAACCATGGTCTCGTTAGAAAACTTTATAGGAAATTGATATAAAAACAAACAAGACGGTCTCCAATATACAAGCATGAAATAACCAAAGAAGCTTTGGCGTGCCGTTAAAATCAATCAATCAATTCAATAATTAGAAAAAAGAAAACCATGTGTAATGACAAACGATAACACCGATAGACTTTGGAAAGCGTTATTTTACTTAGAATTATTGGTACCCTTATTGAGAGTTATATAGTTTAGTATTCCCTAGAGAGTTCTCCAAAGGGGTGGCAATCATAAAATAGGGGAGGTAACTCAATTACTTATTACACCATGATATTCTTATTGTCTACTTGGAACGTTAGAAAACTATCTTCATTGACTGTGACGATAAAAACAAACAAGTCGTCCCCCAGCATCTCGGCATGATATAATCCTTGAAAGTTTGGCATGCCGGTAAAATAATTAAATTACTCAATCAACTACCTAATTCGATATAAGGTAACCATTGTCTTCTTATTGTCTACTCGGAACGTTAGAAAACTGTCTTCATTGAATGAGACTGATTGAAAATCGCTCGAAGTCGGTTTGGTTTGTTTTGTTTTGCGATATATCAACCTCAGTGAGTCATTTAATGCCGATAAAATTTTAAAATAAATTAATTCTTAATGGATACAACATGTTTTTAATAAATACATTTTTCTAGTTAACCCATAGATGGGACCTTAAAAGGTACTACCACTGCGGGTCAGAGTAGACCAGGGAGCAATGGTGATGAAGAGGTGCTCCACATTCCTCAAACCTCGAAAACTGGAACCTCACCACCAGGTAGAGTTTAACGTCATTCCCAGGACATGTAGACCTCAGCCACTGCCTTCTAGCACTTTTATGATAAAAAGGGTTGGGGTTGCCATAAGGACAATAAGGTTTGGTCAAACATATAGGTGCTAAGGTTTGACGTGACCAGTCGATTGATCGGAGTGGGCCTCTCCGACCGCCCGTCTAGCTTAAGTAAGGCTCTGAGTGGAGTGTTGCAAGTCATGGACATGCATCCACCAAAACCCCATCCTTAAGCATCACGGGTCGCCATCCACGGCCAGCAGGTGGCCCCATTTGTGGGAGTATCACTCCTCTGTAGAGGTGCAGTCGTTGTATTCTACCACCCCAGCCGACAGGGCGGACTCGAAGTCGGTCCACGTGGCAAAGTGACTTGAAAGCGATTCTACAACAACGACAGTATCGTCTCTTTATTGTTTTGTTTGATT